>OU975431.1:0-326687 GCA_918857605.2 Philereme vetulata | reverse complement strand
GCTGGTCTATTCTATATAGCCCTGTTTAACATAGTGTTGTGTCCTTGTATGAGCTACATAATTAAATGAATTAATTAAAACTCTATAATAAACAAAATAAAAATAGTCTGTACAGAGACGAACTTAATGCTAGCTAGATACAATTCTCTTCCAGTTAACCTTTGTGTAATGCGGACAAACAGTTATTGTAGTATTAACTTTTAACTTTTTATTAACAGTATTTAACTTTTAAAACTCTGTATTGTCAGTATTGTTTACCATACATCGTGTTTATTTCAGTTATATTTTTAGTTTTTTACATTTTGTCTGCTTTTTTGTCGCATACTACAATAACTACTGTGTCAATTTGTGTACTCCTGCAGTACCATACCACTTTTATGTGTCAAGCTGTAATCAAAAATGAGTCGTATGTAAATAGAACGAGAGTCCTTACTTACCTGGCCGTAACACAGTTGTAAACTTACAACTGTGTTACGGCCAGGTAAAGTTGTTCAACTGTATACTTACTTACCTACCCTCATTGTTTCCTAGATTTACTTACGATTGATACAATATTTTTAGATTACTTATTATGATAATCAAGTAGGTAAGTATACTACTGTTTTATACGAAGATAAATAAAGTTATTTTTTTTTCTTATAATTACTCGAAATAAATGTATATTTTATTTTTTTAATATCCAAGAAGGGCATAGTAAATACTAAGTGCGTTTGCTTAAGTTACTTTTTTAGTGTATTCAACATGAAGTGCCTAAGTGACATAATACATAGACTTCATAAGAAGATATACCGAATATATATATGATTTATTATATACTTAAACCTTTTATTCACTAGCCAGATTTGTCTCTTCGCGCGTACTTGTGAGATTCCATACGTCTCACGTTTCATATACGAAGGTACACTGAGGAGTGATAAATACAATTTCAGCAGCTAGGGCGGCTTGTTCAATATTCATTTATAAAACTAACAAGCCAAATAGTATTTAATCAAGATATCATTATGTAAAACATTAATCAACAGAGTTTAATTTAAAAAGTTTGATGGGGTTTTTGTGAGCCCTAAGGCGTCGACATAGAAATAAATCGTTTTCACGACAAAAAACCTTTAATTTACCTGAAAATTATTTGTTCGAGCCCCAAAAGATTTCCTGGGGAAGGCTATTAAGTCAATGTAAATAGAGAGCAAATTGTTTGCGTTCTCCCTCAACCCTACAACCCTACAACCCCAAACACATTCATCGAATAGACAACATTAACTTTGTGGATAGTATTTCAGGATTGTCTCCTTAACCCTTCTTGTCCTTTGCTATTTATTACATATTTAAAAGTAAATTGTAATTTCGCTACGGTTAATAACTAGCTGTTTATTAGCCTCACAGCCATGATATATGTACTAAAATCTGTATTGAAAATATTTGCGTCTGTCCCAAATAATAATTATAATAATTCATTTATTCATAAACAATTTATAAAATCGTTTACAATTAACAACAAAATATAATAATAAGACAAATGTTATTTAAACCAACTTCCACAATACCAAATAGCTAATAATACAATAAATTAAAAAAAAATGTCTCAATATAAATAATGTCTAAAATGTCAAAAATAATAATTAATAATCGAAACAATAATCATTATCATTTTCATATCGTGTTGAACCATAGCTGGGCCTAGACCTATTGTTTTATGCCATTAATCCCGAGCCTGTGCTAATCTAAGCCACCGTACAACCCCACGTCTAAAAATAGTGTTTACTTATATTTCGGCTTGTCCAAACCGATAGCGATATGACGCACACGCGATGCAGGCGCTGTGCGTTGGTCTTCAGAGTTGGTTTGCATTGCTTCGCTTTTGGGTTGCTCTGGTCTTTAACAGTCATCACCATATCAGCTTTTGCTGTTTCTGTTGCTGGCTTAAATTAGTCGGTATTTTGGTCGTTCGCTCGCAAATAGTTATTTGCATCCCCCCCCCCCCCCCCCCGCAAGTATAATTTTAGCGACAATATTTAGTTTTACCGCCCGCGGCTCCGGCCTTTCCCATATACACATCTGATGTTTAGTGTAATGCTCATCAAAGCTTACATGTTTTCAAATGTTCATAATTAGAAATTTAAAATATTATGTAACGTAACACGAAGTAAGTACCTACTATGTATAGGTTAAATTTTATTTGTATAAGTTACGAGAAGCGTTTTAGCTTAATTAACGTTAAAATCATATGATTGTTCATTCTAGGATTAAATTCACACTGGAATTGTGCTAGTTAAGCTTTAATTATCGAATAAAGAACTTTTAAAATTAAACTGAATTGAATCTTTTGCAGTCTACACCCATCGACTCCCAGCAACCTTCATTAGGTTATCTTTCCACCAAGTGGGAGTGCGCTTTCCAGTGGTTTCCACTCGTGAACCTTTCTGCCCCAACGGCCGTCAGCTCTTCGAGCTATGTGCCATTGCCACTTCAGATTGTGCTATGAATCATTTCTGATTCGATCTCGAAGTGAAACACCAAGCCTTCTCAATAGTACGCTGAGCAACCTAGAGCCTTTCCATGAGGCTTTAACAGTGTAAGTTATAAATAGAACACAGTAGAGACAAATCCATTTATTTATATTGCCTTGCAGGTAAACTGTGTTCGTCTGTTTTGTACACACAACAAAGCGTGCGTTCGCGGTACTCCACACAATACGATGTCGTCCCGCGGACTAATGCCTATTGTTTGTTTTGATGCATGCTATCAATTCTACATGAGTGGTGCATACATCCCACGTACTAAATGGATTGAACCTCGCGTGTTCAGGTAGTTTTGGTGTCAGCATTTAATTACGCTTCACTTGTTCTGGGGCTGCGAGTATTTTGCAGGTAGTTTGTATTATTCAAACTAGGATATCAAACGAGTTTGGATTGTTTTTTTATTTAAAATGTTACCTACAACAAGAGTTTATAAATAACTAGCTGTTGCCCGCGATTTCGTACGCATTACAATACTAAATGTGTAGGTGACCTAGTAGTAAAGCTAAACTCGCTGTTGCAACTGGACTTGGCACTCCATTTTTATCCCATGGGAACCAAGTTATGGTAGCCTATGTGGTGATTCTACGTATATAACAAATTTCATCGAAATCGGTTCAGCCGTTACGGCTTGATTGAGTAACAAACAAACTTTCACATTAACTTTCATATTAGTGTGATCAGTAATTTTTGTTTTTATGCAAATGAGATTAGATCTCGTAACCTTTCCCTAGATACGAGGAATTATCAGGAAAAAATGTGAGTTCAAATTCCGTTTGATTCGTTAGTTTGAGAATGGTTTTAAAATCTTAAGAGCTGACAAGTGCTGCTGCTGTGTTCGGTTCACTCACTCTTCTGTCGCTTGCATCACGAAGACATGGCTTTCAGGCTGGCGGTAGAACCCATCCTGCATCTCTGTTAAAGTTCGGCACACGACTAATTTCTATCGCCTCTCGAATCTTGCGAGGAACGAAGAACTTCTCTCTCGCTAAAACCCGGGCCTTGTAGAAACCTAGGAATCTACCAGAATCTAGGGCATGTTCCGCCACTGCAGAACTGTTGAGTCAACATTCTTCATTGCACGTACATATGTGTTCAGTCAATCTCGTGTTTATAATAATGATTGAAATCAATCGCGAAAGTTTTCTAGGTAGTTCAATACATTAAGTTTTTTTCGTGGAAAATGAAACTTAACTAAGGTTTTCCTTTTGTAACAATCTGGTTTACCTTTATCGTACTCAGACAAGGTTTACTAAGGTCCTTTCATCCACTAGCTTTGTTTCAAGATTTCACGGGGAGTATTATGAAAGGTCAAGAACATTCTTTGTTCATTTCTTTGTTTATTTAGTCAGATAAGTACAAAGCTGTATGTTTATAGACTAGTGGTTCACCCCAAACTGAGATCTTGCGAGTCTCAATAAAAACAAAAAAATATTATTCGTAATCTTTGACTATCAAAATAGTGCCACGAAATAATTACCATCTTACTTGACATACAGTTTGATTCAAAATACAGGTTACGGGAGTTCATACTAAGTGGACACTCTTTTTTTAGGGCACAAAATGCAGTAATTCTGAATTTCAGACTTTTGCCTAAATTTGTGTCACTAAAGCTACACGAATACCAAATTTCAGCACTGTGGAGTCACTGGTGTACCCTGTGAATTTTGTCAAATTTTTGTTTTTATTATGGCTAATAACTCAACAACTACAAGAAAGAAACTAAAAAAAAAACAGAGTTGAAATGTACTAACAAAGACCTTTTATTTGACGTCTCATTTGACTGAATAGTCTCATTTTCATTTTTTTTACGCCTCTTGAATCTCAATATCTCAACAACCCCCCAACATTTTTAGCTGATTTAGTCACACCAAAATTGTGTCATTACTACCTACCTATATATCAAATTTCACGATATTCGGATGAACGCTTCGAAAGTTATCCTCGGACAAACACAAATACATAATACTTACACAAATACATACAACACCGATTTGCCCAAGTTGATTTGGAGAGATCGCGTCGCTCGATCTATTATTTTTTATTTAATTACAAGTCAAGTACATATAAACTGATAAAGGTTTCTGGGAGCCGTTGGGTGCAGGCCGGATAAATTGGTCGCTCTGGAAATATATGGGGGAGGCCTAGGTTCAGCCGTGGACGTTCTATTGCTGATATAATGATGATACTGATACATATCAACTTTTATTTATACCTTAAAATGATGCAAGTTTGTCTGAGTAGAGCACATTTTCCGGAAAACATCCGTAAGTAGATACATACACATTAAAGAAGTAAAAAATTCCTCCTGAAACGCTTTGGCAGCCTCACTGTGTCTGGCAAGCCACACCTGGAGTGGCAAAAGCTGATGATTGGTAGTGACGTCACTATTAGCTTATCGTTTTTGTTGACCCTTGTCGCACGTGTTTTTTTCAGTGTTTTTATAGTTTTTCTTTTCTTTCTAATAATTTTTATTCTATATGTAAGTAGGTATGTATGGAAAATGTGTGTCAAAAATGTATTTTCTTTCTTTCCTTCTTGATACGTGGGTATACATTAAAGAGAAGTATTTTCAGGAGCATTTTTTATACTACTTGGACATGGAACAAGCTTATTGCTATAATTTTTGAAACTATCGTGGTTATTGAAACTATTTGCACTAAAAATGAGATATTTACCATGATTTAATTAATAAATAATATTTGTTCTGGGTCTGGATGTTTTTCTATATATTATAAGTATGTATTTACAAAAAAAAAAGTATATAAGTATTCTATCAGTTATCTAGTTCCCATAGTACAAGCTCTGCTTAGTTTGGGGCTAGATAACGCTGTGTGAAATGTCCAGCAATATTTATTTATTTATTGTGAGTTTTTTACAAAAACTCACAATAAATAAATAAAGCTGTTAACACCTAGCTACAAAACAGCATTGTTACATAAATGTGTAGTACACCTAGCTACAAAACAGCATTGTTACATAAATGTGTAGTACACCTAGCTACAAAACAGCATTGTTACATAAATGTGTAGTACACCTAGCTACAAAACAGCATTGTTACATAAATGTGTAGTACACCTAGCTACAAAACAGCATTGTTACATAAATGTGTAGTACACCTAGCTACAAAACAGCATTGTTACATAAATGTGTAGTACACCTAGCTACAAAACAGCATTGTTACATAAATGTGTAGTACACCTAGCTACAAAACAGCATTGTTACATAAATGTGTAGTACACCTAGCTACAAAACAGCATTGTTACATAAATGTGTAGTCTGTATGGCGATACGTATTTATAATATAATACCAAATGCATATAAAATGCTCAGTCATTAATAATTTATTATTAGTAATAAAATATTATAATATAATATTCAGGAATTCTAGAGGACATATTACAACTTTAAGGCTATCTTTGACATTTAATTTTTATAAACGAATTTAAATTTAATTGTATATATTCATTATATCATACCTTTGCCCAGCAGTAGGACGAGATAGATTAGGAAAAAAAGCTTTAAATTTGAGAATCTCTATTGTATTTTTGAATTTTGCATGCTAGCGTATAACGCAGAATGTAATTGAAACATACCTACATAATTAAGACCTTTACACATTATGTTCAAGCGAATACATTTATCTACAAATTAGTTAATACAATATAATTACAAGTATAATTCAAATACTGCCCATCCCACGTTTATAGTGCAAAAACATATACACAATAATTCCAACATACAATATGCACCTATTAAACAAATTTAAAAATGTAGGGTAAATTTTTAGGGTTCCGTACCCAAAGGGTAAAACGGCACCCTATTACTAAGACTCAGCTGTCTGTCTGTCTGTCCATCAGTCTGCCCCAGGCTGTACCTCATGAACAGTAAGACAGTTGACATTTTCACAGATGATGTATTTCTGTTGCCGCTATAACAATAAATACTAAAAACAGAATAAAATAAATATTTATAGGGAGCTCCCATAAAACAAACGTGATTTTTTTGCTCGTTTTAGCTTGATATTGATAACGGCAACAGGTAGACGCTTGAACTATTTACAGAATTTTAAGTTTATTTCAAAAATATATAATTAAATTAAAATAAAACAAATATTTAAGTAGAGCTACCTTACAACAAATGTGATTTTTTTGCCGTTTTTATAGATAATGGTACGGAACCCTACGTGCGCGAGTCCGACTCGCAATTGGCCGGTTTTTATGTATTTAACGATTCGTATAAATGCGTGTATTTTTTTTTCCAAATTTATTCTGTCCTGTTCTCTCATTTTTGTGCGTTTTTTGTACAATTGTACATTCAGTGGTCAGTGAGTGCATAAAAAGGCTAATGGCTAATAATGATTTCAATCAAACTGTATATCGCTGTATAGGGCCGGATAGGGCGAGTTTGGTCACTTATCTATTAATCTGTCTCTAAGTCCGGATCATAATTGAAGTTATCGTTTGCAGTCTAAATGGTCTAAGTATAATTGGTTAGGTTAGGTTAATATGCTATGTAGCTGCTGCTAAGTATTTTCACTTGTAAGGTATAGACTCCAATATGAAACCTGTAATAAAATCCTGTGTAAAATTGACTTATGTTGTTTGTACAGCGTCCGCGGCAACAGAGCCTTGGTGGTGTGCTGAGGAGAGAAGGCAACTGGAAATGCTTTACACTAACGCTCATGATAGCCGGCTGTTTGGGCTCAGTGGCCTGGTGTAACACCGCTGAAATCGACCGGGACCTTATTGACTTCAGCAAGTGAGTGCTTTAACATGCTTTAATATACCTATGTCATAAAGCAGGGCGTTTCCTCGTGACCTAACGAGGTTGCCTAACTGGTTTAGCCACGAGGAATAAAATTTCCTAACAAAAAGCTTATGGCTTTAACAAAGTATTGCCTCGTAGGTCACGCACCTTAGAAACGTGCCCTACAATGCACTGCCCTGCGTCCACCAACTTGAGGCATACAGGGGTAAAGCCTCATGTACCTATAATTTCACCCATACCCCTCAAACCGAAACACAGCAATGTTGCTTGGCGGCAGAAATAGGTGTGGTGGTAGTATTTTCCCGGGCGAGCTCTCTGTTACTCTAGAGTACGGCTTTATAAATTTCCGTGTAAGATATCTTTAGATCTTATCAATCAAACACTTCAAACGTTTCCATTTAACGGTTCAAACTCCCTTTAAGCATTATAATGTCATTATAATTGTGGAAAATTACATATAATTTATATTTCAACAGTGTTTAACATAATTTTAGAATTTGTGAAGTAAAACTTCACTTATTTATAGGTTTCCACCCCGTGCTCCATGCAAATGTAATTCCCAGGAAATTTTCCATCATCCATGAAATCAGAACTCAAGTCTTTGAACTAATAAGTAAATTATTGATATTTAAAGCTTTATTAAGATTATAAAGAGTTTTAGGAAAATGTATGTCGAAAATGAAAATGCTAAGAATAACTGAGCTTAGTTGTTGTTTTAAAGGATTATTCTAAATGAGTGTTTGCTTAATACGAGTATTAAGCAGCTTTTACTTAATGGAGCAAGTACTTTAAACCATTGGGGCAATACTGTTCGCACTAACTAAACAAAATGTAGGTTTAACATCTTAACTTAAATCATTGCCATTTTTTTTTGTTTCACACGGCCACAGAGTGAAATTTATCATTTTATTGACATGACTTTACCTATATTTAGTTTTGTTTGTTCCAACAAAATTGCCCCCCATGTTCAAAGTATCTGATTGAACATAAGTTACTACTACGTCCTAGTACCAAGCAAAAACACGTTTTTGACAGATAAATGTGAACGTGAGGCACTTTCTAACTGCATTAATGAGTTCTGCTAGTAATTGCAATAGTTTGAATGGCCCGGCTCATTCTACCCTTAATTAAATTGAACTTCGCCTTCAAATTGAAAATTGAATCTACATGTAGATGTCGAAATAAATGTACGAGTTAACCTCGTATAAAGTTCGAGTCAAATCCTTTCATTAAATCGAGTCGATAAAATAAAGCTATATCTTCTCCGCTACCAGGTCAGGGGAAAGAAGGGTTAGAAGGGGGTATTGCACAATGCACCTCTATGCGGGACATCAGTGCAGATGTGATTCCCCACTCTGAAATAAAACAACTTCGCCGTACAGTAATTTATTTAATTTGTTCTGATAATGGTAACAATCAAAGGTTTTTATTAAACGTGACTATAACAAAGTCACACGAGAGCATGAATCAAATAAACAACCTCTGATCTCTGAGTATAGTAAGACCTTAGTTGAAGGCATCCAAGTACTTGTAGTAAGCACTATATCTGTAGAGATACCTACAGACATAGTGCTTACTACAAGTACTATGATTGCTATTTTAGAAATCAATCTCAAAACAGTAAATATGGAAGAAGAAAACATTAGCGAACGTATATATGCGGGTTTCTATATTCGACTACGACGAGTACTTCCTTGAAAAAATGTCAAATCAGTGTCAAAAGTTTGTCATTTTTTTAAGAAGATACGAATCGTTGTCGGTTACCTATGGTTATAAAAACCTGCAGGTCAAAAACATCTTGCTTAAAGGCCAGGTCAAGAGTACCCAAAACCGACAAGCACGTATGGGATGATAGTGAACGTGGCAAAAGAAGTGTGTCAGGGTCGTAGCAAGTGGATATCCACGGTCTATCCCGTCGAGATAAAGACATCACAGTAATGTGGATGTAATCTCAAAACTAGTGACAAACTGCTAACAATTAAAGCAGTTTCTACTCCCTCAGGCACCCGATCAAAAGAACGGTCCGAGAGTCGCCGTGCGACGTTGGCTACGCGTACATTCCCATCGCCTTCGTGCTGCTACTGTACTTGGTGTACCTGGTAGAATGCTACCACAGTACTGCCAGGATCCAGCTTGCCAGGAGGGTGGATGTAGCTGCTGTTAGTGCGAGAGTCAGTGCCATGAGGAATGCTTCGCCACGAGTCTGGTAAGACATATATATCCCAGCAGTTTGTATTGCTTCTGTGTAAATTTGGTTGTTAATCACGGGTTAATGGCATGAGAAACCTCTAACCATGGATCTGGTAAGACATTCATTATAGATATTCCAACTGTTAGTAGCACTTACTGTTGGAATCATACGAACTGAAGTTCTTAGAAACTCAGAAAGGTAACATTTAGTATATATTACACCATTTCACTTAAAATCAATGAATATGTTATTCAGAAATCTTGAATTCAGTCAATTAAACGCAAACATAAAGTTTGCCAATCTGGATCTCATTACAGAGCAAACATAGCAGCCAAAAATAACAGAGATCCAGTAATAACCGAAAGATAAACATCGCGCTCCCAAGCGGTGCCCGGCCGCTTTGAAAATATATGGGGAAGGCTTACGTTCAGGAGTTAAAGTCTTACATATAATATGATGATAATGATAAAAAAATAGCGCAACCTTAAGATAGCTCTACACCTTTTTCTTTTGCAGTGACATACAAAATGACTCTTCTTATGTCCTATAACATTAACAGTAGAATACTAAAAACATTGGCTCAAATCACACTGGTAATGCTAAAAGGAATATCAACAATTTAATTCAAAAAACTGTGTAGATAAAGGAAAACTATGTGAGCATCAAATTCTCGTTAGGAAAAGTAGCGTAGCACTTACAATAGATTCTAATGTAGCTACGAGCTACGGCGTAGTATTGTAGCTCCGTAGCGCTACGAGAATACGTGACAGGTGTACATTAAATTGTTCCTGTTACTTACTTTACCCAAAATGGAGGGTGTTATAAGTTTGAAGCCTTTGTCTGTTTGTGTTTTGGGTACGTGGCACAACGTATGAGTCGCGCTGGAAACACGCTCGCAAATCGCTAGTGTGATAATGTAGTATGTATTGTAGGTTGCGAACTGACAAAACACGAATTAATAAAAAAGTTTCGTTCTTCAGGTCCAAATATATTCACCAAATCTTCATCAAGTTGATACACTTAAAAACCAATGAATACCACCGGTTCATACTAGTGGTTCGCTCCGAACTGAGATCTCGCGAGTCTCCCATAAGTTCTTCGATGTTCATAAGCGAGTTCTTTACGCACGCTTGACTTGGGGATTAAGCTGGTGAATGCGTTACGAAACATGCGAACGGACGTTGAGAGGGAGATATAATTTAGTGAAGAGAGTTACGTTTCGTATATTTTTAAACGTTAATGTGTGAGTGCGAGTTGCGTCTGTCCATAATGAGCATAGACTGATCGGCCTACAGACGTGTGGACAATTTTGTAATAGAACAATTTTATAAATTAATATTTTGAAAAAGAAGTTTTACTTCAGTCGTGTGGTCTAAAGCACACTCGTTTTTTTATACCTAATCCTTGACTATCAAAATAAATACGAATAGATTACCAAATTACTTGACCTAGAGTTTCATTCAAATTACATGTTAAGGGAGTTCATGTAAATTAGTTCGTCTTTTTTGGGGTAGAAATTGCAGTTATTCTGGATTTCAGCCTTTTCCCTATATTTGTGTCACCTTTTTATCTTGAACCCCAAAATCTCAACAACCCCCCCACATTTTTAGCTCATTTAGTCACACCAAAATTGTGCAATTACTACCTACCTATATACCAAATTTCACTATGATCGGATAATCGCTTCGAAAGTTATCTTCAGACAAACAAACATACATACATACATACAACGCCGATTTTCCCAAGTTGACTTAGAGATCTCGCTTCGCTCGATCAACTATACATTATGCGTCAAAGTAAAAATCTCTTATTCACAGTGTAACTACGTGGTAAGTAGGTATAGGCAAGGTAAGTATTCTTTGGCACGAGTTTAGTTGGAAGATTTTCCATCAAAATATGTTCTTCCAAAGACTACCAATCTTCCATAAAAGTTGATGGGCCCCTAAAAAGAGCTTTCAGTTCGTTACGTGGACTCGGCCCGTTGACCCGATTATGTTATAAAATCGCGTCGTTAATCTTTATGACGGCTGTTTCGGTGCGCCGAAGTTGTCGCTCGCAACAACAAGTGCTCCCCATTTTATTTTTGTTTTTTTTCCTTGATTTAGAACTTTTGCTGTGCACTTTTTTACTTTTTTGGTAAGGATCAAACCTTTAGTAGTTATGGGAGTTTAATGTTTGCTTTTATATTGCGCCGTCAGGGTTTAGGAAGTCTACAAAAGTTTCAGAAATTGAAAGTCTTCAATATTTTATTTTGGAACCAACCCATGAGTATTTAAGTTTTTCATGTGTCATTTTGTATGTCTATACTAATATTATAAAGAGGAAACATTTGTATGTTTGTAAAGAATAAACTCAAAAACGATTCTAAAATTCCGATTTCTAAAATACTATCACCATTACAATGCTACATTATCCCCGAGTAACATAGGCTACTTTTTACCCAACTGCGCAGAAGGAGGATAATATTTTTATTGAAAAACTACGCGTGCAAAGCTGTGGATTACACAGCTAGTACCAAATAAATAAATGATTATTCTATACTATTTTAAAGTCTGAGTTGGTCGTAAAATACCAGAATTACTGGTAGATAATGCTATTAACATTAAATCCTCCTAGCACTATTCTGTTTTGTGTAAAAGCATTAAATAAATAAAATGGAGGAGAATAGAATAAATAGATGTGGATGTATTGAACAAACACAGAACGGACATCATCAGACAAAGTATGTACAACATATAGAAAAGACGAGTAAAGCAAGAGTAGAACCTCTTCCTCCGGTCATTTAAAAAGCAGTTGTATGGATCTGTGAACCAAATTCTCAGACTTTTGCCAATCTCCTTTGAGATTTTGTTAAATTTCTGAAACACAGACCCAATTTTAGAAAAAAAACAATGTTAGTTTTGCTTATTTTTGAAATAATATTACAAAACATGTAACCACGAAAACAGAAATTCAATTCCCATTTACCAAGAAGCAAGCCAGCCCGGGAGCCCTATGATCAGCAGTGGATAATATATATCTCATACGATAATGATGATGTACCAAATAACGGTATTTCAGTTAGTGATGGTATGTAACTGATTGCAGGTGGAAGGCAATCTGCTACCACTACGTCCGGCGCAAGAGACAAGTGACGCGGTACAGGAACGGTGACGCGTACACCACCACACAGGTAACTACCATTATGTAACTATCTTCTATTTGTATTCATATTTATTTATATATTTTAGTATTTAGTTGTCTTTTAATTTGGTATTAGACGTCTCTCGTAAAAAACGACTCTTCATAAATAGTTTGGCCATAAATGTACAACCTGACCATTATTTTTGTTATAACAATATCCTCTCCATACAAAGGTTGTCTAAAAGAGATTGCTTCTAAGTGATAAGACCGCCCATTGTATACTGTTTGTTTTGTGTTTTCTATTTTATTTGTATTTTTTGTCTAGTTTGGGGCTAGATAACGCTGTGTGGAACATCTAGCATTATTTATTAATTGATTCATGTGTCGAGTATACATATGTATAAGTGTAAGTATATAAGTAGATTTATTTATATAGTATGTATTAGTCTGGCAAATTTTCATTAATTCTCTTTCCTGTGCGTAGTGCACATGAATCCTACACAATCCTTATCTACAATACACAAAGGTTATCTGGAAGAGAATGCTCTTTAGCATTAAGTTCGCCTTTGTACTCATTTTATAAGTACAATCAAGTATTTTCAATCAATCAATCAATCGAGATTATTATGCAACTGTTCAGTGTAAAATAACAGCAAATACATTTTACCATGTAAAAGAATGAAAGTGGCTCGTTTTATGTAATCAATCATCGTCTCCACTTACCTACTTCCAAGTAATGGCTTTCCCAACCCGCTATCAACACGCCCCGCCGCGCCCCGTCACTAAAGCCTTACGAACTGCCTAAACAAAGCAATCAACTAAATGTAATCAATTTCATAAAGCACGCGCCACCCGCGGTCGCGGTTATTTAACTAACCACGAAGCCACGACCTATTTACTACTGAAATAGATTGCCACCGATACAAATACCTCAGGCTGGGATAAATAAGCGTAGCTAGTAAAAACTTAGCACGTGCTTTTACATAATATAGCCACCACGCGTGTTAGATATACCTATAGGTGACTGGTAGTCGACCGCGGCTTTGTACATGTGGTTTGTAAATCAATATTACCCCTTTTCTGCGCAGTCGGGTAAAAAGTAGCCTATGCCCCAATTGCCAGATCAGAAAATTGAAATCTCTGGATAAGTTTTAAAAATGTCGGGATTTTGGTAATTTTATCGGGATAAATAAAAAAGTAATTAACATGTTAATTTTTTTTAGAACTGAAATCTACTTATTTTTATGTCGCCACTTAGACTTTGATTTACGTAGAGTTTAATTTCACAGACTACTAATTTCGTTGCTTGTGGTGTGCCTACAAATGACTTAAAATTTAAGCAATTATGATCAAAATTTAATCGGATAACTAGCTCGGCTTTAATTAGGTTGAATGCCATGCGGTTTCGTTCTTTCGAATGCAAGATATTGACAAGGTTAAAGACTCTCTCACAGTAAGCATTGTTTACAAAACTGGACAGAACAAATTACATCATTTTTTTAAATTTATAAGTCATTTTTATCACATCTTTTAAAAAAAATGTGCATAGATATGTGTTTGTGGGAAATATCTTTGTCTTTAGGCAGGTGTTGAAGTGCCTCTCTAAAGCAGCAGTAATCAGAGTATAACTCATCTTCGTCAATATCTTTGGAAACATTTAACAACTCTGGCAATTCTGAAATCTCTTCCCATATAAGAATATCACCATTTTTCAAAGACATGAGAATGAACTTCTTGTATAAAGGATTATTCAAAAAATCGTAACGATCTTGCAAATATTGGTTGGATCATTTTAAAAACTGTCCAGCTACGACACAAAAAAAAATCTCATGATCGGATACATTCTTCAATAATATTTTATTTTTTCTTCCGAGGAATTTGTCATTCAAGATAAAAAGGATATTTTGTAGTTTTTCGAGATATCATACGAGAAGTCGGGATTATCCCGACGAACCCCAACCATCTGTCAAGCCTAGCCCCAATCCCGGTTATAATCTGTATTGAAATCGGTCTAGCCGTTTACTTGTAAAAACGTAACAGAGTTACTTTCGAATTTATAATATTACTAGCGACCCGTCCCGGGTTTGCATGGGTGGACATTTATACAGAATCGGTCTAGCCGTTTAGTTGTGAAAACGTAACAGAGTTACTTTCGAATTTATAATATTACTAGCGTCCCGTCCCGGCTTTGCACGGGTGGACATTTATACAGAATCGGTCTAGCCGTTTAGTTGTGAAAACGTAACAGTTACTTTCGAATTTATAATATTACTAGCGACCCGTCCCGGTTTCGCACGGGTTGACATTTATAGAGAATCGGTCTAGCCGTTAAGTTGTAAAAACGTAACAGAGTTACTTTCGAATTTATAATATTACTAGCGACCCGTCCCGGCTTTGCACGGGTGGACATATATACAGAATCGGTCTAGCCGTTTAGTTGTGAAAACGTAACCGAGGTACTTTCGAATTTATAATATTACTAGCGATCCGTCCCGGCTTTGCACGGGTGGACATTTATACAGAATCGGTCTAGCCGTTTAGTTGTGAAAACGTAACAGAGTTACTTTCGAATTTATAATATTACTAGCGACCCGTCCCGGCTTTGCACGGGTGGACATTTATACAGAATCGGTCTAGCCATTTAGTTGTGAAAACGTAACCGAGGTACTTTCGAATTTATAATATTACTGCGACCCGTCCCGGCTTCGCACGGGTGGGCATTTATACAGAATCAGTCTAGCCGTTTAGTTGTAAAAACGTAACAGAGTTACTTTCGAATTTATAATATTACTAGCGACCCGTCCCGGCTTTGCACGGGTGGACATTTATACAGAATCGGTCTAGCCGTTTAGTTGTGAAAACGTAACCGAGGTACTTTCGAATTTATAATATTACTGCGACCCGTCCCGGCTTCGCACGGGTGGACATGTATACAGAATCGGTCTAGCCGTTTAGTTGTGAAAACGTAACCGAGGTACTTTCGAATTTATAATATTACTAGCGACTCGTCCCGGCTTTGCACGGGTGGACATGTATACAGAATCGGTCTAGCCGTTTAGTTGTGAAAACGTAACCGAGGTACTTTCGAATTTATAATATTACTAGCGATCCGTCCCGGCTTTGCACGGGTGGACATTTATACAGAATCGATCTAGCCGTTTAGTTGTGAAAACGTAACCGAGGTACTTTCGAATTTATAATATTACTAGCGATCCGTCCCGGCTTCGCACGGGTGGACATTTATACAGAATCAGTCTAGCCGTTTAGTTGTAAAAACGTAACAGAGTTACTTTCGAATTTATAATATTACTAGCGACCCGTCCCGGCTTTGCACGGGTGGACATTTATACAGAATCGGTCTAGCCGTTTAGTTGTGAAAACGTAACCGAGGTACTTTCAAATTTATAATATTACTAGCGACCCGTCCCGGCTTCGCACGGGTGGACATTTATACAGAATCGGTTTAGCAGTTTAGTTGTAAAAACGTAACAGAGTTACTTTCGAATTTATAATATTACTAGCGACCCGTCCCGGCTTTGCACGGGTGGACATTTATACAGAATCGGTCTAGCCGTTTAGTTGTGAAAACGTAACCGAGGTACTTTCGAATTTATAATATTACTAGCGAGCCGTCCCGGCTTCGCACGGGTGGACATTTATACAGAATCGGTCTAGCCGTTTAGTTGTGAAAACGTAACAGAGTTACTTTTGAATTTATAATATTACTGGCGACCCGTCCCGGCTTTGCACGGGTGGACATTTATACAGAATCGGTCTAGCCGTTTAGTTGTGAAAACGTAACCGAGGTACTTTCGAATTTATAATATTACTAGCGACCCGTCCCGGCTTCGCACGGGTGGACATTTATACAGAATCGGTCTAGCCGTTTAGTTGTGAAAACGTAACAGAGTTACTTTTGAATTTATAATATTACTGGCGACCCGTCCCGGCTTTGCACGGGTGGACATTTATACAGAATCGGTCTAGCCGTTTAGTTGTGAAAACGTAACCGAGGTACTTTCGAATTTATAATATTACTAGCGATCCGTCCCGGCTTTGCACGGGTGGACATGTATACAGAATCGGTCTAGCCGTTTAGTTGTGAAAACGTAACCAAGGTACTTTCGAATTTATAATATTACTAGCTACCCGTCCCGGCTTCGCACGGGTGGACATTTATTATTTAAACATATATTATAGCTAATTTTTTACTCTTTGGGTTACATTATTGAACTTTTAGTAGGGATCCTTAATTTTTTCTAGTAATAAATATGGCCTTCGTTATTCAGCAATAATGTAGCATTCTAATGGTGAAAGAATTTTTAAATCTGACGCGTAGTTTTTGAGTTTATTCGTAGGAAACATACAAAAATACAAAACTTTCCTCATTATAATAATAATATTATTATTATATAGTACTTCTAGATAAACATAACAATCTTCCGACATTATTGATCGAGCGAAGCGAATGAAACTGTACGTGAAGTTAATTGGTTTATTTCGTGGCTCTATTTTGATAGTCAAAGATTACTAATAATATTTTTTTGTTCGCGAGATCTCAGTTCGGGGCGATCCACATAGATTAGTATGGATAAACGTGCTGAGTGTGAGGGTATATTTATCTAGGTATCATTATTACAAGCTTTTTATTAACTTGCAATGTATGTATGTTAGTCCGGGTGGAATCTTGCAACTGAATTTTAAACCCGTTCTCCTCAACTGATTGAGCTGAAATTTGGAACACATTGTAACTTCGGTGACAATGCAATAATATAGTACCATGGAGGTGATCTCATGATGGAGACGGATGCTAGACAACGGAACTTCTGAATGGATTATAGTAGGCTACTAGTGTTTGAGCTTATTTGAATCTGCTTGGGATTCCGATTATGAATTTAAAAAAAGCTTTTTTTGAAAAAGTAATTTTTCAACAAAAAACTTATTTCTACTAAATAGTTCAGAATAGATTTTGCCTTTGGGGATAGATGATAGATTAGTGTCAGTCTGATTTCTAAATGTAAGCGTATCAGTTCAATTTGGTAGTATAACAGTTATACTATACATACTCGTAATAATGAGAGAGAGAGAGAGAGAGAGAGAGAGAGAGAGAGAGAGATAATTATTTATTGTTACACCAAATTAAAATAACTTAGTACATGGTGGTAGGTACAATGGGCGGCCTTACCGCTAAAAGCGATCTCTTCCAGGCAACCTTTGGATGGACTGGATTGAAAAGACGTATGAGAAGGCGGTGTTACAATAAATACCTATTTATGTAGGATAAAAATAAATAAATACCTAAACCAAAAATATACCTACATATACTTACATAAATAAATATAAAATATTTCCATACAATAAATATCGAAAGGAAATACAATGTTTATTCTAAAGAATGCTTCATATCTTTACAAAACTGAGCTACACCTAGGTGTCCAAAAGTTGTTATTCCTATCTACGTAGGTACAGAATTGAATTAATTTTATTCGTTAGATTGATAAATTAAGTAAACTAATGCCAAAATCATTTAGCAACAAAACTATCGATAACAACTAACTGTTTATTATTTTTTGTCAGTAATAACGTTCCGGTCTAAACTCACATCTGTTTTACATTTCAGATAGGGTGCCCAAAAAGGTACCAGTAACGTGAGAGTAGACAAGGAATAAAATATTAAAGATGTATGATCTTACGGAACGAGTTAAAAATATATAAATTTACAGCTGAATATATGCAGTTTTTCGTTTCCTGATTCATTCATATCTGGAAGCTAGCAGACGTAGCTGACTTTATCAGCTCAATATCCATACTAATATTATAAATGCGAAAGTAACTCTGTATGTTTGTTTGTTAGTTTGTTACCTTTTCATGACTAAACGGCTGAACAGATCGTAATGAAATTTGGCAAGGAGATAGATTATACCCTCGAGAAGGACCAAGGCTTTCTTTTGTCTCAAAAAATATAATCTTAAAGGGATGAAATAGGGAATTAAAAAATCTAAAAATACGTATTTACCTTTTAGTACGGAATAAAAAAATACGTGTTTCAAAACTTTTTTGCAAAATCATCCCCCGGGGGGGTGGGGGTGAGTGGTGGGGGGGGGGGCGGAGTAAGGCGTTAAAATTATGAGGTAATTCTGTAGATGCACTCCCTATGTACCGTTGGTATATAGATATATTGTGACCGGGATTGGGACATAGGCTACTTTTTACCCGACAGCGCAGAAGGAGGGTAATGTTTTTATTGACAAACCATGTGTGCGAAGCCGCGGGCGGGTCAGCTAGTTTGACATAAAGCAAACAGTGAATCAATAAAACATTTGAAACTAACTTTAGGGACAATTTCTTACAGATTATATTGTTTCATATATACGTATACTAAGCACGTTAGTGGCGAATTGAAAAAGATTATACCATTTGCACTTGTATACAAAATGATTTGCTACATTCAAAGGTAAGCGGTGTGAAATGTGCTTCCAATGGCTTAGGTTAGTTGGGGACTGTTGGCGACAAGGGAATAGATGCTTCTACTCGTATTTCAAAAGCTTTGAACTGAACATTGTCGAGTTTAGCAGAAATGGTTCTTGGCACGTGTCAGTCTCATGTAATGCGTTCCAATTCATGCTTTCTAGAGACTTGTTTATTCGCGTTCAAACGAATCTTCTCATCTTTATACTCACACCTTCTCATTTATTTAATCAAACCATAGGGAGTCAGTGAATAACCCAGTCGATTGGTTACGTCATTTATGCTAGGTGGTATTCATCTTGAGTGTAGTATCTTAATGGACTATAATTTTGGATAGAAAAATAGATAGATAACTCTTTATTGAATAACCGCACAAACAGAAATAATACAAAAATAAGTACTAGGCTCGAATAAATAAAGCAATACAATGGGCGGCCTTATCGCTGTAAGTGATCTTTGGATGGAGCGAAATTTGCGAAGATGTACGACTACGTGCGCGACGGAGTGCCGTCTACTCTACTTCTCTACCACATTTACAATAATAAAAACAATTAAGATACAATTTTAATCCTAATACTTATAATAATTACAAAATAGACTAATATATAATACATATATCAAACTATACTAACAGATAAAATACTTAAATAGTAAATAAATAACGCTAAGAAGATGACAGCCTCAGGTAATCTTGTTTCACCTTCAACTTGAAGGTGTGTAAAGAGGATGACTGTGTTATTTCTTCGGGCAGAGTATTCCACGGCCGAACAGCCTGGGCAGTAAACGAAGCGCTGTAAAAGGAAGTGCTGTGGAAAGGAGTTTTGAGTATCAAGTTTTCTAATGACCTACGAGTATAGTTGTTTTGAGAGGTGCTAGAATATCACTAAGATCGCATCCAAAGTTTGTTTTGAAGAGATCCATTTTTTGTGCATTTAGTGTTTGTTTTAATGTTTATTTCCTCATTATTATTTTTACGAGCTGAGGGTTAGGGCTAAAAAAATATTGAACACTAAAATGATAAATACACGATCTTAATCACTAGTAATCACAACTAACTAATTTACACAACTGTTGCGCAATAAACTACTAAAAGTCACCGACATATTCGCACGTATCGCCAAATCCAAACTTACTCTTCGTTTTTTTTTCGAATGAACTAATCTCGCTGTTGGCCTCTGAGGCCGTGCAGCTTAACCAAGCTTTTGGCGAGCGCAAAAGGCGCTCAGCCCTGTAAGTTTTTGATAAGGCAAATAGCGCAAGGGCACCACTTAGGTACGAACCTCGGCTTGGGCTCTTGCCAGGATGGAGATAGGAGAGAAACGCCCGGGTACATGCTTGTACCTCGTATAGGCGGCGACTGAAGGGACTCGTCGACCTGGCTGGCGAGGTCGGTGTATCTGTGAAGTTTTTGCTCTGTCTAATGTAGATGACTCGGAAATCTCTTCCGCATTAGCGGAGGTGATTTCGTCATCCGGGTCTCCGAGAACGTATCTCGGACGACAGAATCGACTCTTCGGGCGTCTCTACGCTCTGTTTATACCGCACGCAGTTACTAGACGTTTCGGGAACGTTCTCGATGGTTCCACTGCCAACTAGAAATATGTAGGTATTTCCACAGGACTACTATTTCTTATTTTGTGCAACTGTACGTAAAAACGTATTATGTATATCACACCTAGTATTATCTACTCTATGGCGCAGTAGGTATAACTACGAGAGGCCAACTTTTACTTATTCTGTCACAGCCGCCGCGTAACATTATTATTAAGGTGTAAAATAATACATTTTCATTTGTTCATTAAAATATACTCAAATAAATGGACACGGAACACAATTATACTAGAAAAATACAGCTCATTTTATGTCATCTGTATTGAAAACATCCTATCATTGTAATAAAATAGAATACATGTATTTCAAGTTACCAATACGCATATGAAGGGACACATTAATAATGGGGCCTCTCTTATTTTAATGGAAGCCACCTCCCCCACATCTGTAATTAATATTGAATTACCATAAATCTTGTAAAAACTTATGTTTGTCTTGATCGTCAACCAACATTAAATTTACAGTAATTTTATCAAATCAGTAATTTAATATTCAAATTATATCTCGACGATTTTCTTAATTGTTTATGTCTGTATAAGGAAGGCAATGTTTATTTTACATTCACAAAGATTTCCAGGGCCACCTATCTCAACCAGATCACTGATTGACCCAATTCAGCTTGACCAGGAAACCATAAACAAGATTAACGAATAAAAATATTTATATCCAACCTTACTCCTTGGTTCTCCAGATAGTTTGGGCTTCAGTTAACGCACTCACAATAATGCCATGTCCGGGTGAAACTCTGTCCATCAGTCTATAGCAGTCCACTGCTGGACGTTACTATATCATGCCTACATACTATGTTTGCGTACATACTTCTGTTGTGCTACTCGGTAGATCGGTTGTGTGTAATTGTGTAGCTATAAAGGTATGTTTAGGTAAAGGTGACGGGTTTTTAAGCAAATATTGTGTAGCGGTTTGAGTGTCTTTAAGCACCGAGACAAACCTTTAAGGTTTTCCTGTGCTTTATGTGTTATAAGTATACACCTGACATACTTACATATGTTTTGACGACCTCCGTGGCGCAGTGGGCGAATAGCCAGCTGAGACGCAAGAGGTAGCGGGTTCAATTCCCGCTGCGGAACAAATGTTTGCATGATCTACAAACATTTGTTTCGGGTCTAGAGGTTTTTCTATATATTTTAAGTATGTATTTACAAAAAAAAGTATATAAGTATTCTATCAGTTATCTGGTTTCCATAGTACAAGCTCTGCTTAGTTTGAGGCTAGATAGCGCTGTGTGACATGTCCAACAATATTTATTTATTTATTTAACCTATTAGTATGTATATTTTTATAAAATAAATAAAAAACAAAACTAAAACAAAAGTAGGTTTCAGGCGCGTCAGAGCCTGCTCGAGCACCGGCTTGAGCGCGTCGGTCGTCCCTCCATCTGGCCGGAGATGGACGTCCTAGACTTCGCTTGCGTAGCTCTCCGCTCTAGAACACGTTTACCCAAAACGGTTATTGATTCTCTACTTCAGCTTGCTATGCAATATCGACAAACTCTGTTAGATAATCTCATTGCAGGTTAGGCTCGAATTTTCTCTCCTTCTCTCAAAGCATAGTTATTTCTATTGCTCGCCCTAAAATAATCCAAATCCCTGCCTACAAATACGAAATATTATAAACACATAATTTTTTATTCTGGAACTTTATGTGAACAAAACATCACTTTCTGGCCCAACAGGTGTACTACGAGAGAGTGAACACCCACAGCGCTAGTACATCATTCGCACACGCGTGTTGCGGGCAGCGCGATGCGTCGAGGAACCTCGTGCTGGACTCCAACACTCCCATCACGAAGGTCCGGTTCAGCAAGGGTTTTGCCTTTGCCAATATCGAGGCGGCTAGCGGTAAGTACGCAAACTGCTGGGTACACAACACATAGAAGAGTTACAGAGGTCACTTTAACAGCTGTTATCCGACCTGAAACGTATTTAGTGGCTAAATATGATTTAAGGAATTGTCAAATCATACAAATACGTCCAATTTAAACATGTTCGGTCGCTAAATACGTTTAGGTATCGTTGTGCAAGCCGGGCTTAGTTTGTAAGCAAGCCTACGGTTCACCTGACGGTTACCGTTTCCTTTGGACGTTTGTCACCAACACCAAAGGTAACGCTCGCGCGCTGCAGACCCTTTAGAATATTACAACAATAAGTACTTAATTCAGCTTAGTCTCATCAGGTGGGCCATTTGCTTATTTGCATCTCCAAGTGGTCTAAAAAAAAGAGCTTAAAACCGGCTTTACACTATGCAGTATTAAGACAGGCTAAATTCGCATGTAAATAAATTTAGTGTGACTATCTGGCTAAGTATCTTTACAATATTTGTAGTCAATGCAGCACTTGCTAATGTGCCCTTTGTGCCTGAACAACTGCACGCTGGAGGACCTAGTAACTGCCTCGCCTAATGCTATTGTTGTGGCCAAACACCCACCTCTCCAACATACTATAAATTAAAATGTAGAACCCTTGACACGCTAAAAAGAAAAATAATATGAAGTATATATAATTTTATATATATATATTTTTATATGAAGTATATAAAAATAAGTGAACATTTTGCAATATTAAGTCCGGCTTGCACAAAGATCCCTAAACGTATTTAGCGACTACACATGTTTAAATCTATATATTATATAAAACAAAATAGGGTTAGTTACAACATTTATAACTCGAGAACGGCTAAACCGATTTTAATAATCTTTGATTTTTTGGATTTGTCTCCGCCCCGAATAGCAGAATAACTATTAAAATATTGGAAAAATTTACCCTAAAAAACTATGATGAAAATTATTTTTCTTATACATAGATGTAGCTAATGATGGCCGATTGACATTACATTGGCAGTCCGCGTCATATGCATGTCAAAGCGATACGTAGTTCGGCGGGTCAGCTAGTTTGATATATTTGAATGATTTGACATCTCTTTAACACGTTCGTTGCATTACGAGATCTATCAGATCTCTTGCAGGACTTTTGTATTGTGCGTTGACTATAATCGTGTTGTTTTACTCCTTGCTCTAACGTGTAAAATTCTTTAAGTATGAGTAAGACAAATATACATATTTGCTTCCTACTTAAAGGTGAATTCAAGGACATAAATAAACTAAATAGAGATGGATTAGGTCCCTAACGCACAGTAGTATAATTATTTTCATTCCTTGCGTTAGGAAACATGTCGATACTCGTGGAATCGTACGCCTCGTAGACGCAAGATAGGGAGGGTGGGCGGCGCGGGCGCTGCGTGACTCGATTTAGTGTTGTCCTAGCATCGACGTGGGAGGACGCGCGCACGTTTCAAAAATAACACTATGTCTTTGTATTTTAAAGTGAGTTGATTTTTGTTGAAAAACAATGAGTCCTTTTAAAAGGAAGATGTGTAAGTCTATTTATTTTAAACTAAATATCGGTTATTATAAAGAAAACGTTGCTATAGTAAACTACAAGAGACCTTTGAAATCTACCTTGAACTATACAGGTGTCCCATGGCAATGGAACTATACAGGATGGAATTAAATTCACGTCCATTTTTGAAATAGGGAGTACAGAAGCGATAACTGAACACATTCTGAATATTTAAATACGATATAAAATATATTAAAAAAATTGAGTTTGTTGCTGATTGTTTGCGGTACGAGATACAATCGATATCAATTTTTTTTTTGGTATTTGTAGTTTATTCTAATGTCATAACTGCGTCCGAACCTAGCAAAATGTATAACAATAGGCTCTCTTGACCCACAAAAACTTCAAAATATATTCAAATTCAAAAATAATCAAAACTGTATTTTTAAGATACTGATTAGGTCTCAAACGCACCAAAGGGTAGGTTAGTTTTGAGAACTTTTAGGTATCCAAAGCACCAGCTAAAAGTTCTTTGAAAATGATGGCGCAGGGAACGTTTTAGATCATATTTAGCTACCAAATACGGTTAGGCATCGTTGCGCAAGTCACCCTGAGAGTATTTTTCATTTAGCCTGTCTCAATATTGCATAGCGTTGAGGTACGATATTATAAATAAAATCACATTTTGGTAAAATAAGTTGAATATTTCTTGTAATAACGATATTATTACAGTCTGCGATTTCTTTTTCATCTTGAGAATGTCTTGCACATCTAATAAGATTGAATCAAAAAAATGTTTAGGTTTAAAACTATTACAAACTAAACTTATATAAGTTATTATTTCTCCATGGAATAACTTAAACCTAAGCAACAATTACTAACGTAACGAACGATAGCGGATTAGTGCAATACATTTATGCTTACGTAGATTGTAGCCGAAACAGCTCATTATTTCAAATTATTACTGCCAAAGAAGATTTAATTTCCTGTTAATTTTATATTTAATTTGTTTATAATACAGCCGTATTTACAATTTCATCATTAAACACAGTTGCTCATGAATTAATGAAAACACTTTATGTTGTAAACGAATCTTTAATAACTGAAAGGATATACAATTATTTACAATAAACTAAAGAAGATGGGCAGACGACTTGGTAAGAACCGCAGGTCGGCGTTGGATGCAGGCCGCTTCCAACCGCAGTTCCTGGAGATCAATGTGAGAGGCCTTTGTCCAGTAGTGGACGTCCTACGGCTGATATGATGATGATGACAGAAGAAACAGTTGATTCCTCTAAAGACCGTTGCAAACGATCTATAGATAGCTCAACTGCTCCAGATCACTACCAGGAGAAAGTGTCCCCAAGACACTGGCTGTATTGCCCCGCTGAATTGCAATGCTTATGCGTTGACCCAGATAAGCGCCAGCTCTCGGATCATACGTCGCTTCGACCAGACGCCAAGAAAGAACTTTGAAAACGCGATGGGTCCCGGTACCCCCAGGGTCTCGACCCCAAATGGCTCAAATACGTAAGCTCTGTCCATATTTGCGTCGCCATATAAGATCTTCAGCTGAATACGCACCGCACCGGCCACAACTGCTGTACCAGACATATAAGATGGCGTAAGGGTTGGACGCACGTGACGTGCCACACCAAAGGCCTACCCTCCTCCCAAGGTAAAAGAGTCATACCGTCAGGACACTTTATTGTACACCACAAAAGAAACAAAAAAAATAGAAGTAAGAGGGTAGAATGGGCGGTCTTATCGCCTAGAAGTGATTTATTCCAGACTACCTTCCTAACCCTCCTCCTCACCTCATCATCATCGTCACCACAGGACATCTACTGCCGAACATAGGCCTCCTTAACAGGTTTCCAGAGTGCCCATAACGTTTGGGTGGTTTCAGGCATAAAATCATATATAAATATTAATCAAATAGTTATATCCCGACTGGTTCTTACTGTGCTAATCTATTTTACATTTTTAATACCATCCTCTTCGTAATACATTTTCTCGGAAACATTAATTTATATTAAAAAGTTGTAAGAACAAAGATGAATAACCATGTTAATGTTGTTTTATTTGGCAGAGTTTGAGGACCAAAGGTCGCGTTTCTTTGCTGAACATGAAAGGTTTGACGATTTCATGGAAATGCGGGAAGGACTGGATCTCATTGGAGTCAGCTCTTTCAAGGAGTACATGGTGGCTTACAGGTAAACTACCAGTGGACTAACAAACTGCAAACACTACGTACGGAGTAGATTTACAACATTATTGCATAAGGCAACCGGAATCCTAAGAAATGAAACCTCAATATTTTTACCATTCGGTAGTTCTTCCTTCTCAGTTGGTTCCTCATTATTGAGGAACTTCATTATTGTACTTCATCTTCATCTTAAGCAATAATAAAACGAAGGGTTCCGTACCATTATCTATAAAAACGGCAAAAAAATCAAGTTTGTTGTATGGGACCCCCAATCCGTAAATATAAATTTTATTTTAATTTAATTATTTATTTTTAAAGTGAATAATATAACTCAATATTCTGTGAATATTTCAAGCGTTTAACTGTTGCCGTTATCAATATCGAGCAAAAACATCACGTTTCTTGTATGGGAGCCCCCCCTTAAATATTTGTTTTATTTTAATTTAATTATTTATTTTTAAAGTGAATATACAACTAAATATTCTGTGAATATTTCAAGCATCTACCTGTTGCCTTTGTCAATATCTAGCAAAAACGAGCAAAAAAGATCCAGTTTTTTGTATGGGAGCCCACTTAAATATTTATTTTATTCTGTTTTTAGAAGATATTTGTTGTTATAGCGGCAACAGAAATACATTATCTGTGAAAATTTCAACTGTCTAACTATCACGGTTCATGAGATACAGCCTGGTTACAGACGGACAGACAGACAGACAGACAGCGGAGTATTAGTAATAAGGTCCCGTTTGACCCCTTGGGTACGGAACTCTAAAAACGATGGAACCTACTTACCTTAGCTAGTTTCAAAGTAACAGATTTTTTAATGATCTGTCCAATTTAAGCAGTTTTAGGTAAAAAGGTCTTTAAACAAATTGAGAATATCACAAAAGTACATTATTTTCAGGGATGCAGATCGGTGTCCGTGGTATTCATCACAGGTTCTCTTTTGGACACTATCCTGCCTACTTCTATCGTGGCCTCTTCGGATACTCATCGAATGTAACACTGCCTACGTACATTATACAGTAAGTTTCATATCACTATCCCTAATTATATAAATCGTATAACCGGACCTCTTCTTTATATGTTATCACAATATGTTAAGACACAGAAATTTAGTTTTATTGGGTACATAATGGATTAAATTTTGTCACAGATCACAAAAATTTTCGGCACAAACTACGAGCTAGACCCAAGTCGGCAACTAGATCTCGAAACACACCTCTCCGATACTCTTCCTCCAGTCACAGCCACCAACTACGCCTGGGCGCTTCCCGAGGAACCGCCAGCCGTCGTCACGTCTAACACCCGTCCAACCCGAACCTTGCCTCTATCACACGCCTCTACAGTAGACAGCTTAGAGCTCTTCGCAGCTATTAGAGGTAATTGTGCCTTAGTACCATCCTACTCTGAAGCCATGCGCATCGACGCAGCTTTAAGAGAAGAACCAACCGAAAACAGAAACGAGCACGTCATTGACATAGAACCAGAAAGACCCAGATCAGCCATTAAGGCAGCGTCATTCGACGAACCAACGAGAAGACCAAAGGTCACTATCGCTAGCACACATTCCAGTTACAATATAGGAGCAAATCCAAGGACAGATGAGGCGAAGCAGCAGAACAGAAGGTCATGGGCTGGTGTTCTGACTACAGCAAGAAGTGCGAGGCAAATTTTAGAAGACTTTAGATCATCGAATTCGAACTACGAATCAGTGCCTGAACCACAGGCGAGTAGCAGCAACGAAACTACTTTGTTCTACTCAAGAGAGTTAGAAGCGACTTGTTCTAGAGATCCTTTCCAGGGTAGAGAAGTCACTACTCCGACTGACGAGCCACCTTCATACGAAGAGGCGTTAAGACTTCCAGCATTAAGAAGAATAACAAGGTCTATCACAGGCACCGACTTAGCAAACCCTAGAAGAGCATTCCTAAGAGATGTTCTTGCGAATAGAAGATCGTGTTTAGAAGGTGTAGGGGTATTGTCGGGTGCAAAAGTAGTTAGGGCGCCGTGTACTGAATCCGGAGAAGAAACGCCTCTATAGCGCTTTGTTTAATTATAGACTCTATGGTGCAATAAATAAGGTAGGTATAAAAGCTGTTAGTGATAGTGTTTATACGTATTTATATGCTTGGAATTCAATAACAGACGGAGCTTGCGCCTCTGTTTTGTTTGTGAAATGGAAATGAGATTGTATAACCTACTCGTATATGAAAAACTTCGGAATCTTAACATTAGATAAGTACTTATCTTCCTGTATCATTCCAAAATACTAAAAAAAACGCATCCACTTTGTCAGTAATTGCTTAGACTAGTCAATAATAAAAATAAATCTAAAGAACAATTCTCGTAATATGTTTATAATTTCCATAATTATACGAGTATGTTAATTTGCTAACTTACGAATTGCCTCGTGGAATGTAATTAATTACTGAAAACATCACCAATTTAGTATTGAAATGGTTTTATGCTCGTAAAAAATATTTTTCCATAAAAAAAACTTATTCAGTCGAAGGTAGCAAGATGCTTTTTTTGGCTACATAATACTTTGTTATTTTTTTATATACCTACCTACACTTTGATAAGTTGTGCTTAGTGCTTGTAAAGTAACGCTCAAAAGAATACACGTAGATACAAGTTTGTAGACATCTAAATTGTTTAACTATTTCAGAGAAATATTGGTTTCGAGGTAAATCGCAAAATAGTTGGTATTTTGTTAAAGATAGCACACATCGCTCTTGTCATTGACATGCAAAAATAAAACACCTTTAGTTTGTCGAGCACTCACTGTCCCTGTGAGCACAACAAGTGGCCAGGCTTTAGTCAGGTCTGATTTTCAAAAGCAGTCGCTTTCAAAGCTCAGTTAAGCGCTCAGCAAACGTAGGCACTTTTATGGTAAACTGTGGTTTCTGGTTACGGTAACTGAACACAGCCACAGAAACTACGGTAAAATAAGTGTCTACGTGTGCCTTACTAACCCTTTCGAAAAAACCGGGCTGAGTATAACTATAATTTACTGATCATTGTGTTTATCGGGTTTGTCAATCTACCTATCTACCGGCCAAATATTTTGTACATAATATGAAATTCCTTTTTTTTTTCTAGCGACGACATACCATCTTGTTGAGTGTATAGTTTTGTTAACCCAACTATTTTTAAACAGTTATTTTGTAAGTAAACATCGTTTTTTCTATCGTAATGAATTTGCATAAAAACCTATATTACTACAATACTAGTCCCTCAACCCGTGTTTTAACTTAATGTCGTACCTACACAAAACACGTAGTGTATTGTGTATGTACTGAGCTAAACTTACAGGGCAACAGTAGCTTGCCTAGTTTGTTTAACAGAATGTCTCGTCATTCATCACCGGCATCGCCCGCTAAGTGGTTCTTCCCGTTTGTCCCCACGCTTCGTCCAGAGCCTCCCCATAGATTTTGCCTTGATCTTGTATCTAGATCTTGTAGAGATCTGGTCCCGTAAAATAAACAATTTCTAATCTCGATGCCTGCCATATCAACTCAACTTTTCAGGGACTGAAGGTTGATTTTCCGATAATATATATCCTAATGCGACCGAAAATTAACCTAAAGTTGAAATTACGAGAAATAGGGATACATTATGCCGATTCTTGTAATTCAGCCATATTAAGTATGGGTCAGCCATATTTAGATCGTTTAACGTTTAAACGGGTACTTGATTAATAGAGCTTTTGACGGGAAGAAACAAGTTGCTTAGTATAAAAGGCAATGCACATAGTTACGTGAATTTTGCACCTAAATGATAAATAATTAGGTAACCTAATTAACTAAGGAATAAGGCAGTGCCTTGTATTGTCAAATGTAAGTTTATAATACTGTAATATTCTTTACAACTGACTCTCAAACAAAGTGAAGGTTATGTTTATATTATATAATAAAAATCTTCATAAAATAAGCATTTGTTAAACTTACAGCCCTGTATTAATGTTCTAATCTATCTAAAGAGCCCGCTGGATCCCACTGCTGGGCAAAGGCTTCCCTTCCTTTCTTCCATTCATCCTGGTCTAGGGCTTCTGTCGACCAGTTCGCCCTATGCGCGTCAAGTTCGCCCCGCCCTCTCCGCCTGGGCCGGCCACGCGGTCTCACGCCTTGTGGGACCCACTCGGTGGTTATCTTAGTCCACAAGTCAACGCACATTCGGCGTACGTGTCCCGCCCAGTTCAACTTCAATTTAGCTGTCTTTTGCGTGACATCGGCGATTTTTGTCTTGAAGCGCAGTATTGTTGTTTATGCGGTCTGTAAAACTCCCACTATACTACGCTCCATCGCCCCAAGTTTGTACGATGCATATGTCCATGAGCTGTGTTTTGAGACAGAGGGGAAGGTTGCCGGAAGGTTTCTGTTTAAAATTATGAACTATAAAAAGTGTAGGAATAAATAAGAGTGAATTAGTATTTCACCAAAGTGATACTATTGTAAGCTATTTTAACGTGACCGAGTTTCAATTAACATGGCTGTTCAAAGGAACCAATTAATAAAATAATTATTCAAATTGAGTGGTTTGATTTTAAATAAGGTAATTTGAAGGTATAAAAATAATATTTCTGCATATTATTTGGTTATGTACACAGATTTTGCTGTAGAGATTTTCTACTCTAATATTGCCGCCACACATACAACATTAGATTAAGATACGCATTGGTATGTAATGTTAAATCCTAACAAGTCCCAATATGTAATAGTGTGCTACATTGCACCCATAGATAAAAACAAAAAGGGAAGATACGGCACAAGCGTCTCGCAAGTGGCCAGCTCAAATTAGGTTCATGCACACAATTTCACTTCAGTCACAATCGTGTGCTCGTACTACGGCGACTCGGCGCCGCAACTGACACTTGATTCTCTCTCGCTTGCACTAAACATAGGCTCTTCGCTCTGTCTCAATCACCGGATTGACACTCCAACTAATAACGTGATGTAACTTACTTTATAAACGTGTGCATGAGATTATCTATGTAGTGCAGCAGGGCCCAGTTGACTATTAGCAATGTAAACGCGTACCGTATCTTCCCTTTTTGTTTTTATCTAAGGTACCATATCGTTTTAATGTGTCTGTCACATAGCATCGCTACTTAGTTTTCCGGCTTGTTGACAATTGTAGTTATAATTCTATTTATTTTTATTTTACATATGAATTATCTAACATGCAGTACTTATTTTTATCCAACTTCAAAAAAGGTGTTTTTTATGTATGTTCACCGATTTCTCCGTCAATTGTGGACCTATTTTCAAAATTCTTTTTTTTTATTTGAAAGGATATACTTGTAGATTGATACCATAGATTCATCGAAATCGGTTCACTAGTTTGTTTTTTCTGTTATCTGAAGTCGGTTATGTTTTTGTTAACGAGTTACTTGTTTCACTTCTTGTTGATAAATAAAACAATTTGAACCCGTCCAAAATAATTATTCATATAATGATAAGAGCATTGTCGAGTGCCTCAAATTACTTTTAAATCCTAAATATTCAAAGTTTGTTGAAATTGTAAATAAGTTAGATAAAAAAGCTTGTAAATAAAATTGTATTTATTGCTTAATGGTGTAGAATAAAATAACAGATAAATTAAAGAAGTGCCGGAATGTTACAATTAGGAACTAACTAGATGCTTATATAAAAAAAGGTAGCATTATGAAATTTCCAATAGATTAAACCACAAGAAAATGTCATAGGTATACAGAGTGATTTTTTTAACTGTAACAGTACGGCAGCACCCATAACCAGAGAAGATACAGGTGCAGTTTCTTGTAAAACATCAGCTCGTTTTCGAAGAAAAACATTTTGGCATTATTTTTTTTTTGGTCAAATGTGATTAGCGCCTTAAAATGAATCAAGCCGGTAATTTTTTTTTATGGCGATCGATATAATCTTTTGTAAGGATCATTTTATTGTATCGGATGAAAAAAATCTGAACAGCGGAAGTTAGTCAAATTTGATAAAAAGTATTCTCATACAGGACATACAAAATTCCTTCTACAAACATTTTATTAGATTCTAATTGCACATTAAAGAAGTATTAATACTGTAGCGATTAAGAAGTTTAGGAACTCCATGCTCTCATGAGCAATTCATAAACATTTCGTATTTGCCAAAATGTTTTTCTTCGAAAACCAGCTGATGTTTTCAAAGAAACTGCACCTGTATCTCCTCTGGTTATGGGTGCTGCCGTACTGTTACAGTCAAAAAACACTCTGTATATTGCATATAACAAATAGAAACATTTCATAAAAATTCAAAACTCTAAATCATCTTGGGCAAATCGGAGTTATATGTATGTATGTTTGTTTGTCCTAGGATAACTTTCGAAGCGTTAATCCGATCATAGTGAAATTTAATACATAGGTAGGTAGTGATAGCAACATTTTGACTAAATGAGCTAAAAATGTTGGGAGGTTGTTGAGATATTGGGGTTCAAGTAGGGTAAAAAAAAATGAGGCTATTAGGTTAGATGGGATGTCAAATGAAAGGAATTGATTATAATGTTTAGACTCTGTTTATATTCTCCATAAATTCTTTATAGTTTTTGAGTTATTAGCCATAATAAAAACTAAACTTTGGCAAAATTCACAGGGTACACCAGTGACCCCACCGTGTTGTAATTTGGTATCCGTGTAGCTTAAGTGACACAAATATAGGGAAAAGTCTGAAATCTAGAATAACTGCAATTTGTTCCCCAAAAAAGAGTAACTACATTACATGAACTCCCGTTACCTGTAATTTGAATGAAACTGTAGGTCAAGTACGTTGGTTATATATTTCGTGGCACTATTTTGATATCGGAGACTTACGAGATATCAGTTCAGGGCGAACCACTAGTTAAAATTTGTACTTTGAATTTGTTGTTGACCTTTCGATTTGTCAACACTCAGAATGTAGTCGACCTTATTTCCTGTTAGCTGTATTACGATTCACCTTGCCCACCAGAGGCCCAATTTCTGCTATTTGATAAAAAGAGCGACTATGGTGCCATACCATTATATAACGATGATTTCCTGCCATAAGCAGCCAAATTTTCAATTGAGCAACGGCGGCGATTGAACGTTATGTTAGTAGAATACCAAATGGTATATATAGTGTCAGTCATAGTGAAGGGATAGGTTTAGTAGAGTTGGGCTCCTGGTTTTGCCGTAGCAGGCAATATTTTGGCTTTTAAAATGATTCCTTAATTTCACTGCGTTCACTGTCAGCAGAATAAAAATGTAGGCAGCCTACAGTGCAAAAGTTAACTTGATGTTCGTAGTCCAAAGGCTCTATTATAGATAGGTATTAGAGGATTCATTCAAAGCGTAGTTATAGGTACACACCTAGAAATCCTGACACAAAAACCGCTTTTAATGTAGGTACAGAATATGTTTACTGTAAAAATGTATAAAAACTAATTTATGTTATTTTATTAAGAAGCTGAATTAAGAAGTTTATTGGAATAAACTGTGTTATGAATTATAATGTTTTTATTTTATTTACTGGTATGATTCCTACGAGTATATAAAGATTCAGTGGCGATTCACTAGCTAACTGAACATTCCGGCCGGGTCTGAAATGAACATTCCGGCCGGGTCTGAAATGAACATTCCGGCCGGGTCTGAAATGTTTTTTTATATTGTAAGTATGTTATTACATAAATAATCGCATCAAAACGGTCGAGTTTTAACCGTTATCCGTTACGTTAAGTTATCCGTTACGTTATGTTATCCGTTACGTTATGTTATCCGTTACGTTATGTAATCCGTTACGTTATGTTATCCGTTACGTTATGTTATCCGTTACGTTATGTTATCCGTTACGTTATGTTGGTGGACTTCCTTTTACGCATTTGAACTCTATATGTGGTCCATTATGCGTGAGAGAGTTGACTATATGGATAGCCAGCTTAACTCCGACCAGAAGCGCAGTTTTCTGGGGTCTTCGCAGCTTTCACGGAGTGACCTTGGATTATCCAGGATTTCTGCACGTTGTGCTGTTACCCCCACGCATTCCAGGACTACGTGGGCTGCTGATTCTTCTTCGGTGAGACATCCCCTGCAGAGTGGGCTGTCTGTTGCTCCGGTGATGTAGAGGTGTTTGTTCTGGAGACAATGTTCTGTAACGATACATATCCCCACGATGATTTGAAAGTCCAGTCTCTGAAGGATGAGCAGTCGACGTGTCAGTCATGTTGAGACGGCCGGCAGAGCCGCCCTTGACTGTCTGCAGTTCATGGTCTGTGCCCAATGTTCGTTGTGTAGGTTTAGAGTACGATGTCGTATCCATGTTCGTAGTTGTGTGAAAGGTAGAGGGAGGAATGGATGAGGGCCTATAGCCGTGGTTTCCAATCCTCTTTTAAATCCGTAATCCGTTTATTTAGCATTCGCCTTTCTTTTTCAATATAAACTTTAACTATGCCTTATCTATAGTAAGCCTAAAAACTGTTTATACACTTTTCTATTCACGTAAATTGTAATTACACAAAAATACACATTTGAAGTGTTATTGATGACATCTAAGTTGTTAAAACCCGAATAAAAATCTTTTACTAACTAGCTGACCCGACCGCGGCTTCACACGCTTGGTTTGTCAATAAAAATTAAAAATAACATGCTGCGCTACTAGTAGCCTATCTCAATCCCGATTATAATTGATTGAGCCAAGCGAGATCTCTAAATCAACTTGGGCAAATCGGTATCCGATCATCGTGAAATTTGATACACAGGTAGGTAGTGATAGCACAATTTTGGTGTGAATGAGCTAAAAATGTTGGGGAGTTGTTGAGATATTGGGGTTCAAGAGCGATAAAAAAATAAAAATGAGACTATTAGAACAAATGGGAGATCAAATATAAGGTTTTCATTAGTACATTTAGACGCCGTTTTTATTTTTAGTAAATTCTTTATAGTTTTTGAGTTATAAGCCATAATAAAAACTGAACTATGACAAAGTTCACAGGGTACACCAGTGACCCCACACTGCTGAAATTTGGTGTGCGTGTAGTTTAAGTGACACAAATATAGGCATAAGTGTGAAATCCAGAATAACTGCAATGGGTACCCCAAAAAACTTTTCCACATTACATGAACTCCCGTTACCTGTAATTTGATTGAAACTGTAGGTCAGTTAATTTGGTTTTTATTTCGCGGCACTATTTTATTAGTCAAAGATTAAGACCGGCTTGCACAACGATCCCTAAACGTATTTAGCAATTAAACCTGTTTAAATTGTACGTATTTGTACGATATGACAACTCCTTAATTCATATTTAGCCACTAAATACGTTCAGACATCGTTGCGCGATACGCCCTAAGAATACCTACGTTTTTTTATGTTTTGGGAGACTCGTGAGATCTCCTTTCGGGGCGTACCATTAGTCTATCTATATCCCAAATTTCATAGAAAACGGTCCCGCCGTTCTGTAGTTATAAATGGTGTAACTAACCCGACTTTGTTTTATATATTTAGATACAGGAACGTTTATAAGGTGAGCTACCTACGAGACAATTCTCTGTTATAGGCCATGGTTACCACTTACCATCAGGTATGCCATATGCTTGTTCCATTCCCAGGATTCTCCTATAGATTATCCCAAAAAAAGGTAATAATTAGTCAACGCAAGTAATTAAATTTTCCGTATGCACGGCCATTCCTTCATTTACATTCATAAATCCCTAGGCCTACCAAGTTTGCTTCATACTAACTGATTATTATTCTGGGTTGGCCAACTCGAGTCGAAGCTCAGACCGGTGCCAACGTGGGGGCGTATTCGCAACGGGACTTATAGATCTATATATACGTCGCGTTTACGAGTTTCTGACGATTCGGACACAATTTATTAGGACACAGTGTCCGAATTGACACATTTGATATTAATATATTTTTAGTGTCAATTCAGACACCATCAAATTATTGAAGCTGTTGAGTACAGTCAGGTAAAAAATGTTTAAGCAAAATATAATATAATGTGATAAAGCTTATCAAATTGCTTTTCGAGCATGAGGTGACTTACAATAATGTTAAAAAAACCACAAGTTTCATTCATAGCGTATATTTGGTATAAATCAACATCTTGTATACTTAGGCATCTATATAATGATCACCTAAATTATCTAAAAGATATTTTTAATTATTCTAAGACAGTATATAAGTATGTTTAAAAATCACAGATAATCTAGTTCAAACATACCTAAAATTACTACTTATTATTTGTTAGTTTTCAACATCAGCAAGGCCTACATCTACCGAAAAATAAACGATAAAACTCTTAAACAAAATAACACATACTTATCCTACAATAATCACAGTATTTTACATAGCGTTTGGCACAAACTTTACCTATTAAATAATTTAAAATAAACGACATAAAAAAAACATTAAAAATGTTAACTTAAGATTTTCTTATATCTTAAAACATTTTTATATTTTTCCTTACGTATTAAAAACATCTATATTTTAGGAATGTATAAAAATCACAGATAATTTATAATAAACTGAGAAAAATATCCCGACAACATTTACTGATTTGGAGTTATTTATTAAATAAAAAAGTACTTAATTATCCTAAGCGCATTTACGAGTATGTATTGAAATCACAAATGATCATTAGTTCAATCATAAAATTACTACTAATTATTTATAAGACTTCATCGTCACCAATGCCTATTATCTATTAAATAAAAACTTAACTTACAACAATTACAGTATTCAACACAGCATTTGGCACAATATTTTAAGTAATAAACACTTTAAAATCAACGCATTTAAAAAACAAAAAAATTATAACCATAGATTTTCTTATAATCTTAAAACTTTTTTATTTCTTCGCTTTTATTACATAATAAGGCGTTCTATGCACAATTCGATATTTATTTGTCCTTGCTCAAATTCAGTCATAGTAATATTGAGGTGTTCATTAAAATGAATTGTGGGTTTTAATTTTTTGTGTATGTTAGATCCACTCAGATATAAAAGCTGTTGATATCTGTCTTCTTTTTCTAAAAAAGTTAAAAATTGGGCAATGCTATTCGGTTTCCTACTGCATGTCTTTCTATTTATTATGGAATGCCAAGATTCAACCATATTTGTGGTATGGTGCGGGCTACTGAATATGTTCCATATATTGTAAAACAAGGAAGTCTCGTTCAACCAAGTGTTAACAAAATAATCATTAAATTTTATAAGTTATCTTTTTTTCGGTCATTGGGACATAATATTTGGCCAGGCATCGTCTATTACTTCTCTTGGCAAAAGAGCTACAACACTGCACCGTTTTATGTGTTTCTTTTCTAATTTCAATTTAGATTTATTTATGCCTAATTGATCGGCTTTTAGCCATAGACTCTGCGTAAAATGGAAATAGCAACCTTTAATATTTGCTTTAGGGAAAACTCGTTTAAGAGCCTTAATGGCACTTTGCTCAAAGTCCAGCACAAAGGTCTGCGGATCAAATTCAGGAATTTGGCTTTTAATGAGGTTAAACAAAGTCACGTAAATATTTGTACTTGTTGATTGCAGTAGTGCGTATAAAACTGGAATAATATTGGAATGAGTGGCACTACTCCTCAAATCCACATGTAGAGTGTACAGTTGCTGAAACGAGCTTAAACAAAATTTAAAAGTTCCATCGCACATGACTGTTAGATTAGATTTTTTTAATATTTCCTTGCAATATTTTCCAGCGAAAACCAAGATCCTAGTCGTGTAGCGACTGTAGTCAGCTATTACAAAACTTTGAAATCTTGGGGGAATTATGATGTCGGTAATGGTATTAGAAGATACCTTTTTCGTATCTAGTGAACTATTTCTTCTTCGATTCAGTATTCTCTCAACAGTTTTATTATTTGGTAATTTTTTAATGAGATCGAAACCTTTATCTTGTATATCTGCTACAACTTCGCGGACTACACTGGGAATAGGCACTGTACAGTCAGTTGTCACTTTTTTGATGCAAGTTTCAAGTTCCATTTGTAATTGGATGGCCACAAAATCAGGCTTACAGTTGTGCCTGTCTTCTTTCACGATGCAATTGTTGCTTGCTATAATATTACTAGCACAGCTTTGCATGTTCTTCTTTTGGTACACAGCCATTTGGTTGAATTATCTTTATTAGTACGTCTTTTGTTATATTTGTAGCCTGCTCGCAGAACTACTGGTTTTCCACGCTCTGACGTTACTATGTTGAATCCAATTTGGTTAGGATTAGAAGAGCCTGCTGGTTCCCAATCTCCTAAAAAAATAAGTACTTAGATAAATATGTTAACCGTTTTCTATTATTTTATTAATGGTATTTAGATTGTAATACTGTGAGATAATAACAAAATTTCAACAAAATGTAGCGCGTAATTTGTTGTAACGATAACGAGGGAGACTGTGAACATCTAACACAAGTGTTCTATAATACTTAAAAGGTGTTTACCAACATAGCTAAGGGGATTATACTTTATTTAATGAATAAATGATTTATTATTATTATAATACCGCGCTTTTCAAATCGATTCCCACGCTAGCCCCGCCCAAACGATAATAAACTTAACAGGCAGAACATATATATTAATTTTGCATGCATTCCGAAGCCGAGGGGCTTCGATTCTTCCACGAAACTTATTCAAAACTTTTTTTACTGATTTTATGAATGCTCTATTTAACACTCTCACAATATGTCTTAGTCACGAGATAAAAGCCATACTTATTACTCTTAGCATTAAGTAAGTACTCATTTTTACTGAAACTAGTAAAAAAGAAATAAAATCCTACAGAAATAAACATAAATAACATTCATCAGGTAGTAAACACAATTAAAACGATATACAAATTTAATTTCGGTGACGATTGGGCGGAGCATCCGGAAATGCAAGAAAGTGTCAGTACTATTTACTTGCTTAGGTGAAGAACGAGACAAACATGTACCATAGCCGTATCACATTGTCTCAGAAGTAAATGACGTAAGTGACAAAAGATAAAATCACGATTTGCAAGAGGACCAACAAATGAAAAAAAAAATCCTTTTTCATTAATTTAGGTACCATAATTACCTACATAACTATGTAAAAATACTTTAAATCTTTTCTAGAGTCGGAGAATGAACGATATTAGTGTTTTAGAAGAGCCGATTTTGACAAATAATTGTATCGTAAAAAGTTTTACCAATTGCATTTTTGACTTTCATTTATATAGTTTAAAATCCTGAAGTAAATATTGCTTAAATATGAAATCAGTACTATTTTTAGTTATTGAATACGACAGTTAAATGCGGCAACATTGGAGCATGAGCGCATTACTGAGACACCAGGCATGTGATCGGCTTAAGCAAATGCGGCAACATTGGAGCATGAGCGCATTACTGAGACACCAGGCATGTGATCGGCTTAAGCAAATGCGGCAACATTGGAGCATGAGCGCATTACTGAGACACCAGGCATGTGATCGGCTTAAGCAAATGCGGCAACATTGGAGCATGAGCGTTTGTTAAAATATGTAGTGAGTAAGTATCGGCATTCAACCAATGTTTGTAAAAATAGGTAGTGAGTAAGTATCGGCGTTCAACCAATATTTGTTAAAATAGGTAGTGAGTAAGTATCGGCATTCAACCAATGTTTGTTAAAATAGGTAGTGAGTAAGTATCGGCATTCAACCAATATTTGTTAAAATAGGTAGTGAGTAAGTATCGGCATTCAACCAATATTTGTTAAAATAGGTAGTGAGTAAGTATCGGCATTCAACCAATATTTGTTAAAATATGTAGTGAGTAAGTATCAGCATTCAACCAATATTTGTTAAAATAGGTAGTGAGTAAGTATCGGCATTCAACCAATATTTGTTCAAATAGGTAGTGAGTAAGTATCGGCATTCAACCAATATTTGTTAAAATAGGTAGTGAGTAAGTATCGGCATTCAACCAATATTTGTTAAAATAGGTAGTGAGTAAGTATCGGCATTCAACCAATATATGTTAAAATAGGTAGTGAGTAAGTATCGGCATTCAACCAATATTTGTTTAAATAGGTAGTGAGTAAGTATCGGCATTCAACCAATATTTGTTAAAATAGGTAGTGAGTAAGTATCGGCATTCAACTAATATTTGTTAAAATAGGTAGTGAGTAAGTATCGGCATTCAACCAATATTTGTTAAAATAGGTAGTGAGTAAGTATCGGCATTCAACCAATATTTGTTAAAATAGGCAGTGAGTAAGTATCGGCATTCAACCAATATTTGTTAAAATAGGTAGTAAGTATCGGCATTCAACCAATATTTGTTAAAATAGGTAGTGAGTAAGTATCGGCATTCAACCAATATTTGTTAAAACCATTGCGAAATACATTCGTTTCTCCTGTGGGATAAACTGTGTGAATAATTCACAAGTTTGTTTTGAGCTGAATTCGTTCCGGGACATTGAGCAAATTCGGTTTTTGGGGTTCAATGATCATCAAAGGGCGGAGGAACCGGTGTATATCTTTATTGTGATATACTAAGTAAAATCTTTCCATAAACTTAATATTCGTCTAAAAAGATAGCCTCGAGTCATTAGCCTTGTAGAGTGCATTTAAAATATATCACTATAGCCAATTACAATATATGCGCATCATAGAAACATCTCTTTTAAAACATGACTAGGCTCAAACCGCCCTAGCTTATGCTTTGCTATTTATCTAGGTTTCAAATCTTTTTGTTCCAAATCCAGTTAACTATCTTGGCGCCGAGTACTTCGGTGTTTTCTCACGTTTCCTTTGAGAGTAGTATCTAAGAGGATCTCCGTTCACTTGGTGATTCATTTTGCTCTTTACAACTACGTACTTCCCTTTAAGTAGCTCTAATTTTAGTGGATTTTTTTTCAAGAAAAAAAAAACAATTACGGTTGCATATTATTCTTTGTTATCGAATTTTGAACGGATTGCTTTACTCCTCATGATGCTTATAATGACAATTTCTAGAACCAATGGGGCTTCGTATATAAATGAGTTAGCTAATGTTGCTGAATATATTACTAATTTCAAGAAAAAATGGGATTTAAAATGTTGTAATTGAAATAAATTTGTTTAACGACTCACAATTGAAAAAACACCGAATTGCTTTAGCCCTCATTATACCTAGAATCACAATTTCTACACGCAATGGGGTTTAAATTGAAATTCGGTCTCGCTTGGTTCCTGAATTTCAAACTGGACACCGAGGTACGTCATGGTATCTATAATCCAATACTATCAATTTGGTTTTACAAACGTCCATACGCTACGGTAACTGCTTACCATCAGGTAGGCCGTAATCTCATTTTCCACATCAGTGGTATAAAAGAACATGCCCCCAGACACTGAATAAATCATCTTTATATTGATAGAGAGTAAGTGCTGATGGTGTAGTGGCTACTTCCACACTTCCAATACTCACAGGTAATTCCGGTTGTGTTACTGGGCGCAGAATAGATAAGTACTAAAGTTTAGATTCAATTTCTTATTTCAAAGTACGAATGTCTCATTGCGGCAAGATTACGAGGATCAAAAAAAAAAATTAAGAACAAAAATAATATATAAAAGTATACAAGTATAGATATAAAAAATAGAAAAAAAGCAGTTGAGGCATTAAAAGACCACAAACGATCTATAAATCGACTGCAGTACCACGAGTGCTGCAGTAGTTTGTAGGTGGCGGTGACCACTTAAGAAGCCGGCGAACCCCGAGCGCAACTTCAATTCGGCCGCGTCAAAAACTTCGGCCTGGATATCGCTATACCTGTTTAGTGACGAAGTTTAGCCACGCAGAGCGACAGTGATAGCAATAGAACGATTCTAAATTTGATTAGATTTTACCGTGTTCCGTAATACCAAAAATGATGACTGAAAACTTGTTGTATTTTTCTCATTGTGTTGTTATTATGTACCTAGACAATATAATCTATGTTCCCATGACTAGGATACGTAAGATGTTGTTGTTTTTAATACGAAACAATTAGGTTGAAAACAGGTCTTTTATGACGTAAAAACATGCAGAATGCGATACGCTTCTATTTCACTTTACGTAAGTATTTTGATCTAATATATGATTGGGAACCTAGGTAAATACTATTCAAGTTAAAATAATACCTTATTAAAACATAAATATGCTCCAATTAGAAATGATCTTGGTAGTACGTGTTGTATGGGCGATTCCCCTCCAGTCTCCCCTTAACATCACGAGGTCCATCAGCTTGTGTGTCCACAAGTATAATATAAAAAAGCAAATAGATAACTGCTCGGATATACTGGCGGGAGTGTCCTCAAGTATTGTATTTGTTTTTGTGTATCACCAGTTGCATTACTCCGTGGAATTGCAAAGCTCATGCGCTGACCCATATAAGCGCCCACTCTCCGATCACACGTTGCTTTGACAAGACGCCCATTTAAAAAAATGTAAATTTTTTTGTTTGTTTTTTTACTACCTGGGAATGGAACAAGCATAAGGCCCATCTGATTTTAAGTGGTAACCATCGCCTATAACAGAGAATTCTATTATTCAGCTGGGATGATTATCCCAGCTGAATAATAGAATTCCCTGTTAATAGAATAATAATGAATAATATAATAGAATTCTCAGCATTATGATTTAATGCTAAAAAAAGGTGCGTCTATATTTCTAGTGCTCCCTTGGGCGGAATAATTGCGTCATAATCGGTCGTTTAGCATCTCTGGTTTGGATAATTGTAATGAAGCGCTAGTTGAGTTATTTTCTCTTGTTGGGTTGACGTCCACTACACTATTCATTTATCTATCTTTTACGGGCTTCTTAACCACCCCAGCAGCCCCCAGCTACAAAAAAAAATTTTGTTGTAGAAGGCATAGTGTACTTAAATCAAACCGGCCAAGTGCGAGTCGGACTCGCGTACGAAAGGCTCCGTACCATTATCTATAAAAAAACGGCAAAACATCACGTTGGAGCCCCCTAAATATATGTTTTATTTTAATTTAATTATTTAGTTTTGAAGTGAATATATACGAGTAACTACATATTCTGTGAATATTTCAAGCGTCTATCTGTTGCCGTTATCAATATCGAGCTAAAAGCAAAAAAATCACGTTTGTTGTATGGAAGCCCTTCTTAAATATTTATTTTATTCTGTTTTTAGTATTTGTTGTTATAGCGGCAATAGAAATACATGATCTGTGAAAATTTCAACTGTATAACTATCACGGTTCATAAGGTCCAGCCTGGTGACAGACAGACAGACAGCGGAGTCTTAGTAATAGGGTGCCGTTTTACCCTTTGGGTACGGAACCCTAAAAACAAAGTAAATGCTTTTTTTCTGTTTTTTTTAGTTTAAATTCGACTTTATTTTTAGTTATATTTCCATTGTTAGAATCATTGTATATCTGGTATAACATCCATATAATGTATATATATGATTAAACGGCTGGGCTGATTTCGATGAAATTTGGTATTGGTAAGTAAGTTATGACCTGGAGTAAGACATGCTACATTTTACCCGACTGCGCAGAATGAGGGTTATTTTTTTATTGACACACCACGAGTAGAAACCCCGGGCGGTTCAGCTAGTAGGTTCAAACAACTCCAAATGAGTTTGAAAGTAAATTAATCTAATTTAACTTCGTTTACTTTGAAAATTCGTTACGACGTATCAACAAAGTTTCTCTCACACGCGCTGTATATTTTGTTACTACATTCACATAGTCCCCGTAATTTATTCATAAAAGCTTGTAAAATATGGATGCAATATTACAAATATAATCTGCAATATTTTGTGCTGTGGAAAGTGTTACAATCTTTCCGGGATATTAGCTTTTAATGCTTACGTAATACGGATTATATAACATTGCGCAGCTTTAGATTAGATTAGAAAATTCTTTATTGCACTAATAAAAAGATACATAGGCGAACTTAATGCTAATTAGCATTTTCTTCCAGCTAACCTTAGTGTAGTGTGGAGAAAGTGGTAGTGCCAGAAAAAGGAAATTTAATCAAACTTTAGCTTAGAAATAAACTTACAAAAATTAAAAATAATAATAATACACATACATAAACGAAATACACAAATATATCTACATAAAGTGCTCAATTTTGTTGGGTATCTTGTTAGTAGCTGTTGTTTGTTGTTGGTAGCTTTGTTTTGGTAATCATCGTTTTGTAAAGCAATTATCTCGGCATGTGGCTCTCATTTATTTAGTTTTTTATTGATGATAGTCAAGCGCTTGACCACTACCTCACCTGATGGTAAGTGAAGGTGTGATCGAAGATGGAACACGCTTACCTAGAAAGAACCTATTCACTCTGGACTTGAAGACTCCGAGATTATACTGGTTGGGAAAAACATACGCCGGAATTTAGTTCCACTCCTTACTGTGCTAACAAGAAAAGTTGAAGCAAATCGTTTTGTACGGCAAGGTGATACCACCTTGCCGACCAGGTATGGGTGGTACTTCTCGGTACGTTTGCTTGTCCGGTGGTGAAAGGGGGAAGGAGGGATAAGGTCATGAAGATATTGCGCACATAACCAAAATTTGTAAAAAACTGAAAGTCGGCTACTCGGCGTCTGTGCTCTAGACTCTAAACTTTAAATTGGCTTCCACTAGTGAGTGATCGATCACCAATTAGTCTAGCAGCACGTCGCTCAATCGAATCAAGGGTTTCAAGCTGATACTTGGTCGAGCCATCCCAGAGATGGAAGTAGTACTCCATACATAAGCGGACTTGTGATTTGTAGAGACTGAGCAGCTGTCCCGGTGAGAAGTACCGCCGAACCTTAGCTAGGATGCCCAGCGATGCGCGATCAGCGATGACCTGAACCTCGGCTCGCACATCGAATCTAGGGCCAAAATTGCTATTTTGGCCCTAGATTTGATGTGCGAACCGAAGTTCAGGTTGTACGTGAGCTCAATGCCCAACAAGCTCAGACTTTCAGAAATTACGAGTGGGATATCACAAAAGGTGGGAATGAGATGAAAAGGAGACCGTTTTGCGGAAAACACACACGCCTGAGTTTTGGAGGCGTTGAACTTGACCAGATTTGCGTCACCCCAGTCAGACACAAACTTCAGGTCAAGGTTCAAACGTTTCACCATATCCGTACGTAGATTGCAGATTTCGTCAGCACTTGCACGTGGACTAGAGAAATACCTTTCAACAACTGTACTGTCATCCGCATACCCATAGATACCGGGTTTCAACAGATCATTGATGTGCAGACGAAATAGAGTTGCTGAAAGGACAGATCCTTGAGGTATCCCGGCCAATAGATCAGACAAACATCCACCAATGACTACTTGAATTGATCGTTCCTTCAAGAAATCACTGGTGGTAGAGCTTTTGTGAACGGGCTCGAGGAAGTGGGCACCACCGCCTTACCTTTATCTGCCGCCAAATAGCTTTACTTGTGCTGCTGTGTTCCGGTTAGATGGTAATGGTATGTTCGTGTAATTACTGAGACATAGGCATAACAGCTAACTCCTATAGTATGGCAACGTATCCACATAGAGATCAAGACAACATAATAGCTTGTTTTGAATTCTATGTGGATATCCCTGGACTTCAGTAGCCACTTAACTTCTGGTGGACTGCATGCTCGTTTGCCATATAAGTGGTATAAAAAAACAGTTATCCACATTAGCAGGTTAGACGGCAATCCGTACGAGGAAAGCTTGCTAATGAAATCGTTGTGCCAAACTCTATCAAAAGCTTTTGAGATGTCGAGCGAAACTGCAAGAGCTTCCCCGTGCCTTTCGATGGCTTCACTCCAGATGTGAGTAGCATACACTAGAAGATCTCCAGTGGATCGTTTACGACAAAAGCCGTACTGTCGATCACTTAGGAGGTCATTATCTTCTAGGTATGAAAGGAGTTTGTAGTTAAGGACACGCTCCATTGTTTTGTAAAGAATGGAGGTGATAGAGATTGGCCGGTAGTTAGTGGGGTCAGCTCTACTACCTTTTTCGGAACCGGTTGGACATTTGCAAGCTTCCAGGGTGTTGGTACTTTACCGGTATTTAAAGAGAGATGAAACAGGCGTGTAAGCACAGGAGATAGCTCAGGTGCGCACCTCTTAAGCACCACTGCAGGTATTCTACCCTGACCACTGGCTTTATTCACGTCAAGCGATAGCAGTACTTTTAGTACAAGTGAACAACTTCTGTAACTCGTGGATCGTTCGGGATAAAGTTTAATCATCATTATAGGCATTACACTACCTTACCTATTTACCTTAGTCTTTAACTTTATGGTCTAATAACTGTTTATATCATCAATAAGAGAATAAAAAAATCTAGACCTACTCAAATAAGTCTAACTTTGTTCAAAAACTAACCGTGACCGTGACTAACGTTCATGGGTACGCCGCGCCGTAGCGTATTACCTACTCCTTAGTTAGATTCCTAGTACCTAGTTGCTACCGGTCAGCGCGATGACTATGTTGTAGGGCGTAATGTTAAAATATAATATATATTAATATGTATATATATAAATAAACGTTTTAATTTCGCAACTTTTACGAGTAATGTTTTTCAAAGACCGATTTCGTTTTGTTTTTTAATTTGATGTTATAAACTGTTAGTAGACCATGGTCTGAACAATGTTTGTTCTGAGAAAAAAGTGATTTAGGATCCCGCCACGCTAACCTTAATGATAGCATACGTTCTCAAACAGAATTCTAATTAAGCCCTTGTATTTTGAGGAAAAGATAGGACTTTGGTTGGACTTTGACTATAGGACGCCAGGTTCTTCAATACCCATGCGCCATCTCATCTGTCTAGGACGAGAATAAGGGTTGGTGCAGTGGGGAATTTGGCCAAGGATGTCAACCCGACGTTTTTTGGTGGCAAAGTTTATACTATCTGAAGATGAAAAGCTTATGGCCTACCTGATGGTAAGTGATAACCATCGCATAAAGCAAAGTATTGCCTCGTAGATTATGCATGCATCTTAAAAAAGTGCCCCACGATGCACTGCCCTGCGTCCATCATCTTGAGGCATATAGGTGGAAAGCCTGATATGCCTATAGTTTCAACAACAACAACAACGTATTGCCTCGTAGGTCACGCACCGTATAAAAACGTGCCCTACGATGCACTGCCCTGCGTCCATCATCTTGAGGCATATAGGTGGAAAGCCTGATATGCCTATAATTTCAACAACAACAACAACGTATTGCCTCGTAGGTCACGCACCGTATAAAAACGTGCCCTACGATGCACTGCCCTAAGTCTATCATCTTGAGGCATACAAGCCTATAGTTTGACAGCAATGCTGCTTGGCGGCAGAATTAGGTACGGTGGTACTAGCTCGGGTACGTACCCTTTCACAAGGAACTATTCTACTCTACGAAGTTACGACAGAACTGACAAAGTCAAAATCTTTTATTCATTAAAATCACAAGGATCATTTCGAACTGTCAATTTTACTGCCTCACCTCAGTAGTTTTACTACAAATTAAGCCAGGAAAGAAAGGCAAGAAAACAAGGCTGGTTGTTTTTTTAATGATCCTTTTAGAATACATTAAAATACAGGTAATAAATTACGTCTAAATTGTAACATTTTGAACAAGTTGGAGCAATTTCAATCCCAAGCTTCTCTATCATCTAAATAATCCGATATTTTATAGTAGGCTTTTTTATAAAGATTTTGTTTAATTGCGTTTTTAAATTTGTTAATTGTCAATATTTGTACATCACTTGGGAGTTTGTTATAAAAGCGAACACCTTGCCCTTTAAACGATTTACTAACTTTATGGAGTCTACAAGGGGCAACAGCGAGTTTATCTTTATTTCTAGTATTAAAATTATGATTATCGCTATTTTTTTTAAACAAATTAATATTTTTGTGAACATACATAAGATTTTCATAGATGTATTGACAAGTTAATGTCATAATATTTATTTCTTTAAACTTATTGCGTAATGATTCTCTGGGGCCCATATAATAAATTGCACGAACAGCCCTCTTCTGCAGCACAAAACCGGTGTTTATATCTGCAGCACTCCCCCACAGCAGTATGCTGTATGACATAATGCTGTGGAAGTAGCTGAAGTAAACTAGTCTAGCTGTGTCTACGTCTGTAAAAAGACGGATCTTTTTGACTGCGTATGCCGCAGAACTAACTCTCTTCGACAACTTATCAATGTGAGGGCACCATTGAAGCTTATTTAGGGTTATACCTAAGAATACGGTGGTGTCCACAAGAGCCAACTCCTCGTCTTTGATTTTTATATCTGCTTTAACTTGTGTAACATTAGGTAGTATAAATCTAATACACTTTGTTTTCTTTTCATTTAAAAGTAGATTGTTTACATTGATCCATTTTACGACCTTAGAGATTGCATTGTTTACATCGTCTAAATCGGTTTGTCGTCGCTTTAATTTAAATAAAAGTGACGTGTCATCTGCAAACAACATATTTTCTGGTTAACACTAGACCATAACCGCAAACTAATCGCAAAAAATTGCATTCTAAAAACATTCTTAGGAAATGAAATTTGTTGAAACATCAGGCACAAAGTTATCCGATTCCCACAAAGCCAACAGGTATCACCAAGTAACATGTTGGACTTAATTACTTTCCTGTCCCGGGGAACTAGTGCTGTGAAGTTTCGGCTTCGTTTACCTCTGTCTATACAACCGAATACACTTTCATTATATGCAGACTAATGCAGACTTCATAGTTCTATCTTCTGACTGATTTAAATCTCAAGTGACAAATTTATAAACACTTATTCTTATCAGTTAACTAGCTGACTAGCTGACCCGACTGTAAAAACAATAAATAAAATCTGTAAAGCTGCCTTTTTTTTAATACTATCTTTTTAATACTATAATATATAAAAAAAAATCTGACATGTCTAGGAGGACTCGGATGAGCATTGACACCAATTCTACTAAAGCAATAGCTTCGCTATGACAATGGTAGGTGTTATGTATGTGTGCGTGCCTGTGCCACCACTCATGCATCGTAAAATAAATTAGTGTTAAGCCAACCAGATATTTTGTCACCCTGCCCTATATCACGTGACTCGGCCAGAGGGAGGAGAGTAGAACTATACAAACCAAGTACTCTTTCGCCGGCCAGAGAAAACGAGCGTGAAACCGATTCTCAGCAGATGCAGGATGAAGAGCTGCAAGCTGGCTCGAATGTTTTACTTGGTGAAGTAGCAGACAAATCTGAAGATGAGTTTCACGAAGCTGAAATCGAACTCGACGACTAGAGGGAACCACAGGCTGATGGTTCAGTAGTTCCAAAGAGATTGTTATGCAAGAGTCCCGATATTTCTTGTGTCTTAGATAATTATTGTACTAGAGGGAAGAATGTTATGTATGTGTACGTGCTTGTGCCACCACTCATGCATCGTACAATAAATCAGTGCTTAGCCAACCAGCGATCGTTTCACTTTTCCGCCCCTTCTGTCCTCATATTTAACAGTAGGTATCGTCGCTAAATGAAAATTAGGCAGCTTATGACAGGAACAACCATCATAATCGTTAAATAATGACTCCATAACCGTATTTCTTGTATATATTAGAAGCACGGGGCCCCAGACTGGCGCACTACAGCAGGGGACATAAAACTGGAAAGTAAGACAATACAGGATATACAAGTAATTTTAACAAAAAAAATATAACCGACTTCAGATATAACAGAAAAAAATAAACTACTGAACTGATTTCAATGAAATTCCTATGGGACCAATCTGAAAGTATATCCTTTCAAATAATAAAATAATTATCCAAATCGGTTGATAAATGACGGAGTTATGAGGTAACAAACATAAAAAACATACAGTTGAAACTTCCTCCTTTTTTGAAGACGGTTAAAAAAATAATCATTGAAATCGGTTGGCGTGATAGTGTGAGTTATTCCTCCATTTGTCGTGCACACATACGCAAATTTAAGACTTAAATGGTTTTCTCTGAATCAAAAATGAAATGAGACAACACGGGAAGCACCAGCTTTCAAACAAAAAAGAATCATCAAAAACGGTTCACCCAGTCGAAAGTTCTGAGATAGATAACAAACATAAAAAAATACAGTTGAATAGAGAACCTCCTCGTTTTTTGAAGTAGAATAAAAATTAAATACGTCTGTTATGATGACATCGGTTTCAGCAAGATTACACAAAACCGAAATACGGCTTCGGTTTAGTTAGGTAATCACTATAACAAACTGGGTCCAAGGATTATGTCGGGACAAAGCTGACCCAGTATTTGATATATGATCAGCTAATGATACCTTTACCCTAACCGCAGTATTATATCAAACGGAAGGCAAACTTGTAATAATATGCAAGTTATTCATGAGTATGAAGGTTTAGACACATCAGAAACTCACGTTTTTTGTTTAGGATTGAACATAGAACAAGCCCTGATGTTAAGTGCTTACCATCGCCTATAACAACGTATTGCCTTGACAGTCACGCACTATAGATAGGTACGATACACTGCTCCTGCGTCCATCAACTAAAGCCTCATGTGTTTGTAATTTCACCGGCAACTCTTCAAACCGAAGCACAGCAATGCTACTTGGTGGCAGAGGCAGAAATAGGTACTTCAGTACTTCCCCGGACGAACGCTTTCACAAGGAACTCAACTACTCTCAAAAAACGTACGTACAGCATGCTGTTTAAATATTTTGTTTGATTTATTTTATTCTAATAATCAATGTTGTTCTGTTTTATTATTTTTATTTCTCTTCATTTGGAAAACCAACAAAACAGTATCTCCTGTCTGCAATAATAATGAAAGTACTATTATCAATGATCATCATTACATCAGCTACTCCTGAACGTCGTCTACTCCTGAACATATTCCTCCCGCATAGATTTCCAGAGCGACAGATTTTGTGCGGCATGCACGCACCAGCTCCAAGCAACCCTTATCAGGTTGTATTTCCATCTATTGAGGGCCGTCCTAGGCTGCGCTTTCCAATGCGAGGTCTCCACTCGAAAACCTTTTTGCCCCAACGGCCGTCAGGGCCATCTTCTTCGGGATATGCGCCATGCCCACTGCCACTTCAGTTTGCTAATCCTTTGTGCTATCAACATTACTCCTGACGGCTAATAAATGGGAAAGCCCTTTTTTCAGACACTGTATTCTAGTGATGATGACATAGGAAACTATTCCATCGTCATTCGAAGACAGTGTTACCCACCATTGTCTATTTAATTTTAATATTATTCTTAAACTAACACCCATAGCTTGTAGTCTGAATTACAAATACAAATTATTTTTCACAATACTATTATAAATGTGAAAGTTTGGATGTTTGTTTATTTATTTGTCAATCACATCGTAACGGCTGGATCGATTTCGATGAAATTTGGTATATACGTAGATGTAACCTAAATTACCACATAGGTTACCTTTTATCCCATAAATCAGGTCCCACGGGGTAAATATGGGGTGTCAATTCAAGTTGAACAGCGAGATTAGCTTTATATCTAGGTTACCTACACATTTAGTAGTGTAACGCGTACGGAGTCACGGGCAACAGCTAGTTTCAGATATAACATGAGTACAATTGAAAGTTATTTTACTACTGTAGTTATAATCTGTAACGTTTTTCTAGACGGACGGTGGTTTTAAAAGTTTTCGTGAAAACCGTCATCACATTTGAGTGTTTCGTCTGATACTGAAGCAGATCCAGTACAAACAGTTCTGAAGCAAGCACTGCTACGTGTTAGTTTTGTAGCTACGGTTATAAAACTAGGTACTTACTGCCATCAGTTTTTGAAACTTTCTGTGCAACGATATTAACGTACATTTTCTGAATAGAGTTTTTATATAGTGACAAAAGTTTTTTTACAGGTGTTTAAAAGCTTTGTATAATATTTTAAACGTATTTTTTGTAATTTGAGTATTAACATAAATGTATGAAATACTTTACATTAAAATAATGCCGCCTAGAGATCTCTCAGTCTAAAATTGCGAGCCCCTTCACTACGTCTACTTACTGTATCACGTTGTAAAATGAACTTTATTATTGCAACGAATAAAGATTATTTAGTTTTGACATAATAAGTTAGTTGGGATAGCAATATTTCTATGTACTTACTAAAATTTAGGTAAACCCAAGTAGAGGTTTTTGTTAAACTTTTTCTATATTCTAGAATCCAATATTTGTCTCAAACAAACAACTGCATCGAGCTTATCAACCAATCGATAACATCAGAGTACGGGGTATAGGTGGGTACAATATCGAGGCGGTGAACCGAAGCGGCAAGATCAAAGGGAACTTGCCTTTGATGTGCCGCCGAGCGCAGCCTGACCGCACGCTTCACGAAAACTGCTATTAATCTTATTTATTAGTTACGTAGGGTCGGTTTCTAAAACTGTGCAGAGCCTTCAAACGAACATGAAAGCTAATTACTGAGATTTCTATTCGAAATGGCTTAGATGTGGTAATGGGTTTGTAACCTGCCACGTGTGGAATACAAATGAAATGAACCTATTGAATCCAACACCAAATTTTGTTAATTAGAGGCAGAGATGCGGCTTTAAGAACTGTCATTCTTTATCATTCACGTATTTTATGGTCAGCCTAAATAAAAGTTAATAAATAATATTTTCTAGTAACCCATAAAGAAAATTCACAATCACTCTCCATCTAATTTCGTGACTTACACAGCCTCTGAAAAAGGACAAGTCGCTGTTACAAAAAATGTCATTAAAACAAAGAAACCCGAAGGAAGTAAATTGCACATTAAAAAAGAAGATTCCACTTTAGTGAAGAAACCCTTGGAACAAAAATACATAGACCAATTTGAAGAGCGTGAACGTAAGACTTGGGGATTCAAAGTGACCACATTTGGTGTTTTGTGTAAATGTTTATTTTTTATTTATTAGAAGGATTCAAAGTAAAAAATATGCCAAAAGAATAAATACTTAAAGATTCACAAAAGAAGATACATTATCTAGAACTAATAAAAATGCTTTTATAGGCGAACACAACAATGAGTTGGTGGAACCTGGAAAAAAAATAACTTAAAACTAATCTAACTAGCCTGTGTGATCCCACTGCAGGGAAAAGGTCCCTTCCCTTCCTTTTTTAAAAAGGGAAAGGAAAAACTAAACTTACAAAATTATAGTTCCAAATAAAAATATTATATTAAGGGGTGTCAATAATTAATAATAACTGTTTAAACTATTTACATTTAGAATGCAGAAATTATAACATATTTCATTAAAAACAATATATATATAAATATTATAAACAACAACAATACACATTGTTTTCACACATTTGGTTGTCGACAGAAGTGTTCAAATACTGTTTCTTTTAAGTTTGTGGTTTGCATTTCATTTCCTTTGCATTTTGTCCTCGCAATAAAAGTTCGCTTCCAATTATTTTAAAAACATTGTTACGCAGTGGCACCAAACCCTCTTGCGTCTCAGTTCATCAAGTAACTCAGTAAAAAACCAGCCAAGGGCGAGTCGGACTCACGCGCGTGGTAGATTATTTTCAAAATATGTGGTAAAATAGGTCAATTTAATACATGTTGGTCTAAAACTTACTAAATAAATTCGTTTTAGAATTATATAATTATTATTCATTCTAAACCAAATGATTTCTTGTTCAGATTCCGTTAAAATGTCATATTTCTTTGTCTAATTAGGTATGTACATTGTTACCTATTTGTTTATTAGTATGTATTATATAAATAGCCGTGGGGCGCCGGCAATAGAATGTTGCCCCTCCGCTCTTGCCCGTGGATGCAGTAGGAGTCTGCTAAGGGATACCTCCGAAAGATGGGCAGCAGCGTCTTTTCGTGTTTTCAATACCTATACTGCGCTCGCCAACCCGCCTGGCCGTAGCGAGTATGGCAACAACCCCCTCATGGATTTATAACATAAAACCAGGCCCCTCGGGGCCTCGTCCCCGGCGGCCCCGCTAATCCTGGCTACGGTAGCAGTCACGGTAACGGCGAGGCCAGGGGTGCTAAGAATCTCCGGGAGACGATCGGCTACCAAACCTTACGACGACCACTGGCCCTGGTAACACACAACATCCGCACTTTGAGGACAGACGAAAAGATTGTTGAGCTGGAAGAAGATATTAGTAGATTACACTGGGACATTTTGGGGTTATCAGAACTCCGTAAAGAGGGTGAGGACACGATATCCTTTAAGTCTGGTAACCTACTATACTACCGGGAGGGCGACCAACAGTCCCAAGGTGGTGTTGGGTTTCTCGTTCACAAGTCACTCATCAACAAAATTATCACTATCGACAGTGTGTCGAGCAGGGTCGTGTACCTGACACTCAGAATATCTAAGCGATATTCGCTGAAGGTCGTTCAAGTATATGCGTCGACCTCTTCACACCCAGATGAAGAAGTAGAGTATATGTATGAGGACATCAGTAGAGCCATACATACGAACAAAACTCACTTTATTGTTGTTATGGGGGACTTCAATGCAAAGCTAGGCATAAGAAGCGATGATGAGTTGAGAGTGGGGCAATTTGGATATGGGCAACGGAACCCCAGGGGACAGAGGCTGGCCGATTTTCTGGAGAAAGAAGGGCTCTTTATGATGAATTCCTTTTTCCAGAAGCCGCCTCACAAGAAATGGACCTGGATGAGTCCCAACGGTTCCACGAGAAATGAGATTGATTTCATCTTGACCAACAAGAAACGGATATTCAATGATGTCTCTGTGATTCACAGGGTGAAAACCGGCAGTGATCACCGAATTGTTAGAGCCACATTGAATATGAACGTTAAACTTGAAAGGTCCCGTTTGATGAAATCTACGCTCCGACCCACTCGCGCACATATCCAAAACCTCGAGAGCTTTCAACTCGAACTTGCAAATCGCTTTGACTGTCTAGAAGTAGATGCATAAGTGGACGAGATCAATAACAGGTTCGTAGAAACCGTCCATACGGTGGGGTCTCAGTTCTTTAAGACCCCCGTACCAATAGACCTCAGAAACTCTCTGATGACACCCTTAACCTCATGGCTGAACGACGTTCTTTGCAATTGCAGTCTCCCGATGATGCTCAGTCACATAAGCAGCTCAATAGAAAGATTTGGAAATCCTTGCGGCACGATATTCGTACCTTTAATACATCTCGTATTAAAGATACGATAGAGCGGAATAAAGGGTCCAAAGTGTTCGCGAGAGATAATTCTATTGGGCAGAGCCGCATGACGAAGCTGAAGAGGGAAGATGGCAGCATCACGTCAAGTAAAGCGGAAGTGTTAAGGGAAGTCGAAAGGTTCTATGGACGGCTCTACGATTCGGTCACTAAACCTGTTTGCAGAGCGGCCAACGACCCAAGAGCCAAATTGACCCGACATTATACCGAAGATATTCCGGACATCAGCCTGTATAAGATCAGGATGGCCTTGAAGCAGCTTAAAAACGACAAGGCGTCGGGTGAGGACGAAATCACTTCAGAGCTTCTGAAAGCGGGTGAATCACCGGTACTTAAAGTCGTTCAGAAGCTCTTTAATTCCGCCTTGCTTGAAGGTACGACGCCAAAAGCATGGAACGAGGGCGTGGTGGTTCTGTTCTTCAAGAAAGGTGACAACACCTTGCTTAAAAATTACAGGCTTTTGAGCCATGTTTATAAGCTGTTTTCGAGAGTCATCGCGAACCGTCTCGAACGCAGGTTTGATGACATCCAGCCTCCCGAACAAACCCGGTTCCGTAAAGGCTATAGTACCATATAGCACATACATTCGCTGCGGCTAGTCATACAGAAGACCGAAGAGTATAACTTGCCGCTATGTCTCGTGTTTGTGGACTATGAGAAAGCCTTCGATTCGATCGAAACATGGGCAGTGCTTGAATCTCTCCAACGATGCCGTATTGACTATCGGTACATCGAAGTGTTAAAGTGTTTGTCTAAAAACGCCACTATGCCCCTTAAAAAGAGGCGTAAGACAGGGAGATGTCATCTCTCCGAAACTGTTTACGACTGCATTGGAAGATGCCTTCAAGCTTCTGGAATGAAAACGACTGGGAATCAATATTAACGGCGAATACATCACTCACCTTCGGTTTGCCGACGATATTGTGGTCATGGCAAAGTCGATGGAAGAGCTCAGCACGATGTTCGAAGGCCTCAATCGAGTCTCCCAACGGGTAGGACTTAAAATGAACATGGACAAGACGAAAATCATGTCGAATGTCCATGTCGTCCCTGCCCTAGTTATGGTTGAGAACTCGGCTCTTGAAGTTGTCGACGCGTATGTATACCTAGGACAAACAGTCCAATTAGGTAGGTCCAACTTCGAGAAAGAGGTCAATCGTCGAATCCAACTCGGATGGGCAGCGTTTAGGAAACTTCGCAACGTTTTTTCGTCCAACATACCTCAGTGCCTTAAGACGAAAGTCTTCAATCAGTGTGTGTTACCAGTGATGACATATGGAACCGAGACGTGGTCCTTCACTATTGGCCTTATGAATAAGCTCAGAGTCGCTCAACGAGGTATGGAAAGGGCTATGCTCGGGGTTACTCTACGGGATCGAATCAGAAATGAGGAGATACGTAGGAGAACTCAAGTCACCGACATAGCCCGACGGATTAGCACGTTGAAGTGGCAATGGGCAGGCCATATAGCGCGCAGAACAGATGGCCGATGGGGCCGGAAAGTTATCGAATGGAGGCCACGGACCGGCAAGCGCAGCGTAGGACGTCCACCTACAAGATGGGCAGACGACTTGGTAAGAACCGCAGGTCGGCGTTGGATGCAGGCCGCTTCCAACCGCAGTTCCTGGAGATCAATGAGGGAGGCCTTTGTCCAGCAGTGGACGTCCTACAGCTGATATGATGATAATGATGATGTATTTAATGGAGATAATATAATAATTCAAATTATAGTACGATTTTTAAAGTATATACGATAGAATTGAGAGTTTCCTACTAAAAACACGTGGCTTCTCAGACTTGTTTACTTGCTGCTATAAAGGCTCGAAGTTCTGTTCGGCTCGGGGTATTTTGCCATCGATCGCTAGAGAGGACGGAGCTCTGCCCTTTTGTACAAGTAAAATACATACTCAAATTGGAGTTGGTGAAATACCACGTGTTGGGTGCTGAGCTATAAGCTAAGTAATTATTATTATTTTAAATTCTTTTAGTATTGTTGTTATCTATGAGGTAGTTACCATATACTTGTAAAATATTGATTTTGCGGGTAGTTTAAAAAGTTATAATACATAATTGTTTAACGATAATACCTAGTCAGGTCATAAGTATTGTCACACAGTAAAAACTTTTCTTTTAGAATGCTGGCCACAAAAAAGTTTAAGAATTCGAATTTCGAATTGTTCATGAAAATAAAAATGTATACTTTTTAGAATTTTACTCATTTTTAAATTTGGAGTGGACTCATAAAGAAGACCGTGTTGCAGTCATTGCGTTGCATCGTTGCGGTTACGCGCCAATTCAAATTTTTGACACACTGAAAAATTTGAATATAACCAAAAGATTCGTTTATCGCACCATCAAACGATACAATGAAGACTCTAGTGTAGATGACAGGTCAAGAAGTGGTCGCCCTCGGTCTGTTAGGACTCCAGCAGTGATAAAAGCTGTGAAGGCGCGAATTCAAAGAAATCCCAAACGTAAGCAGAAACTGTTGGCCCTTCAGATGGGGTTAAGCAGAACCACGGTGAAAAGGGTGTTAAATGAAGACTTAGGGCTTCGGGCATATCGAAGAAAAACAGGACATCGTTTGAATGCTCGTCTAATGGACCTGAGACTGAAGAGATGCCGCGCTTTGTTGAAGCGGTACGCGGGAAAAAAATATCGGGAAATTCTTTTTTCGGATGAAAAAAATTTTACCGTAGAAGAGAGCTACAACAAACAAAATGATAAGGTGTACGCACACAGTAGTGAAGAAGCGAGCAACCGTATTCCGCGTGTCCAACGAGGTCATTTTCCATCCTCGCTCATGGTATGGTTGGGAGTTTCTTATTGGGGCTTAACAGAGGTACATTTTTGTGAGAAAGGTGTAAAAACGAATGCAGTTGTGTATCAACATACAGTCCTGACGAACCTTGTGGAACCTGTTTCTCATACCATGTTCAATAACAGGCACTGGGTATTCCAACAAGATTCGGCGCCAGCTCATAGAGCGAAGAGCACACAAGACTGGCTGGCGGCGCGTCAAAACGACTTCATCCGGCACGAAGACTGGCCCTCCTCCAGTCCAGATTTGAATCCGTTAGATTACAAGATATGGCAACACTTGGAGGAAAAGGCGTGCTCAAAGCCTCATCCCAATTTGGAGTCACTCAAGACATCCTTGATTAAGGCAGCCGCCGATATTGACATGGACCTCGTTCGTGCTGCGATAGACGACTGGCCGCGCAGATTGAAGGCCTGTATTCAAAATCACGGAGGTCATTTTGAATAAACTTTAGCGTCATAAGAATCTATGTTTTGTTAAGTTCATTTTGGTATATAAATGGTTACATAATGAATAAACTTGTTTCAATTATTTTATATTAAAAATGTGACAGAATTTATGACCTGACTAGGTATGATTTGATTTACTGTTCAATTGTGGTTTGATTTTAATGAATAAATAATAATTTATTTAAAGGGTTTTGCATATTATTTTAAAAAGCCCACACATAGTGAAAATCTGTTACGCGCAGGGTTCCGTACCATTATCTATAAAACGAGCACAAATATTAAGTTATTTGTATGGGAGCCCCCCTTAAATATTTGTTTTATTTTAATATAATTATTAATCTTTATATGAAATGAATGTTACCCCTCCTCTCATGCCCGTGGATGCAGTAAGAGCCTGCTAAGGGATACCTCCGGAAGATGGGCAGCAGCGTCTTTCCGTGTATCAACATCCCGTACTGCGCTCGCCAACCCGCCTGCCAAGCGTGGTGAGTATGGCAACTACCCATCATGGAGATCCATGGAGGCCTGTGTTCAGTAGTGGACGTTTTACGGCTGAAATGATGATGATGATGATTAATCTTTAAAGTAACTATATAACTAAACATTCTTTGAATATTTCAAGCGTCTAGCTGTTGCCGTTATCAATATCGAACAAAAACGAGCAAAATAATCACGTTTGTTGGATAGGACCCTCCCCCCCCCCTCTCCCCCCTAAATATTTATTTTATTCTGTTTTTAGTATTTGTTGTTCTAGCGGCAATAGAAATACATCATCTGTGAAAATGTCAGTTGTCCAACTATCACGGTTCATGAGATACAGCCTGGTGACAGTTGGACAGACAGACAGACAGACAGACAGTGGAGTCTGAGTAATAGTGGTATAGCGTATTGTAATATTATGTGGATATAACAGTCTGAAATGTACAACCGTGTTTCCTTGAAATGCTTGGATCTAGCATCTACTACCCTTCCCGTTGTTTATATTATTATCTTGGTCGGGGCAACACAACACTTCTTACTTTGAGGAAGAAATGTTTGCGAACTTTTCATATAAATATCTGCGCCCGAATGTGTATAATATAATTTAAAATCTGGGTTCCGTTAAAACAAAAGTATATAATTTTAATGAAATTAATGAAGTGTACAGGATGTTTGGTAATATACTGATGATATTCAAGTGACGGTTTCAGTGAACATAGAAAAAGACTTCTCGAAAAAAAAACTACTAGTTATATTAACGAATTTTACAAAAAATCGACTAAGTTTAGGTGATTAATTCGATATAAAACTTACTGACTACTCTTCGATCGACATCCGAAAATAAAGGCCGACTTGATATCTCTTTCAGAAATGGCTGCGAGTTTTGGGTTAGAAAGGGACAACAAGAGATATCTCCAGACGTCACCAATACCATAATATGTGGTTAGATGGCAAGCATTATGCAATAGCACAACATAAGTTCAATCAATTTTACATTCCTATTGTAAAAAATTACAAAAATATTTATTATGCTCATCAAAATAAACCATTTCATTTTGGTGTGTATATTAACAAACACCTTTTATTTTACGAACAAAAATATGTTAGAGAGAGTACCAAGTCTAAATAAACGAGAAAATTCTCATAATAAATTTATGAGAACTCGTTGTGAAGTTGCTTATTAAACAAATTAAAGTCCTCAAAGTGAACAAAGGTCTTTGGTTAGGGGAATCCGTTGAATCGTTACAAGGTTAAATGTTCCAAAACATTCAAGACATTTTCAGAGATGAAGTATTTTTGATATTTTAATGATGTGATATGGTTTGATCTTTAAAAATACTGATTATGTAGGTACTAATAACCTTACTTCATACTTACGTCGAAGTTAATCTTGCAACAATTTCTTCGGCAGGGCCCCTGTTGAATCCAACAGGGACCCTGTAAAGTGCTAGTGCAGCATCGACATTTCATCGAAACATCATATACAAAATTGACGTTTCAAAGTGATCCTTATGATTTTAATGAATAAAAGATTTTGACATTGACTTTGACATCGCCATCTCAAGATGGACGGTTTGATAATGCACTGGCACTGAATGAAGGAATATCGGTGGGTTTTTAGTCGATATGCCGTTGTTGCTAACCCTCGGAGAGTCCGACAGACCCCTTCAGCTCTCCTCGGGCTGGAGGCCATGCGTATAGCATTCTCTGAAAATAAAAAATAAAAATGGTGCAACGATTCCACGTATACTGTACGTAACTGTTTTCAGTATGCGTTGTCGCAACTTCATGACACTATGTGTAGTGTCAGCACACCAATGTACGACTCAAGTGTCGCTACTGGAATTAGAACCTAAACTCTTCTATTTACCTAGGAAAACTTTTTGTTGCATATGGAGCAAAAAAATTAATTGCATTTTACTATATTTTATAAAACCGGCCAAGTGCGAGTCGGACTGGCGCACGAAGGGTTCTGTACCATTATTTATAAAAACGGCAAAAAATCACGTTTTTATGGGAGCTTCCCCGAAAATGTAAATTTTTTTTAATAATTTATTTTTAAAGTGGATAGTATAACTCAATATTCTAAGAATACTTCAAGCGATTACCTGTTGCCGTTATCAATATCGAGCAAAAAAATCACGTTTGTTTTATTGAAGCTTCTTATATATTTATTTATTTTATTCTGTTTTTAGTACTTCTTGTTATAGCGGGAATAGAAATACATCATCTGCGAAAATTTTAACTGTCTAACTATCACGGTTCAAGAGATACAGCCTGGTGACAGACCGACAGACAGACAGACAGCGGAGTCTTACCTAATAAGGTCCCGTTTGACCCTAAAAATCAACGACGTGATACTTATAAGAATGTTTTTTTTTTTATATATTTAATGGTTTCTGATTTCGTCCCATCTCAATTACACGTTCTATATAAGTTTAATAGTGACCCTGGCTCCGGTCGATGCCAGTCCTTAAATCAACCCTATTATTGAAGATCGGCTTATAGCTAGTGAGCTAATCTGACTTCGGAGTAACGTTTGCAAAGCCTGCAAGTATTTGAACGTAGTTTGGCTCCGCTAACCAAATAACGGAAGATACTATTAGAAAAATACACTTTGGGGGTTTTCGGATCAAAGCTTTGTCAGAATATAATTTATATTAGATATAATCTTAAGGTATCTATTATGGTGTTCCAAACTGGGCATTTTGCTAAACAAACTATCTAAATGCTTTGGAATTCGTGTAAAGTTGTCGGTGAAATTACAGGCACATGAGGCTTTACACCTGTATGCCTTAAGTTGGTGGACGCAGGGCAGTGCAACGTATGGCACGTTTCTAAGGTGCGTTACTTACGAGGCAATACATTGTTATATGCGATGGTTACCACTCACCATGTGGCCATAAGCTTGTTACATCTCCAGGTGGATAAAAAATAAGTCCAGGACATTAGTTATACAAGTTACAAATTTCATTATTCTATAGTTTTAATTGGAAGAAAAATTGCGGCGAAATCAGCAGCTTTCATTGAAAATCATCATCATCTCTGTTCATTTGCATAGTCCAAGCAACAATGTATGTAAGGCGTGGTGGAGGAGGGGCGGGGGGGGGGGAGGGGGGGGGGGGTACAAAGCTTTAGATTGTTCCTTTTTGTTTTTGGTGAAATTATTCGTAATTTTCAGGAAAAGTTGATACACTAGTTAAAATAATATACATCTTAACCTAGAAAGGGTCAGTTAATTATTAAAACTGCGCTCTCTTCCAGACAACCTTTGATAGTAGTAGCATACTCAAATATTATGTTACACAATTAATTGTTTGCGAGATACACCAAGTGTACTTATTTGTAATATAAGTACATAATGTTCTAATTGTATTCATATTTATTTATGAATTTTAGTATTTAGTTATATTTCTATTTTGGTATTAGACGCACTCTCTTCATAAATAGTTTGGCCATAAATGTACACCCCCGACCATTATCTTTGTTATAACAAAATCCTCTCCATCCAAAGGTTGTCTGGAAGAGATCGCTTCTAAGCGATAAGAGCGCCCATTGTACTATTTGCTTTGTGTTTTATATTTTCTTTGTATTTTTTATTTGCTTTGTATTATGTACTATAAAGGGTTTTCATTTATTATTAAACATTAAAATTTAAAAAAATATTAAAAAATCTGAAAACAGTCTAAAACATACAATTTCACAGTCTTCAACTTTTCAATCGCAACTTTAGGTCTTTTGACCTGTTTTTAGAACTTTAGTTGTCCTCTTTAAACTCAACAACCCAAGATGTGCGGGCCTTGCGGAGGTTGCTGCGGAAGCTGCTGCAGTGGCGGATGCGGATGCAGATGCCCTTGCACCAAGATTGCTAATTACCAAGCGAAGGCCGGTTACGCTGTTGGCGCATAGGCGAACCATGGTGCCTGTGCGGGTGCTGACAGCGTAGACAATGCCAGTTTCTCTTGAATTATACTTACGTGGCGTTCCGTGAAAATAATCCTATTGAAATCTATATTTCAGTGGAAAATTTGTTAAATTAATCCTTATAATTTTGAAGACGGTCACGAAAAATTGTAAAGGCTTGTTATTTTAACCTTCATACAATCTTCTCAAAACTTACACAACTAATAATGGATAACTAGTAGGTATGAGTTGGCGCCGTGAGGTCGCGCGCGTCTGTGCGGCGCCGTTCTATCATAGAGTACAGCTATCACAGATTAAACTTTGTATGGCCTGATCAGCACTGCTAACTGTAAGGGCATTTTTAAGGTTAAAGTCTTAGAGTTATTACCTTTCCTTAGCAACTTTTAGTTTTAATAAATAAATAATGCTGGACATTTCACACAGCGACATTTACCTAGCCCCAAATTAAGCAGAGCTTGTAGTATGGGATAACTGATAGAATACTTAAGTATCTACTTTTTTAAAGTAAATCTTCTTTACGCACGCTTGACTTGGGGGGTAAGCTAGTGAATGCGTTACGAAAAGTGCGAACGGAAGTTGAGAGGGAGATATAAGTTAGTGAAGATAGAAAGAGAGAGAGTTACGTTTCGTATATTACTGTAGGGGCAAGAGAAAGAGGTGTCAGCACACATTTTCTTTCTCTCATAGCCAGTTGATTTGTCACATATCTCCTATCCCAAATTAGCCTAAATTATACAAACTGCAAAAACAAAACACTCCTTCATGCTGTTTAATATGTTAGTTTATATGGCAACAATATCAAAATGTAAACATGCAGCGCCCTCTGTCACGGCGTCTGTAGAACTAAATAAATGCATTTCAATACAGTTATGAAAATAAACCGTGTTTTACTTAGAGGTTATGGGCTATCTAGTTTTCCATTTATTTATCAAAAATAGTAGTTGGAAAAGTGTTGTATTTTCATGTAATCATGACCACAAACTATATTCAAAGTGTTCCTAAACTAAAAGGCCAAGAAAATTATGATGAGTGAAGTTTTGCGGCAGAAAATTTGTTGGTGCTCGAGGGCATGGCACACTACATAAAAGCAGAGGAAAGCGCCGAATAGAAACCTACAGATGACGCAGAAACTAAAGCAAAGCTTATCTTGACGATTGATACTGGATTCTACGTGCATATCAAAGAAACATAGAGCTCGTATGAGTTATGGCAAAAGTTAAAAAACATGTTTGATGACTCCGGTTTTTCGAGGAAAATCACATTGTTACGACACCTTATCTCATTACGACAAGAAAATTGTGATTCAATGACAACGTATGTCACACAAGTTGTAGAAACAGCGCAACGATTGAATGACACAGGATTTGCAATCACCGATGAATGGGTTGGATCATTGTTGTTGGCCGGTTTGCCAGAAATGTTTTCACCGATGATCATGGCGATTGAACACTCTGGTATTCAGATTACCGCTGATATAATAAAATCCAAGTTACTAGATATGGATGTTGGTTCAAATGCCAAGGATTCCACTGGTGCTTTAAAAAGTTTCAGCAAAAAGAAAGTAAATGGAATAAAAAACAGAGCGAAATATCATTAAAAAAATCTGAACTAAAGGTTAGTGAGAAGGTCGAAAGACGGTACGTGATAAATCCCGTAATTATAATAATGCCAGTTTTATGTTCCGGAGTACTAGAGATTACTACAGATTGTAATTATGAAGTCACAGTTAAAAATGTGCTATGTGTATCAAGCCTGACTACCAATTGGTTTTCAGTGAGTGAACTCATAAAAAATGGAAACCGTGTAATCTTTGAAAGTGATCGCTGTTATATTCATAACCAGAAAAAATATTTAGTCGCTACTGCAGAATTAACAAATGGTGTTTACAAGTTAAACTTGAAAGTGGCAGAATGTATGTTGACAGCTTCACCAGTAAAATGCAAGTGCATACATGTGGCACAGGCGACTAGCATACATTAACAGTTGTGATATGAATAAAATGAAGAATGGCATTGTAGATGGCATATCATATTTAACCACCAGCGACATTGGAAAGAAAACATGTGTGACCTGTTGCGAAGGCAAACAGATGAGGTTACGGTTTCCACATGTGGGTGAGAGAAGGTTAGAGACACTACAGATTATACACGCTGATATATGTGGTGCAATGGAACACAAATCGATTGGAGGGGCAAAATATTTTGTCTTATTTGTGGACGACTACAGCCGTATAAATTTTATTTATTTTTAAAAAATAAAAGTGAAGATTTTGTTACATTCAAAAATTTTAAAGCAATGGTTGAGAAACAGCAAAACAAGAAGATGAAGATACTGCGGACAGAAAATGGTGGTGAGTTTTGTAGTGGTGAAATGGAGATTCTTTAAAAAAAGAATGAAATAATCCATCAGAAAACCAATGCATACACACCAGAACAAAATGGTGTTTGTGAGAGGTCTAACAGAACTATTGTTGAAAAGGCAAGAAGCTTGTTTTTCGATGCAAAGCTTGAAAAAAAATTCTGGGCAGAGGCAACTAACACAGCTGTATACCTAAAGAACAGGTCAGTAAACTCTAGCTTACAAAATATTACTCCATATGAAGCGTGGTATCAGAAAAAGCCTAACATGAGTCATATTCGTCTATTTGGAAGTCCTGTGATGGTTCATATTCCCAAAAAAGGCGACTTAAGTGGGACAGAAAGGCTGAGCAGTTTATTCTTGTGGGATTTTCAGAAAATGTTAAAGGCTATAGAGTTTATGATCTAAGAAAGAATTAAGTTACTGACGGGACCCGAGGCAGAGCAATGGCAGCTGGCCATACAAGATGAGCTACAGTCATTCAAGTACAATGATGCATGGGAGCTCTTTGACATTCCAAGTGGAGTACCGATAGTGAAATGCAAGTGAGTATTGAATAAGAAGGTTGATGTGAATGATAAAGTGCGTTATCGTGCCAGACTCGTAGCGAAAGGCTTTACACAGAGGCGCGGTATTGACTATGTGGACCTTTTTCCCCGGTTGTGAAGCATTCCACGTTGAGAATATTGTTCGCCCTCAGCGTGCAGTGTGATATGGACATAACTCACCTAGATGTAACTACTGCATTTTTAAATGGTCACTTAAAAGAAGATATTTATATGTGTATTCCTGAAGGTTTTGTAAAAGACAGTAAATATAATGGTAAAGTTTTAAAGTTAAAACGAGCAATTTATGGCCTTAAGCAATCTTCTTTCGTATGGTATGAAAAAGTAAAAGATTGTCTGCGTAAACTAGCTTTTAAAATTAGTAAAAATGAACAATGTTTGTTTATAAAAATCTATGATGATGATGTAAAAATTATAATAACTGTTTATGTTGATGATTTTTTGATATTTTCAAATAGCCCGGATGAAACAGAGAAACTGAAATGTGTGTTAGGTTCAGAATTTAAATTAAAAGACCTAGGACATGTTAGGCGCTATTTGGGTATGAGAATCAATGTGGATAAAATAGTAACACAATAACTGTAGACCAAGAGCAATACATAGATGCTAGCTAAAGGAGAACGGGCATCCTGGTCTACAGTCCAATAAAAATGAGCAGCACATTTTCGAATTGGCATACAATAGTACATCAAAATATACTATTGGAACTTTCCCCAAAAGTCTGTCCGTTTTGAGTTACAGCCATGCAAACACCAGCATTTTTTGTTTTAAAGAACATAAAATAACGGTTTCACGATTACTATATCCATACATAAAGGCTCCTATACAATGCAGTAGCAAGAGCGAGAAGGGAGAAGAGCGATGTAAGGGCCGTGGGGAGAGGGATGCGTACGCGGGGGAGGGGAACGGTTGTGTACGCGCCGCGCCGGACGGCTACAATAATCAGTCGCATCGCATCAAGTGAGTGGCTACGTCACGTCTTGTTACGATAGTGCTGTGTTTGAACTTCTTTCTCTGTTTTTACTGACCCTGGCTTGCTTTTGGACCCTGTTTCTTTCCCTAATGTGTTAACTTTGGCTCGACTTATTGACTTTTGAACTGCCTACCGATAATGGAAGTTTTTCGAAACTGTGTGATGTGTCGTCGAGGACTTTACCGCGGACGGTACCAGCAGCATATCTTGGCTGATAACCTGCAAAGGGAACGACCAGAATTCGCCGCGTTTATACAACAACATGCTGTGTTGGAGGTTAGTTACCTTTTATTTTTATTATATTGAGTGGTTAGGCATAGGATTTATTTATTTTAAGTATTAATTGTTATTATTTTCAGGTGGTGTTCGACAGTACTCGAAGCTTGTGTCACCGATGTTGGCAGAGGACTGAGCGTGATCATAGACCTGCACAGCAAGCGACGCGAGCGCCTGGTACATTGCACTCTCAAGAATACACGAGGGCACTGAACACTTCGGTGCATTGTATTTACAACAACTGTGCTAATATTACCCGTAATCATATACCAAACGCGATAAGAATTAATGTATTTTGTGAGAGCAAGCTTTTTATTCCTGATAGCGCTAGGGTGTGTACAGAACACTTACAAAATAATGAATGGAGCAACCTGCCGCAAATGTGTAATGTGACACATGATTTTAATGACGCTCAGTTTACATCGCTCTGTGACTTGATGAGAATGGCTGCTAACAACCAGCCCAGAATCGACTTCGAAAACAGAGGCACCTTGTCTAATGAAGAGATGCACTTATGAACTGGGCGCACTTACGATCAGTTCGAAGCTATATTAGAACAAACTCCGTCACTAAGTGAACGTTGTAACCAGCCTAGAACTGCATTAGGCATCTATTTAACAAAACTTAGAACTGGAGACTCTGATGAGAGACTGGCAACGTTATTTCATATGTCTCGTCGAAAACTAGAACGTTTTTTGCCTATAGTTCGAGAATGTCTGAGCAACGATTACGTTGTGCTGCATCTAGGTGTGGACCACATTACCAGAAATGATATCCTTCAAAGAAACTTAACAATTCCAAGGGCTTTATTTGGAAACGATGAAAACATCAAAGCCATAATTATATGTGACGGTACATATATATATATATATATTAACAAAAGCTCCAACTTTTTGTTTCAACGGCTGTCATACAGCTTACACAAATATCAAAACTTGTTGAAGCCGTTTTTAATGGTATTCACGGACGGCTATATATTAGATGTCAAAGGGCCATTTGCCGCTACCAGAACCGATGCCCAGATCATGAGTGAAATAATGAATAACGAAGATGAGCGGCTGCATTGGTTACTCGAACGTAATGATGCGTTTATCCTAGACAGAGGATTTAGAGATAGTTTGCAGGATATAGAAGCTTGTGGCTACGAACATCATGTGCCACCAACTAAAGACAGAAGAGAAAATCAACTCACTACAGAACAAGCTAATCAGTCTCGTTTGGTCACCATGTGCCGATGGGTGGTGGAAGTAGTAAATGGGAGATTTAAGCGAGATTTTAAACTTTTGCGTCAAAACTATTTTAATAAAACGTTGCCAAAAATGTTTGTTGACTTCAAAATAGCTGCAGCCATTCTAAACCACTTCCACGCCCCCATCGAAGATAGTTCACACGCAGCAGCCTTTTTGAATTCAATAAGAGCTAAAATACACATACCAAACACATTGCACAATTATGTTGAAGCAAAGAGATTGAATTATAGGAGAGCAGACTTCATGCGAATCGAAGCAAATGAAATAGAAAACTTCCCAAGGCTTAGTGAAGAACAAGTCATACATTTTGCCTTGGGAACTTACCAGTTAAAGCTCGCTCGATCATATTGTAGCGAGCACTTACAAAATGGTCTTTATATAATCGAGACGTATAGAGATAACGCTCTAGAAGACTTGGCACAATATGATATCAACGAAGAGGCTTGGCTATTACGTGGACGTATACAGTCTCGACATGTCCGAGCCAGGAAATATTTTTGTTATATATTAATCAATAATATTAATAACAATATTACACAATATTATTGTACCTGCTTGACAGGGCGACGTACTATAGGTACTTGTGCCCATGTACTGTCAATTATATGGTACGTAGGTTATGCCCGTCATGAAGGGTTCAATGAACCTGCATTGTTCCTTAACAGTATTCTCATCGATGATGATGATGATGATAATGTTTAATAACATATTGTTTTGATTTTTTAAGAAGATGTTGTTTTTATTTGTATTACTACTTACCTAACTTAAATAAAATCATTACATTACACAAAATGTTTTTTTAATTACCACGATATTCAATGTTTGGCACTAAATATTATCAGATTCAATTTTTAGTAGAACTCAGATCGGACGATACTTAGAGAAATGCGACTTTCTACATATGAAAATACATAGAATTACCTTTATATTGACATATGACTCATTTTTATTGCAAGGTAGACCAGCTTCCATACACTTATGCCCGTTCTCCTTTGATATGTCTGAGTGTAGATCTATTGATACTCCAATTGAATCTAAATTGAATATTGAAAAACCTGAAAATTGTGCAAATGAAATTCCTTATCAAAGACTGATAGGTAGTTTGATGTACTTAGCTGTTTTAACAAGGCCTGACAGTGCATACAGTGTTAGTTATCTCAGTCAATTCAATAACTGTTATAATGAAAATCATTATAGTTATGTTAAAAGAGTATTGAAATATTTAAACAAAACCAAAAATTATTGTATTGTATTGTATTTATTCATCCATAGACATATTCACATGTACTTAGACTAGTCATATAAACAGATATATAAATAATCAAAATTAACAAATTATTAGGTACTTAACATCATAACAATACTAAGTATATAAAAAATTAATTAATTGGTTGCAGCAAAAGCATTGTCAGATTGTATAAATTTAAATAATTATAATTAATAAAGTAATAAGTCGTATTTCCAGTGATATGTCATGAATATTAGATTCAGCCTGACTAATAAACGAATTATGTCACAATCAATTAATTATATCTACTCAATATTTTTAAATACATTTAAATATTTACTCATATGCAAAAGCTTCATCAATATTATAATAACTTTTTTAAATTAATATGTTTCTTATGTAAGATTTAAAGCTAGCTTCTGTCATTTTCCTAATATCCATCGGTAAAATATTGTAAAACTTGATTCCAGTACAGTAATAACTTTTAGATACTTTTGTAAGCCGTGTCATATGGACAACCAGGCGACCCTTGTTCCTAGTGTTAACATTGTGTATGTCTTTCTTAGTCCTTATATTACCTATGTTTTCTCTAACATACACTGAACTTTGAAAGATGAATTAACCAATCATCGTCATAATGCCAAGTTCTTTAAAACGCTGTCTGCAGGAGTCTGTGGCGTATTGACAATTCAGCAATAACCCAGATACGCAACGGTAAGAAACGCTATGTTAGCATTAGGTTAAGCCTTCATGTTAAATCGTATAATTGATTAAGTTTAGAACTAAATGGTACTTCGATGTGAACACTTGTTTAATATCCTGTTAAACCTGCAACTTAACGACACTCCTTACATGGTGACCCTGCCAGGAAAATTAATTTCCGAGGGATTCGTTAATTTAGATTTGATTCACGATGAGGTAGTTTTTAATATAAAATTTTATGTTTTTAAAAACTTGGTATGTTCTGCTGACGGAATATTAGGCGACAATTTTTTTTAAAAATACAAAGCCATAATCGATTACCAAACGATGACCTTACGATTAGCAAATAATAACGGAAAGGTATGCGTACTTAGCATTAACGATAAATACGTTCATTTGTTACCTCCACGCTGTGAAATAGTGAGGTACATACCTTGTAATCATAGTGAGGAGACCATCATTTTAGCAAATGAAATTCAACAAGGAGTTTTTATTGCCGGTATAATAACAAAACCAATAAAGGGTTGCATTCCGATAAGAATTTTGAACACAAACGATGAGGAAATAAAAGTAAATTTTTCTAACTTAAGTATTCATTCTCTAAAAAAGTTTAATGTTTGCCAATTTAGTAACGAAAGTAGAACAGTTAGGCGTGTTAAAACTCTATTAAGTCTATGTTATGTATGTATACTAATAGCTAGTAGGTATGTACCTATACGCACTAACGCGCAGTTTGTTGCAAATACAGTCAGTGTGAATATTACCGTCTTTCAGTCAACACCCTTGTAGGCTCAATATAGAACAGTCTACTTAATTTAAAATATCTAGAAAATGAAGAGAAAACCAGCATAGAAAATATTTGTGCGAAATATTCAGACGTTTTTCACTTACCAGAAGATAAATTAACAGTTACTAATTTGATGGAACATTCAATTAAGTTAAAAGAAAATATCACTCCCGTTTATATTAAGCCTTACAGAGTTCCACATGCTCTTAAACACGAAATCGGGAAACAGGTTCAGGAGATGCTGGATAATGATATTATTGAGGAAACAACATCTGAGTGGTCTAGCCCAGTACTGTTAGTTCCAAAGAAGGCAGATCATCATCAGCCGGAAGACGTCCACTGCTGAACATAGGCCTCCCCCTTAGATCGCCACAACGAGCGGTTGGTAGCCGTTTGCACCCAACGGCTCCCCGCGATTCTTACTAGATCGTCGGTACACCTTATGGGGGGCCGACCTACGCTGCGTCTTCCAGTCCGTGGTCTCCACTCGAGAACCTTTCTTCCCCAACGGTTATCGGTTCTACGAGCGATGTGGCCTGCCCATTGCCACTTCAACTTGCTAATTTTGAGAGCTATGTCGGCAACTTTAGTTCTTTTCCTCATTGCGAATTTTGTCACGCAAAGAAACCCCGAGCATAGCCCTCTCCATAGCTCGTTGAGCGACATTGAGCTTGGTCATGAGGCCATGAGTAAAGGACCACGTTTCAGTGCCATAGGTCATCACTGGCAACACACACACTGGTTGAAGACTTTAGTCTTCAGGCTCTGGGGAATTTTGGACGAGAAGATATCGCGAAGTTTCCCGAACGCTGCCCAGCCGAGTTGGATTCTTCGTGCGACCTCTTTGTCGAAGTTGGACTTACCTAATTGGACAGTTTGTCCTAGGTATACATATTCGTCGACAACTTCGAGAGTATCGCCCCCAACAACTACCGGTACGGGCGCAACATGGATATTTGACATGATTTTCGTCTTATCCATGTTCATTTTAAGACCCACCTGTTGGGAGACCCTACTGAGGTCGTTGAACATGGTACCGAGTTCCTCAAGCGATTCGGCCATAATGACTATATCATCGGCAAAACGAAGGTGAGAGACCAAGAGTTTGAAAACGTCCTCCAATGCGTTCGTGAACAGTTTCGGAGAAATTACGTCTCCCTGTCTCACGCCTCTCTGCAATTGGATTGGTTCCGTACTCTGGTCCTGTAGACGGACTGACATAGTGGCGTTACTATACAAACACTTCAACACTTCGATATACCTATAGTCGATTTGGCATCGCTGAAGAGACTGCAGTACCGCCCAGGTCTTGATTGAATCAAAGGCTTTTTCATAGTACACAAACGCTAGACATAACGGCCGATTATACTCCTCGGTCTTCTGTATAATCTGGCGTAGCGTGTGGATGTGGTCTATGGTACTAAAGCCTTTTCGGAAACCGGCTTGTTCGGGAGGCTGGAAGTCATCGAACCTGCGTGCGACACGGTTCGTAATCACTCTCTAAAACAGCTTGTAAACGTGGCTCAAGAGCGAGATGGACCTGTAGTTCGTTAATAAGGTTTTATCACCTTTTTTAAAGAAAAGCACCACCACGCTCTTATCCCACGCTTTTGGCGTGGTTCCTTCGAGGACGACGGAGTTAAATAACTTCTGGAGGACTTGAAGTACCGGTTTTCCACCCGCTCTCAGAAGTTCTGTCGTAACTCCATCCTCACCTGGTGCCTTGTTGTTTTTAAGCTGTTTCAGAGCGATCCTAATCTCGTACAGGCTGATGTCCGGGTTGTCTTCGGTATAGTGTCGGGTTAGTTTGGCTCTGGTGTCCTGAGCCAACTGACCAACGGGGTTTTGTGTTGAGGTGTACATCTATCCATAGAACTTTTCGACCTCTCTCAGAATCTCCGGTTTCGACGAAATGATAGTGCCGCTGTCGGTCTTCAGCTTAGTCATTTGGCTTTGCCCTATAGACGCATGCTTTGCAAACACTTTTGAACCTTTGTTCCTGAAGGCAGATAAAACTAACGAAAAGAAATGGAGACTTGTGATTGATTACCGACAATTAAATAATAGAATTCAAGATGACAAGTTTTCATTACCAAATATCACGAAAATATTTGATTCACTTTCAGGTAGCATTTATTTTTCAAAATTAGATCTAACACAGAGTTATTACCAACTCCAACTCAGTGAGAATTCACGTAAATACACTTCTTTTAGTTTGAATAAAATGTATCAACTTTCCTTAGACCCGAGTTCTCGTAAGTGTACAGCGTTTACAGCCGCTAAACAATACCAGATGAAACGGTGTCTAATGGGTCTCAAGACTAGCCCTAGCGTTTTTTCTAGACTTATGACCATAGCCATGGCAGGGCTTAACTATAACCAATGTTTTCTATATTTAGATGACTGTATTGTGCTTAGAAAATCATTATAAAATCATAATAAAAACCTCATTTGTGTATTAAATAGATTGAGAGAAGTGAACCTAAATTAAATCTAATAAAGTGCGAATTTTTACGACAAGAAATAATTTATCTGGGGCATAAAATAACGTCCGATGGCATTTTTTCTGACCCAAGTAAATTACAATCAGTACAAACTTTCCCAACACCAGTGTGCAGCGATGATATAAAACGTTTTGTAGCATTTGCAAATTATTACAGACGTTTCATTCCAAGGTTCGCTGACATTGTACATCCGATGAATGTTTTATGTAAAAATAACGCAAAATTTGAATGGACATCAGATTGTGAAACCGCGTTCCAAAATCTTGTTTGATAAGTCCACCTATTTTACAATATCCAGATTTTGCAGACAATAACATTTTTAAGTTACAAACCGATGCATCTAGAATAGGTTTAGGTGCAATTTTATCTAATAATAACGGAAAGGTTGTAGCGTATGCAAGCCGTAACTTGAAACCCGCAGAGACTAGGTACCCGGTAATCGAGTTAGAATTACTTGCTATTGTATGGGCAGTCAATCACTTTAAGCCTTATTTATACGGCAGGAAGTTCAAAATCTACACTGATCACAAACCACTGGTTTATCTTTTCAGTTTGAAAGACCCAGCAAGCAGGTTAACGAAATTCCTCCTATATTTAGAAGAGTACGATTTTGAAGTTGAGTACGTCCCGGGACGAAGCAATGCGGCTGCTGACACATTAAGTCGAATTACTTTGACATGCAAGGATTTAAAAAAAATTCAAAGCCATGTTGTCAATGTTCTAACTAGAAATCAGAGGAAAGAATTAGATAAATTAAATAACTCAACAAATAATGACAAACAGACAAAAAGGTATCCCGCAGTATGCAGGTCTCATAAACCTCATGCTGTCAAAATTCTTAAAAAACCAGTCGATGTATTTGAGTTAGTTTTTACAGATGAGTTTAACAAAAAACATCTAAAAGATAGAGATAATGTTATTTCCAATCGGGGAAATAACTTAAATGTTCCATCGCAATCAGCGATTTACCTAAATACCCGATCGTCATCAACCGTAGAGGTCTTAGCGAGGGTTTTAGAAGAATTTAGTAAACAATTAAATAAAGAGGAAATTTTAGTCATAAAAAACAAGGAAAAAGAAAATAACATTAAAATATTATTAAGTGCTATAAAAAGGTTACAAATAAAGAAACCCCGTTTCCTCGTAACTATAGACGTCATAAGAGTTATAATGATAATGATAAAAAAGTTATTCTAAATGATTTTCACCTGCTACCGACCAGCGGCCACGCAGGGGTGAATCGTATGTTAAATAATATAAAGAAATACTACTTTTGGTCAGGCATGAGTAACGATGTCAACGAATTTGTTAAAAAATGTAAAAGTTGCCAATTTCTAAAACACTTAAACAAACATATTAAATACTGCCACTTCAAGTTTTGAGAGGATAAGTTTAGATTTAATGGGGCCCATAAAAATAGATAATTTTAATTATAAATATATTTTAACAGTTCAATGTGACTTGTCAAAGTTTGTAGAAGCATATCCTATACAACGGAAAGATACAATAACAGTGTCTAGGATTTTTGTAAATAATTTCATCCTACGGTACGGAATCCCACGAGAAATTATAACAGATAACGGAACGGAGTTCATGTCATCAGTATTGAATGAAACTTGTCAATTATTAGACATTAAAAAACTTAACTCAACCCCATACCATCATGAGACCCTGGGTTCACTTGAAAACTCACACAAATGCTTAGGCGCTTATCTCAGGATCCAATTTGATAACAATAAATTTAACTGGAGCGATTGGGTTCCATTTTGGTGTTTTTCCTACAATACAGCAGTACACTCAGAAACAAAATATACTTCATACGAACCTATGTAACTTACCTAGTAATCTACAATCCATATTTGATCCTTTGTATAATTTTGACAGTTACCCATTGGAATTAAAATATAGATTACAAAAAGCACAGGAAGAAGCAAGGGAAAATTTGATAAAATGTAAAGTAATAAGAAAAATCAACTATGATAATAACTCTAACCCTATTTATTATCAAAAAGGAGATTTAGTTTTGATAAAAAATCAAACTCGTACAAAACTTGAAAATGTATTTATCGGTCCATATGAAGTAATTGAGGACCAAGCACCTAATGTCAAAATAATGAAAGATATAAGGAGTATGCTATACATAAGAATAATACTAAGTTGTTTAATCAGTAGTTACTATTAATTTAAGATTATTATTTTATATGTTTAAATAAATTTTATAAACACCTAATTAAGATTTGCAATGAAAAAAAAAAGAGTTTGTGTTTATTACCACTGTGTAACAAAAATATTTTTCGTTCTCCCTCGCTGGGAGGGATGATCCCACTTTACATGGGAGATGTGGCGTATTGACAATTCAGCAATAACCCAGATACGCAACGGTAAGAAACGCTATGTTAGCATTAGGTTAAGCCTTCACGTTAAATCGTATAATTGATTAAGTTTAGAAATAAATGGTACTTCGATGTGAACACTTGTTTAATATCCTGTTAAACCTGCAACTCAACGACACTCCTTACAAGTCCATGTGTTTTAAACCTAATATATATCTTACTGCTCGTTTTTGTAATATAAATATTCTGTTTGCATCAGTCGCAGTACCCCAAAATAATATCCCATAAATCATCAGAGAGTGAAAATACGCAAAGTGTACATCTCTAGCGGGTTTTATCCCTCTTAACTCTTTAATTTTTTTGACGGCGTACGTTGCAGAGCACAACTTCTTTGCAACTACATCTATGTGGATGCCCCAGGTCAGCTTACTATCTAAATTTATGCTTAAAAATTTCACATTATTCGTCGGAGATATACACTTTTCATCAAAAAAATCGAACATTCAAGTGGCATTTTTATAAAAAAGAGGATTGATATCAGTAAAAAAATACGCCAATAAATAGCTGGCAGTTCAGTCTACACAATAGTGAATCACAATTCTAAATTTGAATTTAAATTTTCGAATTTTCATACAATAAATGAATGTAGAGATTGTTTTCTATGTGTATTCCGTCGGAATTTCTACATTTAATCACATTTTTTTCATAAAATATTGTTTTTTTTAACTGAGCTCTGAACTGAGCTGAGCGTGATTGTAAACTTAGTTTTGTGACATCCTACCAAAGAGATTTTTTTCTAACAAATATGGATACCTTGCCCACGAAAGCCGCCCAAGTCGTGGCGTTGCTGGATTCAGGTCATAGTCAGCGTGTTGTGGCTGCACGATTACATCTTAGCCTATCTGCTGTCAATAGAGTGTATCAGCGTTATCGGGAGACTGGCATGTTTACTCGCCGTCCAGGATCTGGTAGATATCGAGTCACGTCTGAGCAAGATGACCGGTATATTGTGTCAGTTTCTTTAAGAAATCGTCACTATAACTCTATTCAACTGCAGCAGCGGCTCCGTGAGGTTCGAGGATTGACTGTGAGCGATTTTACCATTAGAAGCAGAGCGTGGTTTGAACCCTCATAAACTAGCTAATGGCCCAAAGTTGACGGTAGACCACCGAAGAGCGCGCCTTAACTTTGCACGTGAGTATTTAAGTTGGTCACACCTTCAATGGAGCAAAGTTCTCTTTACTGACGAGAGTAAGATCATGCTGTATGGTAACGACGGAAGAAAGAAGGTGTATCGAAGAGAGGGAGAGCGTTTTGCACAGTGCTGCATTGAAGAAAGAGTCAGTTGCGGTGGCGGTTCATGGACGGTTTGGAAAGGCATAAGCGCCGATGGAAAAACTGAACTTGCTTTTGTATCTGGACCTCGCTTACCGTCATTAAATGGGTCACGTTACATCGAAGAGTGTTTGGAGCCTCATGTGGTTCCCTACGCACATTTTATTGGCAAAGAGTTCATTTTTATGCAAGACAATGCCAGGGCTCATACCGCAGGCATTGTAAATGAATACCTGAGTGAAGTCGGTATTACGGTTATGGGCTGGCCAGCAAGAAGACCGGATATGAAACCCATAGAACACCTATGGGATGAGTTGAAGAGACGAGTCAGAGCGAAACATTTTGCTCCGGAGACGCTGGGCCAGCTTAAAACAGCTATACAAGAAGAGTGGGATAATATCCCACAACACAAGATTGTGTCGCTCATCCATTCCATGAGGAACCGCATGGTCATTATAGCCCGGGGAGGAAATACAAGACACTGAATAAACTTTTTTAATGTTTTTTGGTTTTACGTCTTTATTTCTTACGTTTTAGAAGTTCTTCTTTAAGTGTAAAAACATACCTGTGGAACAAAACACGATAGTTAAAGAAATTTAACTATAATTTGGAACATTAATTTTTGTTAAACTATACCATATAATATCCGCAATTAACTTGCATTATTATTTTTTCTTTTAATATAAAAGAAAAACACAAAAACTTATTCAAACCCAAACTTCAGAAGTGTTTCGATTTTTTTTATGCAAAGTGTATTAAAATCATCTAAAGCATGTTGAAGGCATTTCGATGTAACTTTGTTAGGTCTTTAACCTAATGCAAATTCAATTACATTCGTTTTGTCAACATTTAACAGCATGGTATTGACTGAAAACCACTCATTAATATTAAGTATCGCTTTTTTAGCTTTTCACTCAGTAATTTGATATCTTTGTCTTTAATAATTAAGCTAGTTTCATCAGCAAATAAAGTTATGTCAATATCCTTAAAAAGTACAGATATGTCATTCGTATAAATAATAAACAAAAGAGGTCCTAGGATCTACCCTTGTGGGACTCCTAAATTTATTTTACACTTACTAGATCTAGCATTATTTACTTCTGTTACTTGAAACCTATTGCTAAGGCATGATTGCAGTATGTTTAGTTCCTTTCCCGCAACCCCATAATGAAGTAACTTTCCAAAAAGAATTTCATGAGCAACACAGTCGAATGCTTTGGAGAGGTCACAGAAAACTCCGTATGTTTTCTGTTTACTCTTTAGACCAGAAAATACATCTTCAATTAGTCTAGTAATCGCATGTTTGGTAGACTTAGCTTTTTGAAAACCAAATTGCCTTGTGCTAAGTAGTTTTTGGTCAATCATATCCATAAGTAGTAGTTTTTGGTCCATAAGTTCCTCTGCTATATATTTTTCAAGAATTTTGCTAAAACTAGGCAAAATTGACACAGGTCGATAATTGTTGCAAAGGTCTGTACTACCCTTTTTATGAATTAGGACTACTTTAGCAATTTTCATTGGATCAGGGAAATATCTCTGGTCAATACAGTTATTGATGATAGTTACTAACGGTGCCGCCAATTCAAACTCTAGTTTTTTTATTAACAATGGTGTTATATACCAATCGTCACCAGATTTCTTAGGCTGCATTGCCCTGATAATTCTGATAACCCTAGACATATTGATTAATTTTAATTTGAAATTATTACTATTAATTTGCTTAGGAATAAATTGATTGAGATATAATTGTGATTTAACAAGCAAGCACTCAAGACTCCGAGTTAGGTCAACAGCTACATTAACAAAATAAATATTCAAATAATTACAAATTTCATTATTATCATAAATAAATTTACCGTTACAATCTAAAATCGTATCACAGTTAGTGTCACATTTTGTCACTTTGCCAGTTTGCTCATTTATGATTTGCCATGCACATTTAATTTTATTATCTGCCTTTTTAATTCTGTTATATACGTGTATTTTCTTATCTTCAATGCAAACTTTTTTAAAAAATTTACTATACTTAGACACACGAGTTCTCAACGATTCATTGTCATCCTTTTTTAGAAGGGCATACAATTCAAAAAGTCTTTCTCTAGAAATTAAAATGCCCTTAGTTACCCATGTACTGAATTGAAGACTATTTTTTGATATAATTTCAGTTACAGGTATTATATCGTCGATTTGTTTTACATATCCTACAAAATATAACCCGTAATTACTAAGACACCGGGGGCTATATAATAATGTGCCCAGATTTTGTTTTAATCTTAGAAGTTTGGAATCTGTTACTTTTCTTATGCTTTGGGAATTGATTAAAATATACTAAAGGCAATGTAGACCTAAAAGGTTTTGTTGATGCTGACTGGGCTAGTGATAGTTTAGATAGGAGGTCCTATACTGGTTACTGCTTTACCATGTCTGGTTCTGTAATATCATGGCAAAGCAGGAAACAGAAAACAGTCTCTTTATCCAGCACTGAGGCAAAATATGTTGCACTCTCGGAAGCATCCAGGGAAGCCGTTTATTTAAGAAATTTTATGTGCGAGCTTACTGGAAAGCAATGTGTTATTTCATTGTATTGTGATAATCAAAGTGCATTATAGCTGGCAGCAAGTCTACAGTCACAGAATAGATCTAAACACATTGATCTTCGCTATCACTATGTCAAAGATGTCATAAGAAATAAATTAATTGTGACAGAGTATATATCAACTCAAGAAATGGCTGCTGACTTGTTAACCAAGGGCCTTCCGACAATAAAACATTATAAATTTATGAAAATGTTAGGTATCATACCTTAAATTGTAGGAGTATTGTATTTGTGGAAATAACCTACCTACTGTATTCATGTTATGGAGTCATCATAAGGTATTAGAACATAATTATTATTTTTTCAGAGATTTTGTTAAAGGTTTTATAGTTCTAAGTTTATTTTGTGTTAGTTTATATGGCAACAATATCAAAATGTAAACATGCAGCGCCCTCTGTCACGGCGGCTGTAGAACTAAATAAATGCAGTTCATTACAGTTATGAAAATCAACCGTGTTTTACTAAGATGAGAGTTCGAGTTCATTTTGCCATAGTTAAAAAAGTAATTACGACGTTTCGTATTTTGAATCTACCAGCTTCGATTTACTAAACAGTTCAGCTATTTCACATCATATGGCAGGCAGCAGCAGAAAATAACTTATGTACTTAACTGTATGCGCCTAGAGGGAGCTAAATAAGTTTTACTTCAGTCGTGTGGTCTAAAGCAAGTTCGTTTTTTTTTTGTAAATTCGTATTTATAATATACAGTCTGTTTTTTTTAACTGGGAGAGTACGGCAGCGCCCATTACCATAACCAGGAATTTTGCTTTGTCCTGTTGTATGAGAATATTTTTTATCAAATTTGACTAACTTCCGCTGCTCAGATTTTTTTCATCCGATACAGTAAAATGATCCTTACAAAGGACTACATCGATCGGCATCAAGAAAAAATTACCAACTTAATTCATTTTAAGGCGCTACTCACGCTTGAACAAAAAAATTTAAATGCCAAAATGTTTTTCTTGGAAAACGTTGTTTTAAAGAATCTGCACCTGTATCTCCTCTGGTTATGGGTGCTGCCGTACTGTCCCAGTTAAAAAAAACACACTGTATAGAGATCCAGACCCAGAAGAAGTAATTTGTAAACCGTGCAAACATTTTAATAATAATCACCATCATCTATTATGGTGACCATTTCCTGATCTAATCCAGGATATAGGCCTCTCCCTTCTTCTACTTATAGCTATAATCAAATTATTTATATTCTAAAACTAGCTCATTGCAAATCATTACGCTTATTTGGTTGTAAACCTAAATCAACGTTTTTTTAGCTCTAGGCATAACACTAAGGACAAATATATTGGCACAAAATTAAACGAAATTAAAAGCGCTATTAAAAGGAAATTTCGTATCTATGTATACCTTAGCTGTTATTATTCTTTGGTTCTATCGACACCCTGTGGGTGGAATCATCCCTTATCTTGTTATTAGTATCTTGTGATGGCACGAGCGGTTTGAGCGGACTTGAATAGGACAATGTACGGCGCGATATCTGAGTACTTACAAGTTATCTCGGTGAACTTCAGAAATAATACCAAATCATTTTTCATTTTCATTTCATTCGAATCACTCTCTGATTAATGGAATGGTTTATTTTTCACTTTTAACTACTAATAATATAAATTCCAGAGAAACTCTGTCTATCTGTCTGTTTGCTACGTTTCACGCCCAAACGGCTGGACCGATTTCGAGGAAAAGTATATAGATTGATTAGGATTAAGTAAAACTTCTTTACGCACGCTTGACTTGGGGAGTAAATTGGTGAATGCGTTATGAAAAGTGCGAACGGAAGTTGAGAGGGAGATATAAGTTAGTAAAGATAGAAAGACAGAGAGTTACGTTTCGTATATTACTGTAGGGGCAAGAGAGAGACGGGCGAGCACATATTTTCTTTCTCTCTTTCTCTCATAGCCAGTTGATTAAGCAGTTGATTTGTCGCATATCTTCTATCCCAAATTAGCCTAAATTATACAAACTGCAAAAACAAAACACTTTTTCATGCTGTATAGAGTTTATATTGCTATAGATAAAAAAGTATTTACAACGTTATGTATTTTGAATCTACCAGCTTCGATTTACGAAAAAGTTCAGCTATTCCACAATAGATGACGGGCAACAGCAGAAAATAACTTATGTACTTAGTGTATGCGCCTAGATGGAGCTAAAGATGTTTTACTTCAGTCGTATGGTCTAACTAAAGCATACTCGTTTTTATGAGATAGGCAAATTCTTATTGACAAACCACGTGAAACTGCGGGCGAAGGCTAGTCATTAATATGCTAAAGGTCACTTTAACATATCTATAGGTACTAAGTGAAAGGTCATTTACGACATTAAAATATTGAACACAATTTATTTCACACGCGACCAAAACTGAAAATATCAATTTTCAAATGAATTCAGTATCAATTTGAAGAATAAGATGTTCTACCCTGTATTGCTTATATCTTTTTAGTGACAAATAACGGTTTAAAATGGTCTAAAATATATAAAGAATAATTATAAAAGATTTTTTGGGTCATTGAAGAATTAGTGTATACTGTACCTACCATAATAAGTATGGTACCAAATGAGTCTACATCTACCAGAACATCCATATTCAATTCATTTGGTAGATATTCGAGCAAGTTAAAATTAGACATGGCTAAATCATTAACTCGAGAATTCGCCTTTTAACAAGAGACTTTACGGCATCCAATTAAAGTTGGGTCTATGAAATTTGAGCTAACTTTATTAGGTTCTTCTAAACTTTAATAAACATTTGTAAGGAGTCACAAACTTATCTACATTCGTTTAAAATTTTCGATGAGTTTTTTGAAGTCTTTTTTGCGTTTTGTTTACGTTTTGACTAATTAATAAAAATGAAAAAATTGAGAGTCAAAATAATATTTCTTTATTTTCAACAAAGTAATTCTATAATAGTTCGAATGAGAAGTTCACAATACCTACAGTTTTATAAATATCTGTGTCTATGCATCATTCAATGGAATCCACTCGCATCACACTTTTTTTAGTCATTAACTTATTGATAGTACAAAATTGTTTCATTAGTTCTAATCTATGTTGAAAAAAAATTAATTTTTACTAGTTCTGTTGAAAATTAAAGGTACGCGTTCCTTCCTCTACGTGTTTAGTTATGTACGACATTAAATGAAAACACGGGTAGGGCTCATGGCTAGTATTATTGTAAAAAATGATTTTTTTAATTCGTTACCTTAGAAAATTTTAAATTTTCAATCAACCATAATATCAAGTCCTAAAATATCAATGAAACAACCTTTATAAAACATGTAAACAACTCATATTAATTCATCATGTAAGTTGTACCTACCTGTTAAACTGACTAAGCGGCATCGGATTTGAAATTAATCTCGTACATATCAAAATATGTTGTATACCCGAAACAAGTTATCTTAAAAGTAAGAGAACCGGACTGCAGTTACACTGGAAATCGTCACGTCACTTGATTTTGATTCATAAATTGCATTCAATGGGAGATAAAATCTTTCATTTTTATATTAGACACATAAATAGTCCAATAGATCTAAAAAAACGTTCGTACAGCTACTAGGTAACACTTATTAAGGCTCTACTAGGTAATACACACATAGTTATACTCGTACGCGAAAAAACAGAACCCGTCTTTGTCAGGCAAAAAGGCGTTCGTACTTTCCATTCGTACTTTACAAATATACCTCATAAAATAGCGAAAGCTCCTAACAAAAAAGTAGAAGGTTTCTGTGGACAGAAAGTGGCTGCGGGCCTGCTTTGTAACGAGCTATGGACAGCGCTACATTTGCGTCAATTACTCAATGTTACGCTTCAGTTTTGTACTGGTTTGGAATGTTTTATGATTTTCCTTAAAGTACTGTTAGAGTGGTTTTTATTTAAAGTACCTACTATTGTGTGGTCTGTCCTTATACTCCAGTAAGTATCTATTATCCATCTGTTATCCCTTCCTAGAGCCAAATAGTAGGAAGAAAAATGAAATTGGGTGAAGTTGCAGCTACTAGGTCTGTGTAATACATATTTGTTATGTAGGAAAAGTAGATATATAGTATTCAAAAGTATATGTATAGAATTCCAAAGTAGCCCAATGACATATATGTATAAGTTGGAGTTTGCCTATTGATATATCAATTTGGTACATTATTTCTGAAGATGAAGATGATACATTTATATTATAGGATAAGTATTATTAAATGTTAAATTAAGAATAAATAAAGGAAAGCGTTCACAGTTCCGCATCGTACGGATCGCATGCACGACGTTACATCAGGTTGGGTCCAGCCAAACCGAGTCGTCTATAGAGCTTTTAGTGGACGGATTAGGTTCCACGACGAAGGTTACCTTTTATGCAAAACGCTTTGTTTTACAAATAAGCATCCCAAAATCACTCCAGGCAAATATTCCGGCGACATTTCCTCATCCCGTTCAAAGCAAAATTAACACTAACTAGATTATAACAATTACAGAGTGGAATTTAATTCGCCGCCCTAAATAACAGCCCGTTGGAACGCGCCGTGAAATCATTTACATTTTAACCCTAATGTTTATTTTATTACTGTTACAGTAAGTACCTAATGACTTTTTCGTATTTTGTGCTTAATCGGAAACGCATTTCAGAATGATTTAGCTAATTTCCATGTAATATTTACATGGAAAATATTGTTTTTTTAAGAAACAATAATCTTTTTTAGTTCCTTTGTTCGTCATGCGTGAGCGCGCCATGTCCTTGGTGCGTAACAAAGTAACCCTGTTTGATATATTGTTGAGTGCCTAAATGGGCTTCATAATTGCTTATATATATCGTTATTGATAACCTGAGATGTTAATTGGTTCGAATGTTTTCTGTTCCTATATTATTGCTTACAGTACAATCACGCATCCTCACCTTCTTTGGACACGTGTCGCGGCGCGGGGAGCTCTCCATTGAACGCTTTTTGGTGCAAGGGAGGGTTGACGGCAAAAGAGCGCGTGGCAGATCGCCTATGAGATGGACGGTTCAAATAAGGGCTGCCATAGATGTTCCTTTGAACGAATGTGCCAGAAGAGCAGCGGTGTCCTAAAAGAGTGGCAAAGGGTAGTTAAGCGCGCCACAACCTTGACCTGACGACCACGACCACTCTGCCAAGAGTGCTACGACTAAGAAGAAGATTATTGTTTAAACGTGAAAACCTGTTATTAGCTACTAAACCGGGAAAAAGCTAGTTATTTCACAAACCAGGTAGAACATTATTTTGCTATAAGTGAGGTTTATTCATGAAGTTTCCGGGAAGATCCGGAACCTCGTTAGTGGGGGCACTCACCTTAGACTCCCTAAGTGGATATTTATGGAACTCATAAGAGATATATCGTTATGATACTTGAATAGCTGAATACGTCTTTGAAGTTCAAAAGAATGCCTTTAATACCATTTTCTTATTAGCATAGGCAGTAGATGTCTCTTGGTAGATAAAGGTATAAGAAGGTTCAATTATGTAAAGTACGCTTTTTAGTCGTTTGAAAACAAGAAAAGAACAAATTGAATTAGCTGCTATAATATAAACAACAACCAATAGCATTTTGTGAGAAGGTTAATTTTCAAGTTCATTATTGTATGTATGGCTTACAGGAGACTCTTCTTCTGGATGTCTTGGGCACGTTTATGGAGATGTGATGCGTCGCGTCGTGCTATCAACTCGTACATATGGCTTTGTATGAGAGAGTTTATGCAGTAGTGTTGGTTGCGGCGGAGCACGTGGTGGATATCACTGTAGCGCACGCAGAGTTAGTCGCGGCGTAACACCCCGCGTCTTCGTAAATGAGGCAACATGTCGCCATAATTAGTTAATCCGTTCTAATTAAATAAACAAATAATAATAAATTTGTTTGTATTTGCGCGTTGTATTGACGCCGCGGGCCTCGTCTCAGGTATCACCACGTTTCACACGCCGCTTCTCCATGAACGTGTCCTAGGGTAACGAGCGCAATGCGATGCTTTGCAAACTAAATCTTACTTGGAAGTAGCCAAAGTAATGTAATGCAATTGTTAAGGCATTGCCAACTTCAGATGGGGTCCAGGTTTGTACGAGTACCATCATGTCACAAAAAATATAACCTATTGGATTACAAACAAAACTGTTCCTAAAAATTTATCAATAGCTTACAAATTCAGCCTCTAGATATTTCTAATAATACTTATCTTGTAATAAACCATTTGTTATGTTTAACCAAGTTCCGTTTGGCATCAGTAACTTTAAAGGCCCACGAGTTAGTAATGTTACGAGCTGAGGGTTCGGGATAAAATAATGAAAATCAATTTAACCAAAATAACACTTTTATTCCACACTAAAACGATTGATACACAAACTTAATCGCAAAGATTCACAACACACTAATTCACAACACGGTTGCAATATAAACCAATAAAAGACACCGAAATAATCGCACTTATCGCCAAAACCAGATTGGCTGCTTCGGGCGTCTCTGCGCACTATTTATACCGCGCACAGTACATATCTCCAGAACCTTCTCGATGGTTCCACTAGTAACTAGAAAAGTTTATTTCGAATGACTACTATTTCTTATTCTGTTAAACTGTAGGTAAAAAAGTAGTATGTAGGTATATTCCTTACCAAGTATTACCTATTCTGTGGCACAGTAGGTATAACGTTACTTATTCTGTAACAGCCTTGGCGTAATAGTAAGTTTTCACGACGACGTGTGTTCAAGCGGTTTAAAGCAAAGTTTAGTGAACTTATTATGTCGGTTAAGTTAATTTATTATCGGACCATATTTTTATATCATGATCTGGTGTCAATTAAAAAACACCCAATGGTTGCATTCTTTTCGTTTGCCGTAGTCAGTTTTTCCTGCAATTCGGGGCACTTTAGGGTGAATTGGTTCTTTTAGATCATTTCGCTCCAACTTAAATATTCTTTTGATCTGACTTTACACTAGAATTCCTTTAGTCATCATCATCACCATAGACCTGTAGCATCTATGAAAAATGATATATTTTTTCAATACCATACCAATAATTATACCTTATTATCACAACTCCTAGACCCGATCAAGTCAATCATCTTGGCGAGGTTTATTTTTTGGGGAATAAAAACGCTGTCATGGTGATGATAATTGATCGAGCGAAGCGAGATCTCTAAATCAACCTGGGCAAATCGGCGTTGTATGTATTAGGTTGGGGAAAAAGTTTCTTCGCATTTTTTAAGAAAATTCAAAACATTTTTAATATAGTTAATTTACATTTAACTAATGTATGTAGGTACCATTTTGTTCGATAACTTTTTGCCATCTTGTAGGTAGGGACATGATCCCATTGCTATAGAAATTTTGGGGCTTCTGATCAAAATACCGCGACAAGTAGTTTTGGCAGTCCTCTCGTAATGTTAACCTGACACTGCCTAAAGAATTCTGAAGAGATCAAAACAGGTGGAAATTTGAAGGTGCAAGGTCAGGACTATACAGCGGATGCATTAACACCTCCCAGCCAAACTCTCTAATTTTTGCTAAGTGGCTAAAGATATGTGAGGTCTAGCGTTATCATGATAAAAAACCACACCCCTTCTGTTGATTAATTCCGGTTGCTTTCTCTCAACTTATTGCTTTAATCTCATCAGTTGTTCGCAGTAGAGTTCAGAATCGATGGTCCTGCTTGGTGGTAACAGCTCATAATGAATAATGCCCTTCCAATCCCACCACACACATAGCATCACCTTGTTGCGAGTTAACCCGGGTTTCGCCACAGTCTGTGAAGCCTGACCGGCCTTTGAACACGACCTTTATCGCACGTTCTTGTCGTACGTCATCCACTTTTCATCACCAGTTATCAGTTTCTTCAAAAATAGTTCGGTTACATTACGTCGTAATAATGAATCACAAATGAGTACACGGTTCATTAGGTTTCTTTCAGTGAGCTCGTGGGGAACCCAAATATCGAGCTTTTTTGTGTACCCAGTTGTTTTCAAATGCGCCAAAACTGTTTTGTGGTCAATTCCCAGTTTTTTAGCTCTGTCGTAACTACGGATTTTTAAATTTAATATGCCGATCTTGCTCCCTTTTTTTCAAAAATGGCATCTATTTTTCCGTAATAGGGCGACTAGTAACGTGTAACGTGTATATTTGACATCAAAATTTCCGGATTGAAAACGCTTAAACCAAATTTGTGCTACTCTCACAGACACTGCACAAGGTCATAACATAAACATCGCAATTTTTTTTCGCGGCTTGCGTTGTTTTTACCTTTTTTGTAGTAAAATTTTAAAATGTATCGAATTTCTTCATTAGATTCACTCATCTTTACAGTACGAAAAACAAATAAAAATCACACATTTTGCTAGTATGAATTTGGAAATATCTTCTTTAAAATTTAAACTTTGAATGATACCAAAACCAGCCAGATACAAATACCAAAGAGATTTTATTACAAGTTCATACATACCTATATAATGCGAATACCATATAATGCGAAAAGACTTTTTCCCCAACCTATTATTTATGTATGTATGTATGTTTGTCTAATGATAACTTCCGTAACGTTGATACGATCATCGTGAAATTTAATACATAGGTAGGTTGTGATGACACAATTTTGGTGTGACTAAATGAGCCAAAAATGTTGGGGGGTTGTTGAGATATTGGGGTTCAAGAGCGGTCAAAAAAATTAAAATCAGGCTATCAGGTCAAATGTGACGTCAAATAGAAGGTATATTGGTACATTGAGACTCCGTTTTTATATTATTTTTAGTAAGTTCTTTGTAGTTTTTGAGTTATTAGCCATGATAAAAACTAAACTTTGACAAAATTCACAGGGTACATCAGTAACCCTACAGTGCTGAAATTTAGTATGCGTGTAGCTTTAGTAACACAAATATAGGCAACAGTCTGAAATCCAAAATAACTGCAATTTTTACCCCAAAAAAACCAATTACATGAACTCCTGTTACCTGTAATTTGAATGAAACTGTGGGTCAAGCAATATGGTTTGTTTCGTGGCACATTTTAATAGTCAAAGATTAAGGCCGGCTTGCACAACGATCCCTAAACGTATTTAGCGACTAAACATGTTTAAATTTTACGTATTTGTATGATTTGACCACTCCTTAAATCATATTTAGCCACTAAATACGTTTAGGGATCGTTGCGCGAGTCGCCCTAAGAATATTTTTATTTGTTTTGGGCGACCCGCAAAATCTCAGTTCGGGGTGAACCACTAGTAGCAAGAATGAAAGATAATATAATTATTTGACACACACATCGGACAGACCGTTCAGAACATAACAAACATACTTACTTAAATAAAGATTAAATAGGTCTTTACCTATGAAATTGCCGTTTTGTATGGAATACGTGAAAGTACTTATTTTTTTCAACTTTTTTATTTCTGTTATTCAAAATAATCACCCATGCAATCGACACATCTTTGCCAACGCATTGGCAGTTTATTGATGCACTTCTTGTAAAAATCAGCTGGACGGGAGGCAACAAACTCTTCAAATGCATTTTGTACTGTCTCTCGGGAATTGAACTTTTTACCCACTAAATAGTTGTCTAAATTTTGGAAAAGTAATAGTCGGTAGGTGCAAGGTCTGATGAGTATGGCGGATGAGGGAAAGCTTCCAACCCCAGCTCTTGCAGCTTGGAGACTGTCTGTTGTGCAGTATGGGGTCGCGCGTTGTCGTGAAGGAGCAGTGGGGACGACCGATTGACCAAAGCTGGTTGCCGATGTGCAAGCTTCTCCATCATTGTCTCCAGTTCTTCACAGTACACATCTGTAGTAATGCCCATGCTGTTTTGTAAAAAGCTGTGGTGAATCACACCCGCACTAGACCACAAAACAGTGCCCATCACCTTTTTAGGGGTCTTTTTTGGTTTAGGGCATTGCTTTGGTGCTGAACCAGGATCTAACCAACTTGCTGAGCGCTTTCGATTGTCGAACAGAACCCATTTTTCATCGCACGTAACAATTCGGTTCAAAATTACTTCATTTCTTTGCCTATTGAGCAGCGCGAGGCAGGTCTCGACACGTACGTTGCGCTGGCGATCGTTAACTTCGTGGGGCACCCATCTATCAAGTTTTTTACCTTGTCTCTTTGTCGCAAATGGATCAAAACTGTTTTGATGCTAACATCAAAAGCTGCTGCTAGCTCAGCTGTAGATTGAGTTTCGTCAACTTCCACAATCGCCTTTAATTCACCATTGTTGACTAAAGTCTCCGGACGACCACGAGCTTCATTTTTAAAGTCAAAATTTCCAGAAAGGAACGGGAAAACCAATAACGGGTTGTGCATTCGTTTGTACAGTTCTCTCCGTAAACGTTTTTGATGTTACGTGACGTTTGTGTCGCGTTGGTGCCACGACGGAACACATATTCCATGATTACACGAATTTTTAAAGTATTCATTAAGACGAGAAATGTTCAAATGTAATGAAAATACAACGCTAATCAATAAACATACGCGGGAAAAAAATATCGGGAAATTCTTTTTTCGGAAGAAAAAATTTTTACCGTAGAAGAGAGCTACAACAAACAAAATGATAAGGTGTACGCACACAGTAGTGAAGAAGCGAGCAACCGTATTCCGCGTGTCCAACGAGGTCATTTTGCCATCCTCCCTCATGGTATGGTTGGGAGTTTCTTATTGGGGCTTAACAGAGGTACATTTTTGTGAGAAAGGTGTAAAAACGAATGCAGTTGTGTATCAAAATACAGTCCTGACGAACCTTGTGGAACCTGTTTCTCACACTATGTTCAATAACAGGCACTGGTTATTCCAACAAGATTCAGCGCCAGCTCATAGAGCGAAGAGCACACAAAACTGGCTGGCGGCGCGTGAAATCGACTTCATCCGGCACGAAGATTGGCCCTCCTCCAGTCCAGATTTGAATCCGTTAGATTACAAGATATGACAACACTTGGAGGAAAAGGCGTGCTCAAAGCCTCATCCCAATTTGGAGTCACTCAAGACATCCTTGATTAAGGCAGCCGCCGATATTGACATGGACCTCGTTCGTGCTGCGATAGACGACTGGCCGCGCAGATTGAAGGCCTGTATTCAAAATCACGGAGGTCATTTTGAATAAACTTTAGTGTCATAAGAATCTATGTTTTGTTAAGTTCATTTTGGTATATAAATGGTTACATAATGAATAAACTTGTTTCAATTATTTTATATTAAACATGTGACAGAATTAATGACCTGACTAGGTAAAGAAACATAGGAAAAACATGAGATAAAGATTAAGTACATAGACATTATATAGGACGGTACCTAGATAATATGGTCTTCTGTGCTGTGTGGACCACACAAGCCCCGTCTCAGTGTATTGCTGGCAATCATCCGAGAACGGTAAGCGGCGGATAATACGATAATGTATCTATCATGGAGTACGTCGAAGAAGTAACTTATCGGAAACATTTGCAACACATGTGCCGATCGGCACCATTGCGCGGCGTCACATACAAATTACCAAATCACGCCCGCATCGATCCATGACAGCTTTGGTGAAGAATATGACGTTATCCGTCCAGAGTTTTTGTACGTCCGTGAGTGAGACTCTAATAAATGTAGCTGTCTGCATGTGACAGCAATTCTTTGACAAAGGTTTCTGCAGAACAGCGCCGAGCTGTCGATCGGTGGCGAGGCATATTGCTGAGCTGGAACCCATTTGCTGCAGTAGCACATACACACCTACTTGCCTTTTTTTACTTTTTCCCTGACTACATTGTACATTTATTATTTCATTCTATGGTTTCTATGTTTGTTGTAATTTCTGTTTTCTCTTATGGTTTCTTTTTGATGTTATACCTTTTGATTGTATTGTGTGAATTTGTGTGTGTTATGGTAGCAAATAAATGTCTGTCTATGTCTATGTCATTTTACAATTGTTTATGTACCTATAATTATTTTAATTCGTTTACCTATTTTTACTTTAAAATGTCTGAAGTTTTGAACCTTACAAGGGTTCAACTTCACAAAATGAAATATAAAATTCAAATTCATCCCTAAAAGCGTCGGACGAAACAAATTAAGTTTGTGACCTTTGCAAAAGTTGGTTGATGTCGACTTGACATCGGACGGAAGTCAAAGACTTATTTTATTTTATATTTCTTTATATAACATTAAAAGCAATTACAGATTTAATAGCTTCATAGTTATCTATTACATAAGAATCTTTGTCCTGACTAGCATATAGGCAACGCATAGCCTAAACCGCTCTGGTTATAAATAAAAGACGATAATCTACGGGCGCTATATTGAATCCCGAACGTAACGAAAGATTCTAGAGTTAACTCATGAGCGGAGCGAGGGAGTTACTAGAATCCTGAGTGCAGACAGCTTTATCCACGAGGAGACTCTACTTTTTACACCTTCTCGAAACAATAAAAACCAAATGCAGTTTTTTTTTTGTAACGTCGCACTGTTTGTGCCATTGCCATTGGCAAATCAAATGCAGTTGGTGCATTCTGTGCAGAGGTTAGTTCGATTTACGAATAAGTTCTTATTATGTGAGTCTCTTTGGTTCAAATTTTAATACAGATGAGGTTCCAAATTCAAATCACAATCAATGAAGTTCAGGACAACTTTACTCCCGGCTCAGCCGTAGGGATTTAATCACCTGCTTTCGGTGACGTTTACATGAAATATAATTTGACATAGTCGAGCAGGTGGTGTGAAAAATATCTTCTTAGATTAAATATTTACTGCTCTCTAGCTTAGGTAGGTTATAGTGCGTGTGTGTACGAGAGAGCGCGTGCACGTGGGATCTGTGTATGTGTTAGTGTGTCTTGAATAGTCTACCATGGCAGCGTTTTTTTTATCCAATAATTGCCTAAATAAAAACTTATTGTATTAGATCCTTACATATGAAATTGGCGTTTTGTACGGGAGGAATATAAAGTCAATTATTTTCTTGTAAAATATATTTAATTAAACAAAGTATGCACCGTTGTTATTTATGCACTTTTGCCATCTCATAGGTAGTTCATTGATCCCTTTACTTAAAAAAAAACATGAGGGCGAAAATAAATAAAGTCTTTGAAGGCTGTTTGGACTGCCGCATCGGAGTTGAATTTTTTTCCTTATAAGAAGTTGTCCAAATTCCGGAAAAAATGGTAATCTGTTGGAGCAAGATCCGGGAGTACGGTGGATGTTGCAGATATTCCAATTGTAGCTCATCTAACATAGTGGTTGTTTTTGTGCAATGTGTGGTCTTGCGTTGTCGTGAAGCAGCAGTGGCCTAGAGCGATTGGCCAATCTCGGTTGTTTAGCAGCTAGTTATTCCTTCATGGTTTGCAGTTGCTGACAATAGATATTTGCCGTAATCGTTTGGCCAGATTTTAGAAAGCTGTAGTGAACGACACCGGCGCTAGTCCAACACTCACCAGTAACTTTTTTCTGAGTCAATTTTCGTTTAGGGCAAGATTTGGCTGGTTCTCCAGGGTTCAGCCATTGCGACGAGCACTTCCGATTATCGTACAGTATCCACTTTTCATCACAAGTAATGATTCATTTTAAAATCCCTTCATTATTGTATCGGTTGAGTAAAGTAGCACAGCAGTCGACGCGTGTTTGCAAGTTCGATTCACTCAATTCATGAGGTACCCATCGTTCAAGTTTTTTTACTTTCCCGATTTGCTTCAAGTATATTAATACAGTTTTATCACTTACCCCGTAGCCTGCAGCTATCTCTGAAATGCTTTGTAATGGATCCGCTTCCACAATAGCCTTTAATTCTTTATTTTCCACTTTGGTCTCCAGCCGCCCACGGGGTTGGTTCTGAAGGTCGAAATTTCCAGAACGAAAACGTTGAAACCAAAAACGTAACGTGCTTTCTTTTCCGACACCAGCGCCGTACACATCATTCATCCTTCAAGCTGTTTCTGCAGCACTGGTGCCACGGTAGAACTCGTACTCGTAAATATACCGATATTTCATTTAAATTTTTTTCATTGTTCGGTAATAAGCGAAGCCAAAGAAAAAAATAATGATGAAAAAACAAATGAATGCCTGTTTTCAAAGCTCAAATGTACCAACTAAATGAATTTATAAATTTGAATTTGGAATTCTTAACCAAAGAGGAGATATTTCAGATCAAATCGGTCAGTACGACAAAACGCTAATTTCATTTGTAAGGACCTAATATTATTAGCTGTAATTGCTAATTAACTATATTTGTCAGCAAGCAGTAATGCGAGCATTGCTGTTTTCTAGTTTCAATAATATCGATTGGTGCGGTAACATTACAGGCACAAGACTTTTAATCTTATCCCGTCGAGGATCACACAATATATATACCTAGTCAGGTCATAAATTCTGTCACATGTTTAATATAAAATAATTGAAACAAGTTTATTCATTATGTTACCATTTATATTTCAAAATGAACTTAACAAAACATAGATTCTTATGACACTAAAGTTTATTCAAAATGACCTCCGTGATTTTGAATACAGGCCTTCAATCTGCGCGGCCAGTCGTCTATCGCAGCACGAACGAGGTCCATGTCAATATCGGCGGCTGCCTTAATCAAGGATGTCTTGAGTGACTCCAAATTGGGATGAGGCTTCGAGCACGCCTTTTCCTCCAAGTATTGCCATATCTTGTAATCTAACGGATTCAAATCTGGACTGGAGGAGGGCCAGTCTTCGTGCCGGATGAAGTCGATTTCACGCGCCGCCAGCCAGTTTTGTGTGCTCTTCGCTCTATGAGCTGGCGCCGAATCTTGTTGGACCCAGTGCCTGTTATTGAACATGGTATGAGAAACAGGTTCCACAAGGTTCGTCAGGACTGTATTTTGATACACAACTGCATTCGTTTTTACACCTTTCTCACAAAAATGTACCTCTGTTAAGCCCCAATAAGAAACTCCCAACCATACCATGAGCGAGGATGGAAAATGACCTCGTTGGACACGCGGAATACGGTTGCTCGCTTCTTCACTACTGTGTGCGTACACCTTATCATTTTGTTTGTTGTAGCTCTCTTCTACGGTAATTTTTTTTTCATCCGAAAAAAGAATTTCCCGATATTTTTTTCCCGCGTACCGCTTCAATAAAGCGCGGCATCTCTTCAGTCTCAGGTCCATTAGATGAGCATTCAAACGATGTCCTGTTTTTCTTCGATATGCCCGAAGCCCTAAGTCTTCATTTAACACCCTTTTCACCGTGGTTCCGCTTAACCCCATCTGAAGGGCCAACAGTTTCTGCTTACGTTTGGGATTTTTTTGAATTCGCGCCTTCACAGCTTTTATCACTGCTGGAGTCCTAACAGACCGAGGGCGACTACTTCTTGACCTGTCATCTACACTAGTCTTCATTGTATCGTTTGATGGTGCGATAAACGAATCTTTTGGTTATATTCAAATTTTTCAGTATGTCAAAAATTTGAATTGGCGCGTAACCGCAACGATGCAACGCAATAAGTGCAACACGGTCTTCTTTAAGCGTCCACTCCATATTTAAAAATGAGTAAAATTTAAAAAGTATACATGTTTATTTTCATGAACAATTCGAAATTCGAATTCTTTAAACTTTTTTGTGGCCAGTATTCTAAAAGAAAAGTTTTTACTGTGTGACAATACTTATGACCTGGCTAGGTATATATATACATTTTTAACTGACTTCAAAAAAACAAAGAGGTTCTCAATTCAGTTGTTTTTAGGGTTCCGTACCGAAAGGGTAAAAAGGGACCCTGTTACTAAGACATCGCTGTCTGTCTGTCTGTCTGTCCGTCTGTCAACAGGCTGTATCTCATGAACCGTGATAGTTAGACAGTTGAAATTTTCACAGATGTATTTCTGTTTTGCGCTATAACAACAAATACTAAAAACCAAATAAAATAAATATTTAAAGGAGGCTCCCATACAACGAACGTGACTTTTTTGTTCGTTTTAGCTCGATATTGATAAGGGCAACAGGTAGACGCTTGAAATATTCACAGATTATTTTGTTATATAATCACTTTAAAAATTAATTATTAAATTACAATAAAACAAATATTTAACGGGGGGCTCCCATACAACAAACGTGATTTTTTTGCCGTTTTTATAGATAATGGCAAGGAACCCTTCGTGCGCGAGTCCGACTCGCACTTGACCGGTTTTTTTTTTTTAGGTTTTTTACCTCATTACTCCGTCATTTATCAACATATTTGGATTTTTTTTATTTGAAATGATGGACTTTACAAGTCACGGCATCACCAACAAACAACAAGTATTTTTTAATAAAAATAGAACTGACTTTAAATGGCAAGCCACAGGAAAGCAAAATACACAATTTCGTCTACTTATGACATATTTTTTTCCAGTATTTTTTATTTAAAAATCAAACTACTAAACTAATTTTGATAACATATTTCAACTGGTCTATTGGACCACAATAACCAATAACAATGACATATCTCAACTGGTCAATAGACCAGTTGAGATATGTCCAGACGAAATTGTGTATTTTGCTTTCCTGTGAAATATGTCATCCAGACGAAATTGTGTATTTTGCTTTCCTGTGGCTTACCATCTGAAGTCAGTTATCATCATCATCATCATCATACCAGCCGTAGGACGTCCACTGCTGGACAAAGGCCTCCCTCATTGATCTCCAGGAACTGCGGTTGGAAGCGGCCTGCATCCAACGCCGACCTGCGGTTCTTACCAAGTCGTCTGCCCATCTTGTGGGTGGACGTCCTACGCTGCGCTTGCCGGTCCGTGGCCTCCACTCGAGAACCTTTCGGCCCCATCGGCCATCTGTTCTGCGCGCTATATGGCCTGCCCATTGCCACTTCAACGTGCTAATCCGTCGGGCTATGTCGGTGACTTGAGTTCTCATACGTATCTCCTCATTTCTGATTCGATCCCGTAGAGAAACCCCGAGCATAGCCCTCTCCATAGCTCGTTGAGCGACTCTGAGCTTATTCATAAGGCCAATAGTGAAGGACCACGTCTCGGTTCCATATGTCATCACTGGTAACACACACTGATTGTAGACTTTCGTCTTAAGGCACTGAGGTATGTTGGACGAAAAGACGTTGCGAAGTTTCCCAAACGCTGCCCATCCGAGTTGGATTTGACGATTGACCTCTTTCTCGAAGTTGGACCTACCTAATTGGATTGTTTGTCCTAGGTATACATACGCGTCGACAACTTCAAGAGCCGAGTTCTCAACCATAACTGGGGCAGGGACGACATGGACATTCGACATGATTTTCGTCTTGTCCATGTTCATTTTAAGTCCTACCCGTTGGGAGACTCGATTGAGGCCTTCGAGCATCGTGCTGAGCTCTTCCATCGACTTTGCCATGACCACAATATCGTCGGCAAACCGAAGGTGAGTGATGTATTCGCCGTTAATATTGATGCTCAGTCCTTTCCATTCCAGAAGCTTGAAGGCATCTTCCAATGCGGTCGTAAACAGTTTCGGAGAAATGACATCTCCCTGTCTTACGCCTCTTTTTAAGGGAATCGCCTTCGAGCTCTGTTCATGTACTCGGACTGACATAGTGGCGTTTTTATACAAACACTTCAACACTTCGATGTACCGATAGTCAATACGGCATCGTTGGAGAGACTCAAGCACTGCCCATGTTTCGATCGAATCGAAGGCTTTCTCATAGTCCACAAACGCGAGACATAGCGGCAAGTTATACTCTTCGGTCTTCTGTATGACTTGCCGCAGCGTATGTATGTGGTCTATGGTACTGTAGCCTTTACGGAACCCGGCTTGTTCGGAAGGCTGGAAGTCATCAAACCTGCGTTCGAGACGGTTCGCGATGACCCTCGAAAACAGTTTATAAACATGGCTCAAAAGCGAGATGGGTCTGTAATTCTTAAGCAAGGTGTTGTCACCTTTCTTGAAGAACAGAACCACCACGCCCCCGTTCCATGCTTTTGGCGTCGTACCTTCAAGCAAGGCGGAATTAAAAAGCTTCTGAAGGACTTTAAGTACTGGTGATCCACCCGCTTTCAGAAGCTCTGAAGTGATTCCGTCCTCACCCGGCGCCTTGTCGTTCTTAAGCTGCTTTAAGGCCATCCTGATCTCATACAGGCTGATGTCCGGAATATCTTCGGTATAATGTCGGGTCAGTTTGGCTCTTGGGTCGTTGGCCGCACTGCAAACAGGTTTAGTGACCGAATCGTAGAGCCGTCCATAGAACCTTTCGACTTCCCTTAACACTTCCGCTTTACTTGACGTTATGCTGCCATCTTCCCTCTTCAGCTTCGTCATGCGGCTCTGCCCAATAGAATTATCTCTCGCGAACACTTTGGAGCCTTTATTCCGCTCTATCGTATCTTTAATACGAGATGTATTAAAGGTACGAATATCGTGCCGCAAGGATTTCCAAATCTTTCTATTGAGCTGCCTATGTGACTGAGCATCATCGGGAGACTGCAGTTGCAAAGAACGTCGTTCAGCCATGAGGTTAAGGGTGTCATCAGAGAGTTTCTGAGGTCTATTGGTACGGGGGGTCTTAAAGAACTGGGACCCCACCGTTTGGACGGTTTCTACGAACCTGTTATTGATCTCGTCCACTGATGCATCTACTTCTAGACAGTCAAAGCGATTTGCAAGTTCGAGTTGAAAGCTCTCGAGGTTTTGGATATGTGCGCGAGTGGGTCGGAGCGTAGATTTCATCAAACGGGACCTTTCAAGTTTAACGTTCATATTCAATGTGGCTCTAACAATTCGGTGATCACTGCCGGTTTTCACCCTGTGAATCACAGAGACATCATTGAATATCCGTTTCTTGTTGGTCAAGATGAAATCAATCTCATTTCTCGTGGAACCGTTGGGACTCATCCAGGTCCATTTCTTGTGAGGCGGCTTCTGGAAAAAAGAATTCATCATAAAGAGTCCTTCTTTCTCCAGAAAGTCGGCCAGCCTCTGTCCTCTGGGGTTCCGTTGCCCATATCCAAATTGCCCCACTCTCAACTCATCATCGCTTCTCATGCCTAGCTTTGCATTGAAGTCCCCCATAACAACAATAAAGTGAGTTTTGTTCGTATGTATGGCTCTACTGATGTCCTCATACATAGACTCTACTTCTTCATCTGGGTGTGAAGAGGTCGGCGCATATACCTGAACGACCTTCAGCGAATATCGCTTAGATATTCTGAGTGTCAGGTACGCGACCCTGCTCGACACACTGTCGATGGTGATAATGTTGTTGATGAGTGACTTGTGAACGAGAAACCCAACACCACCTTGGGACTGTTGGTCGCCCTCCCGGTAGTATAGTAGATTACCAGACTTAAGGGATATCGTGTCCTCGCCCTCTCTACGGACTTCTGATAACCCCAAAATGCCCCAGTGTAATCTACTAATTTCTTCTTCCAGCTCAACAATCTTTTCGTCTGTCCTCAAAGTGCGGATGTTGTGTGTTACCAGGGCCAGTGGTCGTCGTAGGGTTTGGTAGCCGATCGTCTCCCGGGGATTCTTAGCACCCCTGGCCCCGCCGTTACCGTGACTGCTACCGTAGCCAGGATTAGCGGGGCCGCCGGGGACTCGGGGCCTGGTTTTATGTTGTAAATCCATGAGGGGTTGTTGCCATACTCGCCACGCTTGGCAGGCGGGTTGGCGAGCGCAGTATAGGTGTTGAAACACGAAAAGACGCTGCTGCCCATCTTTCGGAGGTATCCCTTAGCAGACCAGTCAGTTATATACAGTAAGTCAGTTATATTTTTAATAAAAAAATACTTGTTGTTTGTTTGTGATGCCGTGACTTGTACGTCTCAGGGTAACAAGTGCAATGCAATGCTAAGAGCATGTCCAGACGACAGACAGGACAGACAGACAGGGCGAAATCGCCGCGAATCGATACACACGAAATCTTACGCGCGTTGTCGACATATTTTGCGCCAATACACAGGCACTGCGTCCACAAGCATCGCGCGAATTTAAAATACGCGCGTAAATCGCGTGCACTTTGCCAGACTCTCGACTCGCGCGTTATACGCGCGTGTTGCGCGCGAGTCGAGATACTAAAGACGCCTCGTTGCGTCCAGAGATTACGCGCGAACTTTAGAGCGAGTACACGTATCAAGAGAAATGGAGCGCCATAATTTTGGTACTGAATTGTTTATCCGGCTCCAAATGCTCGCGCGTACGCTCCCTCTGGACGCAACGGTCACGCGAGAGAATCGCGGTGAATTCGCCCTTTCGGGACAAGCTCTAAGATTTGTCTATGGTTTGCTAGGTTTGGACGTAACTTATCAAGTAATGTTATTATTATTCGAGTAAGTGGTAGCCCCTTATCATCTGGTTGGCCCTGGGTTCGGGGCTGTTATGTCATATTATAATTACATTATTACATCCTAATAAAGGAAACCTACATAAAGGTTGTAAAATAAGAGAGGCATGGTTACAGTTCCTATCACCCGAGGCACCCGAGGCATGGTTACAGTTCCCATCACCCGAGGCACCCGAGGCATGGTTACAGTTCCCATCACCCGAGGCACCCGAGGCATGGTTACAGTTCCCATCACCCGAGGCACCCGAGGCATGGTTACAGTTCCCATCACCCGAGGCACCCGAGGCATGGTTACAGTTCCCATCACCCGAGGCACCCGAGGCATGGTTACAGTTCCCATCACCCGAGGCACCCGAGGCATGGTTACAGTTCCCATCACCCGAGGCACCCGAGGCATGGTTACAGTTTCCATCACCCGAGGCACCCGAGGCATGGTTACAGTTCCCATCACCCGAGGCACCCGAGGCTAGCCATTTGTTCCAACGAAGCAAAATTAGATCGCGACCAGTAAAGTTTGTATTTACAAGCAGCCTGGAGAAAGAAAGTTAATTGCTTTCTAAAAGGTTGCCTCTGTTTTCATTGCCTAGTTTATGGAGCATAAATACCTTTTTGCCAAGCTGTAATACGGTAATCTTTACCTTGTTAGACAGCGATATTGTTACCGAATTTATAGAACTCACTCGTTTTTTAATGGTTTATGTTTTATACTAAAAAATCTCAAAATGGTTACTGAAACTTATCTTTGAGGTTGAATATTACTTACAGGACAAAAAGTAAACTTTCTAGTTCAGTCACAATCATGTAAATTGTCTAGAATCACAGAAATACTCATAATAAAGCTAGGTAGGTACCAAAGTTTGTCTCTGGTTTTTTTCTGGAATTTCATGTATACACGGCTACACATCAAGCTATACAATTCCTGTATAAGCTGACCTCTCATTCTATGAAAAGCCTACACAATGCGAGGTCAGCGTATACTGGAAATGTATAGCTTGATGTGTAGCCGTGTGTACAAAGATCATCATTATCACCGTTATATCGTCATCCACTACTGAACGTAGGTCTCCTCCATAGATTTACACAGTGACCGATCTCTTGCAACCTGTACCCAACGGCTTCCAACAAACTTGATCATCTATTGGATTTTTTTCATACAATTTTCACTATTCAGGAAGTGGTCACCAATCAAGAACCTTTCTGTCCCAATGGCCGACTTTGCCCTGTTCTTCAAGTTACACGCCGCACTCACTGTCACTTTTTCGTTGGAATTGTTTTTATATAATACTCATCATTTTATACATTAACTTTTTATCAGGCTCGGCAGTGTTAACAATTGTATACAAAGCCGAACAGAGTTTTTCTTCGAACGGTTAAGTTCTTTGTTGAACAATTACTTTTGATTTAATAAAATTCATAATAGGAACCGCAAGCAGATTTAAATGAGCCTAAATACTAGTAGCCTACTATAATCCATTCAGAAGTTCCGTTGTCTAGCATCCGTCTCCATCATGAGACCACCTCCATGGTAGGTACTATATTATTTCATTGACACTGAAGTTACTTAGGTATTCCAAATTTCAGCTCAATCAGTTGAGGGGAACGGGTTTAAAATTCAGTTGCAAGATTCCACCCGGACTAACATACATACATTGCAAGTTAATAAAAAGCTTGTAAAACCATCTCTCATCAACGTATCGTTTTTAAAATAAGTGCCACTCTCTGTTTCAAAGTAAACACTGATTACAGAGAAATTCAATTATGGAACGTAATAGAGTGAACCCAAATCACCACTTATAACATCATAAGCAAAACAAATATAAACATATATTATAAGATTCGCGTCCTCGGGCGGAACCTTGGATGTTTTCGCGTCGGGACCCGGAATACCTTAAGCTTATCTTACTACTCGTATTTTTATCCGTAAGCGCAGAAGGAAGGTAATATTTTTTTGGTGAAACCAATCACATGTTCACAATGTTTTCTTCTGCTGAACTTGCGATCGGGCGCTGTATTTTCTTTTTAATCGTGTCAAATGGTTTACAATGATTTTATAGCAAGTTCACGTAATAAAGTGCGTCTTTCTTCAATTATATAGATATAGATATAAAAACCTCAATTAGTAAATAATATTTTTTTGAGCTATTATGTAACTTTAAAAAACACAAATATGCTATTACGTAACTTTAACAAACCTTGGAATACCCAATGGGCGATGGCGAGATGAGCTAAACGCATACGACAAGGATTGGCTCAATACAGCTTAAAGTAGGTTCTATAGAATAGAAGTAGGAAAATAATTAGGGCTTTGCCCTGGAGTGGAAAACATCAGGTGTGTATGTATATAACGTAAATAAGTTTTTTTTAATTGGGTCGCAAATTGAAATACAAATTGGGTCGCACTTGACTTACAAAATGATACATTGATATAAGACAAACACGGTGTAATTTCTAAAAGCAGTGCACACAACATGCTTTGTGTAGGTACACATCGTAACTATAAAACTACAAAAAAAAAGAGCGTGCTTGAGACCTGCTGACTGAAGTAAAACTTTTTTTGCAAATTATTAATCTTGAAAATTGTTCAATTACAAAATTGTCCACACGTCTGTATGTCGATCAGTCTATGTTCATTCTGGACAGACGCAACTTGCACTCGCATATTAACGTTTAAAAATATACTAAACGTCACTCTCTCTCTTTCTTCACTAACTTACATATCCCTCACAGCCTCCGTTCGCACTTTTCGTAACGCATCACCAGCTTACTCCCCAAGTCAGGCGTGCACAAAGAAGTGTTACTTCAAAAATAATTGGTAAAATAACATTACCAAAACGTGTTCTAATCAGTTAATCACACTAATATTATAAATATGAAAGTTTGGATGTTTGTTTGTTACTCAATCACGTCGTAACGGTTGAACCGTTTTCGATGAAATTCGGTATGTACGTAGATTATAACCTGGATCACCCATAGGCTACCTTTTATCCCATGGGATAAAAATGGAGTGTTAAGTCAAGTTACAACAGCGAGTTTAGCTTTAATTCTAGGTTACCTACACATTTAGTAGTGTATCGCGTACGAAGTCACGGGCAACAGTACTTTATAAATTTGTATTACATTAGCGTTGTAAAGCTACTAAAAATCATAAGCCTAATTTTTTTTTCTTTTTTTTATCTTTTCTTGTGATGGCGCCTTGGCGCCTGGCCGCCTGGCCGCCTGGCCGCCTGGCCGCCTGGCCGCCTGGCCGCCTGGCCGCCTGGCCGGCGGGGACCATTACCAACTAGCAACTTTCAATTTAACTCGTAAATAAAGGTATTTTATTTGTATAACCGTAAACGATAAAAAAGGAGATTCCTGTCGCATTCATGTTCCCGGTTTCATTCGTACTGTTTAATTCATTAAGTTACGACAAGTAGTTCAGATTACGCCGTCAAAGCGTAGGCTACATGTCAGCGTATGAATAATATGGTATCTACTACTTTCCCAGTAATTTCTAGGAGTTTGTCGTGAAACCACAATTTCTTTGTGGATTTTTTTATGAAGCGGTGGGCGAGTGTGCGGACTGAGACACAAATGGTTGCATGTTCGAATCCCACTGCTCAATGTCAAATGTTTGCATAATTTGCAAATATTTGTTCAAGGTCTGGGTGTTGTATCATGTACGTGGGCACTCGTAGTACCCACGGCACAGGGAATACTAGTGTGGTAGTATCTTTTGACCGTTTTTAGGGTTACAGATCGAAATTGTAAAAACGGAACCCTTATGGTACGACTTTATCCGTCCGTCCATCCGCCTGTCCGTCTGTCCGTCTTGATTATCGCGGTAACTACTGAAGTTATCGACTTGAAATTTATAATAGTTTTTGTTGAAAAATTACTTTTTCAAAACAAGTTTTTATAAAATTCATAATCGGAACCGCAAGCAGATTCAAATGAGCCCAAACACTAGTAGCCTACTATAATCCATTCAGAAGTTCCATTGTCTAGCATCCGCGTCTCCATCATGAGACCACGTCCATGGTAGGTACTATATTTTTTCATTGACACTGAAGTTTCTTAGGTATTCCAAATTTCAGCTAAATCAGTTGAGGGGAACGGGTTTAAAATTCGGTTGCTAGATTCCACCCGGACAAACATACATACGAGGTACATCATACATAAGTACATTGCAAGTTAATAAAAAGCTTGTAATAAATAATATTGACCCACCTCTATTGCAAGCTAAATGGTGGTGTATAGATATAAAATAATTCAAAAATATTTTCATTTTGTTTCCCAAAAGAGCCAATAAAGTGGGGTTCAAAATGTCAAAATAAAGTTACAAAATCAAATTGGGAATCATAAAAAGAGCTTAATTTACAAATTCCAAAAACATATATTTTTTTTAATGTTGATTAGTTTTGGAGTTATGATGAAAATGACGAAATAATACAAATTTGCAAAGCGAAATATACGAAATAAATATGATTGAGAGATTATATGCAAAGATAACAGAAAAATTTAAACATAGTCTCTATCTAGAACAGTTTTTAGATATCTGCGTTTAAATTTTTCTGGGCTACCGCTCTCATATTTATATGGCGCTGCTTAACTAATATAAATCTAGGTAGGTTCGGAACCTTCGGTGCGCGAGTCCTACTCGCACTTGATTGACCTTGTTTCTTTCTGGTTTTGATTGCAAAGAGTCCGCTGGATTCAATATTGTGAATAGACTAGAATCAATCATGCACCATCTTAATTTTGCTATGAATTTTACCAAAAGCAAGAAGCTAAAAAATATACCCTTTTACTACTTTTGGGTATAGAACCAACAATGTGAAAGAAAAATCAACTTCGCCACACATAGATTAATTCGGTTACATTAGATGTAGTGATAATTACACCCCCCTCCCAAAGCTTTGGGGAGTTATCTTCTTACACCATGTTTATTTAAACTCAACACAATTTCAATCTTATTTCAGCCAACACAACCGCAGTATCGATTGTCCGCCGACGCAAATGACTTCATCTCAGCGCGACTATCCGACGCCTTGCTGGCGCCTCGATGTCTGCAAACAGAACCAACCAAATTATCCTCAAACCCGAGGTCAACCTTAAAATTAACAGAATACAGACTATTTTACCATGACTATAGACTTAGAATAATTTGGTCTATATCATGGGACCCATTGGATTGCGTCATATCGCATCTTGCCAAGTTCTTAGATCTCACCATTATACCTTGATCTTCAGTACAGTAGAAGTTATTATGGAAAAGGTATCTATGGAAATAGTTTGCACTTAATGTCATTTATTGGAAAACAGGCCCAAGGTTGTTCTGTACAAATAAACTCGTTTGGGGGTTAAAAGAGTAGGTTGGCACGATGTTTTGGACCTAAGAGAGTAAGACAGTGCCAGATTTGTGCTATACACTTAGGCAAAATGTCAAGCATTTATTTTAATATTCCCTTCTGTAATAATTTTATACGACTCGGGGATGGAAAAAGCTTAAGACTCACCTCATGTTAAGTGGTAACCCTCGCCTGTAACAAAGCATTGCCTTCTACTAGTACTCGTAGGTCACCACTTACTTTAGTTATGAGCCCTATGATGCTCTGCTCTGCGCCCATACACTTGAGGTGTACAAATTTACAGCCGTGCGCCTGTAATTTCACCAGCAACCATACCCTTTAAACCGAAAAACATCAATGCTGGTTGGTGGTAGAAATATGATCATATCCACCAGCTTATAAATTATGATCATCTAGGTACAGGAGCGTATATGAAAATTACAATAGTGATGGCATTTTCGTAGACGCTCTGCGTCGCAGTAGGTACGTAGTTAGTGCTACGCTTCAATATAAATTTATTTACGTTTCAAATTATAATGGAAGCGTAGACAGCCGTAGTTTGGTCGTAAAGTCCATTAATCTTAAAAAACTTGACTCTCTTAACTCTCTTCTTCTCTGTTTCTTTGTCAGCTCGATACTATACTTATAACTGATCGAGCGAAGCCGTTTATCCGAGGATAACTTTCGAAGTGTTCATCCGATGATCGTGAAATTTATTGAATTAAACGGGTATTTATCGCGTATGTACCTTTTTTATTTGTTATCCTGACGTTTCGGCTGTGTTGCAACAAATAAAAAAACAAATATAATGTAATATAACGTCGGGATAACAAATAAAAAAGGTACATACGCGATAAATACCCGTTTTAATCAATAATTATGTACAGTGATCGCGAAAAATTAAAAAATACTATCGTGAAATTTGATACATAGGTGATACTAATGACACAATTTTTTTCTGACTAAAAAAGCTAAAAATGTTAAGGGGTTGTTGAGATATTAGGGTTCAAGAAGGGTTAAAAATAACAAAATGAGACTATTCAGTCAAATGGCACGTCTAATAAAAGGTATAAATGAGTACATGTCGAGTCCGTTATTATTTTTAGTTTAAGCCTTGTAGCTTGTAAGTTATTAGCCATAATAAAAACTCGACTTTGACAAAATTCACAGGGTACACCAGTGACCCCACAGTGCTGAATTTGGTATTCGTGTAGCTTTAGTATCACAAATATAGGCAATATTCTGAAATTCAGAACAACTGCAATTTCTACCCCAACAAAGATATCCAATTAACAGGAACTCCCATTACCTGTAATTTGAATGAAACTGCAAGTCAAGTTATTCGGTTATTCATTTCGTGGTACTTTTTTGATAGTCAAAGATTACAAATAACAATTTATTTTTTGATTTTATGGGAGACTCGCGAGATCTCAGTTCGGGGTGAACCACTAGTATAAGTTCATATGTGTGGTTAAGGAGACGTCACCATGATTTCCGATTAACTACATTCTCCCACACTATACATACACTACTACACGATAAAGCGTTCACTTTATTTATTTATACTTGTTTACGTGATTTTAGAAACACAAAAAGAACGTAAATTGTGCAAAAATAGAAACCATTTACCAAACTATGCACAAACAGAACATCCGATAAAGAAGTTTTTACGCATTGTGAGTGACCAGCTAATGTAGCAATTGTAGAGAGCCAACAGACATGTTCACTTGATCAAATTACCAGTTAACCGAGCCATGGATATTAACAGGCCGGTTTCACGGTACATTCCTGTTGAGTACAGTTGACTTTTAAAGTTACTGGACAAAATGGCGATATATTGTGAGAAACAATATATAAAAACACCTTATTTTAATTATAATAAAGCTAAATAAAAAACTTGAAACAAAAAATACAATGGGTGGTCTTTACCTGATAACTGAAAGAAGGTTTTGTTATTGAGTGATATTTTAGCGCTGAAAAGCCTTCATGTCACGCATCTATTGCACGCCCTAGGTAAATGGCAGATAATGCTGTTAGCGTTAAATGTTTTTATCTCTAGTGTATCTTCTGTAAAAGTATTTAATAAAATATAAATTGACATCGGCATCAAAAATGAGTAAAAATGCTCATTCAAATGTAGCATGTTAGCCACCTGCACCTGCACCACCTGCACCTGCACCTGCACCACCTGCACCTGCACCTGCACCTGCACCTGCACCACCTGGACCACCTGCACCTGCACCACTTGGACCACCTGCACCTGCACCACCTGGACCACCTGCACCTGCACCACCTGCACCTGAACCTGCACCACCTGCACCTGCACCACCTGGACCACTTGCACCTGCACCTGAACCTGCACCACCTGCACCTACACCTGCACCACCTGGACCTGCACCTGCACCACCTGCACCTGCACCTGCACCACCTGCACCTGCACCACCTGGACCACCTGCACCTGCAAATGCACCTGCACCTGCACCACTTGCACCTGCACCTGCACCACCTGCACCTGCACCACCTGGACCACCTACACCTGCACCACTTGCACCTGCACCTGCACCACCTGCACCTGTACCTACACCACCTGCACCTGCACCACCTGGACCACCTGCACCTGCACCTGCAACTGCACCTGCACCTGCACCACTTGCACCTGCACCTGCATCACCTGCCCCTGCACCACCTGCATCTGCACCTGCATCTGCACCTGCACCCGCACCTGCACCTGCACCTGCACCTGCACCTGCACCTGCACCTGCACCTGCACCTGCACCTGCACCTGCACCTGCACCTGCACCTGCACCTGTACCTGCATCTGCACCTGCACCTGCACCTGCACCTGCACCTGCACCTGCACCTGCACCTGTACCACCTGCACCTGCACCACCTGCACCTGCACCACCTGCACCTGCACCACCTGCATCTACACCTGCAACTGCACCTGCACCTGCACCACTTGCACCTGCACCTGTACCACCTGCACCTGCATCACCTGCACCACATGCACCTGCACCTGCACCTGCACCTGCACCACCTGCACCTGCACCTTTACCTGCACCTGCACTTGCACCTGCACCACCTGCACCTGCACCTGCACTTGCACCTGCACCTGCACCTGCACCACCTGCACCTGCACCACCTGCACCTGCAACACCTGCACCTGCACCACCTGCACCTACACCTGCAACTGCACCTGCACCACTTGCACCTGCACCTGCACCACCTGCATCTGCATCACCTGCACCTGCACCACCTGCACCTGCAACTGCACCTGCACCACCTGCACCACCTGCACCTGCACCTGCACCTGCTCCACCTGCACCGGTAGCGACTTATTTAATGTTAGGTATTGCTATTGTGTTTTGAAATATTTTGTCTTGGTTTAATACAAGTGGTTCGCCACAAACAGATTTTGCGTAATTTTTTACTATCAAAATAGTGCCACGAAAAGCAAAACAATACAGTTTTATTCATATTACAGGTAACGGGAGTTTATGTACGTTGGAAATTTTGTTTGGGTTACAATATACAGTTATTCTGGATTTCAGAATTTTGCCACTAAAGCTACACGCATACCAAATTTCAGAACTGTGGGGTCACTGGTGTACCCTGTGAATTTCGTCAAAGCTCAGTCTTTATTATGGCTAATTACTCAAAAACTTCAAGAACTAAACTAAATATAAAAACAGGGTCAAAATGTACTAATAAAGACCTTTTATTTGATGTCGTATTTGACCTAATTGTCTCATTTTAATTTTTTGTATCCCTCTTGAACCCTAATATCTCAACAACCCCCCACCATTTTTAGCTGATTTAGTCACACCAAAATTGTGCCATCAGTTCCTACATATATAATAATTTCACGATGATCGGATAAACGCTTCGAAGGTTATTCATACATACAACGTACAAACATACATACATACAACGCCGATTTTCCCAAGTTTATTTAGAGATCTCGCTTCGCTTGATTAATTATTTCTGCCATGCTGTTTTAATTTTAATTTGTCTGTTGTACACATATTCTTGTCCATGCTGTTAGCCTTGCACAACGACTCCTAAACATATTTAGCGACTAAACATGTATAAATTTGAAGTAGGTATTTGTAAATCCAGAGAAAACTGGCTCAATTTGGAGGAGGCCTTTACCTGCAGAGGGGTTCTTACAGAATAATTTTATTAAAAACAGGTATATACTCTAACTACCATAAAAATGTATGCAAAATTCTTTATATAAATCTGAAAATACTAACCATTACTTATTAAACTACAAAAAAATCCTGATACTAACCAAACTTGTAAAACTTGTATACTGGCATTTTCTGGAAGAAATAAAAGGATTTTTTATTTTTATTTTATTTATTTGTATTATTTGAACCTCCTTATATTTAGCCTTTAAATATGTCTAGGCATCGTTGCGCAAGTTGCCATTAGATTAGTAAATAATCAATGCATTTGTCTAAGGGCCGAAACACATAATCGCGTTGCGGCACCGCGCTGCTGAAATCGGCAGTGGCGCCATTGCCTATTTAAGCGGCGCGGCGCCGCAACGCGGCTCAAATTCCAGCATTATGACGTTATACTTGTTGACAATGATTCAGTTGGTTTCTATCACTCTTACGATTCCTAGTGCAATACATATCAATAAAAAGTATTTGTTTTACTTTACCTTATAGTCAAGCCCAGCATTTCCAAAGCAGTAACAGGTTTACTTCCTTTCATATTATTTTTCTGTATATATTTTGATAACCCACTTAGTAGCTCTTCAAATGATGATAGACTCCTTCTAAAGTAGGCGAAATTTTTTTTTCGTCTACTTTTAATAATAATAATAATCTTTATTTCAGACTCATGAGGTCCATACACATTTACTACACACAATACAATACACATACACATAATTCACAATAAATCACCTTAAGTAGTTTAGGTGACAATGCCCACCCAACGTCTATACATCTTAGAATGTATAAGCCTTTCTGCCAGACTTCTAATGATAGCGTCAATACAAGTAATGCTTTGTATTTTCGAGAAAAGTACTCGCCATCGGGATTCATAGCCTTATTAAATGGATATATCCAGTATCTTCTGTGTCGTATATTTAAAACAGAGTAATGTCTTCTTAATAACAAATAAGCAATAAGTTTCTTACGACGATCCATGTCAGAGACACGTCCATTCACAATAAAAAAACACGAGGAACTGGTTACCCTACCATTCGATAATTAAACGCTTTTTTTCGTGACGCCGCAACGCCGCAACGCAAACCGCCGATTTCAGCGGCGCGGCGCCGCAACGCGGTTATGTGTTTCAGCCCTAAAAGTCATCTTCAGTTGATTATATTTACGTAGATCTGCAAGGCAAGACAAGTTTCATATAAGAACTCCTAACATAATAAGAATTCACATTATGAGAATTCTACATAAAATATTATTTTCTTGCGTCCAAAAGTTTTAAGCTCAAACGGATCTAATTTTCTTTAGAAAGAAAGATTTCCCTTTGCGTGATAAAAAGTTTATAAATTTATGAAAGCTTCAGGCCTACTCGTACGCCTGGTTGGTACCAGCCAGCCCCGTTGTGGGAGACAGTTCTATTCAGCTAGCCGACGCTGACGGCCAGTCGTTTCGGAACTATATAACTAGGTTCGACAAGTGCGCGGAGACTGAGCCAGCCTCTACTAGTGGCTACCGGAATTGGGATATAAGCCACTTTTTACCTGACTGCGCTGTTGCGCATGGGGGTAATGTTTTTATTGACAAATCACGCGTGTAAAGCCGCAGGAGAATTAGTACTTTTATAAAAACTGAAATTTTTAATCAGTTTATATCGCGACTGTACGAGGGGACAATTTAAGAGCATAAGCATAAAGGGGAAATCACATTGTGCAAACAAGACTGAACAAACCAGCGGAGATTGCTCTCATACGCCTCTCATTTCAATATTTTTACGGCATTTTGTAATAGTTAAAATTATTTTTTTATCTGACCGTACGGGCAGAGCTTATTTTTACTGTAAAGTTTTACTGTGTTTTTTTGTGTTTGTATTGTGCCCGGATAAACAAACCTTTCAGCATTTACCTTTCTTATTTAATGATAATAAATAACGACATAATATTAATAATAAAAACGGTGGAATCATCTTAAAATGTTTGGGAACGATCTATAGATAGCTCAACTGCTTCTATAGATAGCTCAACTGCTTCTAATTACTTTGTATTTATATTGTGTTTTGTTAAACTAACCCTTCAGCATTTACCTATAATAGAATAAAATAGAATAGAATAATTCTTTATTGTACACCAGGAATACTTAAAAAACGTATTTATGTTAAATATAGTACAATGGGCCGCCTTATCACTGAAAGAAATTTCTTCCAATTTAATCCTACTAATATTATAAACGCGGAAGTTTGTATGTATAGATCTATGGATGCTTGTTACTCTTTCACGCCGGAACGGCTGAACCGATTGCGATGAAATTTGGTATGTACGTAGATCATAACTTGGAGTAACACATAGGCTACTTTTTATCGGCAAACCACGCGTGCGAAGCCGCGGATTGGTCAGCTAGTATAATATAATATTAGAATAGTTTCTAGATATATTCTATAATATTAGTTAGAAAATATTATTATTTATATGGTGATGGTACTGAACAAGCATCGATCTAAAATCATAACTCAGGCACTACAGGGCATTTAGTACGAGTTCTAAATTACGCAAACGCCGATAGTTTCGTTTCCTTTACTTGCAGCGCGTCCACTGCTAAGCAAAGGCCCCCCATTTATTGCCAGAGCGACCGATATTGTACGGCTTACACCCAGCGGCTCCCAGCAACTTCAGGACTTCTTTCAATCTAGTGGGGGGCCGTCCTACGCTGCGCAGCACGTGATCTCCGTACGAGTGTCTGCTTTTAAAACCTATGGAGTGGTACCGAACTGCGAGAGTGAGCAATGTGCGGCGGCCGTAAGCGAGCTCACGAAAACTGTTGACGCTTACGTTAATTGTCAACTCATACTAAAGGCCCAGCAGTAATTTCACCCAGAATTGCAACATATCACCAGACGCATTATTAATCATCTTCTAATTTTAATAATGTTATATTATTAGGCCTCAGTTTAGTTAGAGAAGGATTAGATTGCAATATTCATCTGATAGGCATAACATTTATTTATCTCGGATGTTGGTAAAACGTGATAAAAAGGGTTAGCACAGGAACGTGCCTGCGAGTCACGTATACACATATACATACGCAGCATGAATATGCAATGTTTGGATAAGGGAAGTGTGGGAGAAAGCGACCTTTATTTTGGTGATTTAAATAGACGGATGACTGGTGGATGTAGCTTGTTGGCGTGAAATATGGAATTATCTTCACTTGTATCATTTATTTTCTTTTGACGAAAAGCGTGCGTCAGAAAGGAAACATATACTCATTTAGTAAGAGCGAGGAGTCGAAGCATTCCCTGTACACAGGTTTTGAGCAAAGTGTACCGCTGCACTACACCAACTCCTTACTTACACTAGCTAAATTAGCTTAATTAATGATCATTATTTTTAATATATATGTAATAATATATAATGCCTTCCATTAAAAATTAGCTAAGACTTTGTTATGTTAAGTACCAGAACCCTTTGTATACTTTGAAATATTTCTGCTAATAAATAAATATTTTATTATTTTTTGAGGAAAGTGTTTGCGCGCACGGAGGAGTGTGAGATTAGGCATAGTTAAAGTTTATATGGAAAAAAATGCAAATGATAAAATTAAGCAAAATAAAAATTTAATTACAGTCAAAATTTGAACACTGCACATGCACATCTATTTTTATTCATTTACTTAAAATAGAGAGTTAAAAAAACAGATTATTTTTGACGCCCTCAAGATGAATACAAATTCATTCTGTATATTTTGCAGTGCAGTATAAATCCTGGCTGCCTGGTGTGCTTTGTCCCTGTGTGCTACATTCCAGATACATTCTCACTCAGTTTGACTCCGCCTTAAAACCTCAATTTTATTTCGATCTATAATATCGTGTCCATGAACTGTCGGATGTCGCGACTGAGCGTCGCCAACCAAACTCAAGGGCAATGTGACGACGAGAAGTCTGGACAATTTGCAAAGAAGAAATACTAATACGGTATGATGAGCTAGGATAATTATTGAATGAACTAGCTTCTGCCCGCGGCTTTGCACGCTTGGTTTATCAATAAAAAGAAGTTTGTGTGTAAATCCAGATTAAAATGTACGTACTTACCAAATTTCATCGAAATCGGTTCAGCTGTTACGACGTGATTGAGAAACAAACAAATAAATAAACAAACATCCAAACTTTCGCATTTATAATATTAGTGTGATTACCAATAGTACTAACATAGTTTTCGATTTTTTTTAACTTAAAGGCTTGCGGGTTACACATGTATACGTCTAACATATGTGATACAAATTTTCTTTTCATTCGGTGCGGTCTCCACTAACGGGTGCGTTTTTTTTTTGCTCGTATTTTTTGGGTTGTTTCATATAAATTATGTGTACAAAATAGTACAAATTTACATATTTTAGAGAGCATCTCTCACGATTTCCCATTTAAACTTAATAACACAATAACGTTCTTTTGCGGCTTCGATATAGAATAAAGAGATTTTTCATGTGAGAGGTTCTCTTGTTTGCGACCGTATTCATATAAAATATAGATTTATGGAGGAGTCATAAGGATAAACACATAGTAACTCCTATAATTAATTTATTCGCGGCATCTTTACATCTTGAGAGAAAAGGACGAGAGAGATTGAGAAGATGGTGGCACCGTACGGGTGCGTTCAGCAGTAATGTCAAACTACAGTCATAAATACGTTCATAATAGGTATTTAAAAATTATGACTTTAGTGTCTTGTATGTATTGCAAAAAAATCTACACAATCCTTCTTTTCAAATAAAACCCATAAGTATCATGTTTGGGGTAAAAGAGAAACACAAAGCCTCCCGATATTATCACATTCCCGACATTCGAGATAAACAAGGTTATCAATATGTTTGTGGGCCCGCGATGCGAATATTATACAGCCTTTACCGTGCTCTTTGTAAGCCTAAGTGCGTTTACCTTCTTTGTGAGGATGTACTTATTGAACATTGATATAACAAATGTAAAGAATAACGACTTCCATGGACTTACTTTCTTTATTTTCAATATTATATAACCTCAATCTTGTTATACATTAATTTAATACCTACATAATCAATAATTTTATACAAAGATAAGAGCCACATAAACACAATGGCTAACGTATTTGCGCAGTATTTACTTACATATGCACAGCATAACTTGCGGTAGGTAATCGGCTGAGGGTCTACAACCAGCCGACATTGCTTTTATATTATCGCGAGACATAAGGCGACCAGTTAGAGGCAATGTCGGCGCGGACTTCTATTTAACAACTAATTACATAATTATAGACATTGCTATAACATAATAACATTTACAAATAATCGCTAACACAAAGGTGTTATTATAATGGAATAATGTTGGACATTTCACACAGCGCCATCTAGCGCCAAGCTAAGCAAAGCTTGTAAGTACTTGGAAACCAGATAGTGGAAATAATACCATAGGAGAATATTTTTTTTGTAAATACATACTTGTAACGTACAGTCTGTCGCCGCATTAACGACAATAATTAAACACATATGCAGAATCGTATTAACTGATTTTAGACATTGTTTTAATACCGGTAGCTTGAATATTTATCCAGTAATCGATACATTTCCAATAAACAATTTGTAACGTAAATCGGTGGCGTCTTTGCGACGATGCCGCTTAGTCAGTTTAACAGGTACCTACTTACATGATGAATGAATATGATTTGTTTTCCTATTTTATACAGGTTGTTTCATAGATATTTTAGGACTTCAAATTAACGTAGAATGAAAATTAAATAAATTTCATGGCAATGAAGGAGAAAAAAAACTATTCTACAACAGTACTAGGCATCAACACTTCCCGTGGCTTAAATTAATGTCGTAAATGCGGGTCTGGTTGTTATTCCTGGTAAAAAAAACGAGTGTGTCACACGACTGAAGTAAAACTAATATTTGTTTAATATTAATTTATTCAATTGTTCAATTACAAAATTGTCCACACGTCTGTAGGTCGATCAGTCTATGTTCATTTTAGAGAGACGCAACTCGCACATTAACGTTTAAAAATATACGAAACGTAACTATCTCACTAACTTATAACTAACTAACTTTCTGTCTTCACTAACTTATATCACCCTCTCAATTTCCGTTCGCACTTTTCGTAACGCATTCACCAGCTTACTCTCCAAGTCAAGCGTGCGTTAAGAAGTTTTACTTCAAAAACACTCAGTCACTTACCTACAATAGCAACCAGACCAGGATATAATAAATGTATCTCGGAACGGATATCTTACGCGCTATATTTCACGTGTTTAGTTGGTTATGCGTGTTTTGCGGCCACCACCGCCCCACAGAGGACGTCGGTCCCCGCGTCATAAGGCAACGCGCTCGCGCCCATGGATCTACTCGTACTATAATGCTTGTCCATGCGAATCATAAGGTGGTCCCAAGAAATCTTGTCATAGGTAAAGCATAAATAACTTTATCCATAACTATGTCGACTAGGTTGACCATGAATTCGTGTGATTGGGAGAATCTTAGAATTTCAGTTTCTTGAAAATTGAAGAAATGCAACAAAGATGGCTTAAATGTTTACATGTGACGCAGAAAATTACCAAAAAATCAGTTTTCTCGAAAGCGGCAAACAAAACACTCCGATATACTAGCAAAAATAGAATTTTGTGAGTATTAAAGCAACTGTTTCATACTAAATTGAAGGATTTGTTCTCCCCGTCCCACCCTGTGCAATGCGTAAATGATGAAGAGCCTCACAAATTACAATTGGTAAAATAATTGGCTAGTTCTTATTTCAATTTAAAAATATTTCATCAGACGAAATTAAATTCGTTTCGAAATTTCTATAGTCAAATTTGTCTTAGACAGAAACTGCACGAAACACTTTTGTTTATAGTGTGACCATTAGTGCTGTGCACTCCCTGAGGTATGCGTGGCGAGGTGGGAGGCAAGAAAAAACTGCATGAGTTCACATGAGATCAATACATGTCGGACATATCTTACGATATCAGTTTGCATTTCTAAGGCAAGACTTGTGGCGGGACGATGGTCGGAGGCTATCTATCTGTAATATATTATACTTACTTAGTTGATTAAAATGTAATTTAAATATACTCATATTTTATTAAAAATATGCAGGTGATAAATAAGAACTAAACTTATAATTCAAAGGACTTGTTTTATTGAACATTTTTTATATTTTCAAACAATTATATATTCTAACGAAAGTTATTTTGACATAGATTCTGTTTCAACTTCATCTTCCATTTCATATCACGAGGTAACGCACGACCCATCTTTGAATATTTATCTCATGTGCGTCTGACATAGACAGTCCGATACAAATAACACTACCTGCCGCCACGAGCGTTGACGGCGAACTGACAGAGCGCAGCAGCCGATTCCCCCCCCCCCCCCCCCCCCCCGTCTCGCCGCGCGCATACCTCAGGGAGTGCACAGCACTAATGGTCACACTATAGTCATGTTTGATTACAAACACTCGTAATTACTAAAAATTTATAATAAAAATGTGTATCTCTTTAAATTTTGGCGAACTGTACTCATGTTTTTAAGACAACACGGATCTTTTGGTGCACAGATTTATGGTAAAAACTGTAATTTTTATTAATAATAATAATCTTTATTTCAGACTCATGAGGTCCATACACATTTACTACACACAATACAATACAATACACATAATTCACAATAAATCACCTTAAGTAGTTTAGGTGGTAATGCCCACCCAACGTCTATACATCTTAGAATGTATAAGCCTTTCTGCCAGACTTCTAATGATAGCGTTATTACATGTGTCAACTCTGTACATGAAAGACGCTATCCTCCTACGCTGAATAGCGTTGAAAGTATCAACGCATGCTTCGTTAAACATTTCGGAGGCACTACAGTGGCGCTTTAAGCCCATTAGTTGTCTAAAAATGTTATTATAGGCTTACTTTCGTGACCACGACTCTCGAGTCTCTCGTGACCACGGCAGATGTAACCTTGCCGAGACGTCGAGGTTAGTCAAAATTGTAATTTTGATATAAATCTGTGCCCGAAAAGACCGATTTGTCTGAAAAACATGAAAAAAAATGTGTATTGCATGTATATAAGAATGTACAATAAGTTACCTAATGACTTAAGGATATTATGTTACCACTCAATCAAATTAAATATAAAGTATTCACATGGCTACTAAATCATTGCTGTTACTCGGTTAATGCATTTTTAAATTTAAAATTAATTAAAATTGACAAGGATTTGTATAACTTTGCAAGCCCTAACAGGCAGATAATATCTTTAAGAACTATCATATATATTTCAACGTATTTTTTTGTAACATATTATCAGCAAAGAATAAATGACTGATTACTTAAATAAATCTTTATTTAAAATTATTTATCGTAATTCATTTACCTTTTTAGATACTCCCGAGAGGACCTTACTAAGAAGATATTTTTTAGAAATTCAACACAATTGCTTAAAATCCTCTTTTATTGCGTGTTTCCGTCATATAAGGAAGCTACTTTCAGGAAAATAATATAATACAATTTTATTACCTACCTAGAGAAATGATGTCAAAAAATTCTCATTTCTAACATTACATCATAGGTCCATAGATTCTATTCATCAACATTGTCACCCTATTAGAAGGTGACAAAGGCCCTCTGTGATGTCCGTCTCGCTCGGTTCGTTTTTTCGTTCGCAGTAATCAATTCTGTTTGTAATAATAGATACATGCTCGCGCCACAGAGGTTTTCAAACATTTTATGTGACAAACAGTCTTTTTATCAATGCATTCAAACCAATACAAACAAAGAAAATACTACCAAAATGTGCATAATAAAAAGCGTCCAACACTAATGAGTGAGTTGTAGTTTACCCTGGGTTTTAAATTTGGACACTGACAGTACTTGTTACCCCTGTTGTAATACCTAAGACGCTATTAAACAGCACAGTAACAATGTTGGGAGTGGCAGCTTAACATCTTGAACCACTCAAGCTTTTTATTACATACTACGTATTTTGTTATGTACGACATTAATTTTAAACACACATCCAGAATTGTTTTTAGAAGTATGTTTAATACCGGTAGCTTGAATACTTATCCAGTAATCAATACATTTTCAATAAAAAAAAATTTACGTAAATCGGTGGCGCCTTTGCGACGATGCCGCTTAGTCAGTTTAACCTACTCACATGAATTGTTTACCTATTTTATACAGGCTGTTTAATTGATATTTTAGGACATGATATTAAGGTTGTTTGGAAATTTATAATTTTCTATGGTGTTGAATTTGAAAAAAACCTATCTTACAACAATACTAGAATTAGCCCTACGCGTGTTTTCATTTAATGTCGTACATATCAATACATGTAGTATATTAAAAGACACGTTTTTATTGAAATTCGATTTTCATAGTAACACCATGTATTTACATACGAGTATGTATCACAACACCAAAATATTTGGACACAGCATCGAATCAGGATCTTTCCATTATTCAATATTTGTTCGATCGAGTAGATTTCCTTGAATTTGGATTTTATCTAGATGACTGAGTGATATTGAGTTATGCTCACCCAAACAATAATTACCAAGTTAAATTATAGTTTTGAATGAACAACGTTTCTGGGACAAGGAACTTTGTGCAGACTTATGTTGTTATCATTTTAGATGAACGAGGACTTACCTAGAAGGCTAGAACAGAGTTTCTGGTGCATAGCTTCATCCTCCTGAAGTTGTCAATCCTTAGATACATGCTCTACGATGCACTGCTCTGCGTCCATCAACTTGAGGCATACAGGTGTGAGGCATAAAGCCTCATGTACCTGTAATTTTACCAGCAACCATACCTTTCAAACGGAAACACAGCAAAGCTGCTTCGCGGCAGAAATAGATATGGTGGTAGTACTTCCCCAGGTGAGCCCCTTTCATAGGGAACTCTGCTTCTCTTCAGGAAGCAAACTGAGCAATCCTATTACATCTTTAAATCTGTCTCAGGGCCCGCAGCCCGCAGCCCGCAGCCAACGTTACATTCGCTTTGAATCGATTCGATCTCTACATAGGTTTGTTGTCGATAAATATCACGTAATATTTCCATAGCATGTGTCAAATCCCATACACTTTTGGACTTATCGACTAGCGTCATCGCTAATGGAATGTAACCTCAGGCATTCATCGCACAGTCAGCACATCGGTACAACGGTAAACGAAATCCTAACTTTCACTCTTTTATACTTTTGTACTCTTATGTTGTTTCGTTCGTCAACCGAATGCATCGTAACACACAGTTAATGTTCGTTCAGAAATATCGTATCGCGTGTAACACGTCATAAATTGTGGGAATCTGGAATAATAGGGAAAATGGGAAAAAGGCGGTATCACCGGCGGTAATGCAATATTACAGAACGTAACATGCTCATATATTACAGAGACGTTCGATAAAATATAACTGGCCAAGATTGTGTCGCGAAAACACGGTTCCGTAGCCCCTGGCTTTTATTGAAAGACGCGCGTCTCGTGGCGGTGGCGATGATGCGCTACTGGAAAACAATCTCCAAACACACGAGCGTCGAGTTGGCAGCCTATCACTTTTCTACAAGATCCATTTCATTGAAATAGCAGACGACACAGTCCCTTGTTATTGCGTCGCCGCTGCACTACCTTTGCTTTTGGTTTCAGCTGAAAATCAGCGTTGGGTGGAAAACCTCCAGTAATAAGCTGAGCTGAACGCCATTTTGGTTCGCAAACATATGCGTCGAACTGTTTTACTAATTGCAATTGTATGTACTGATCTTCATAATTGTTTTATGTGCCATTTTGTGAGAACCAAATACATGGTTATTCTATTATATTCTTTGTTTGTTCCAGTACCGAAAATGCAAGTACTAGGAAGTACCCGTTTACGTTTCATCTTTACCGAAATAACCATATAATAATCAACGCTGAATTAACATCAACGGATCTATCTGAGAAAAATTAAATCTTCACAGTTATAGACAAAACATTTGTCAGAGCTGCAATAAAAAGAATAATAAGAATTTCTTTGTCTCTTTAATTAAATTTAGTCTTGGAATAATAAACCTATGCTTCTCATCTAATAATTCTTATAAGACAACGAGAAAGGTTGCTTAACCAAAACTAAACTAGGTACCTACTTACTATTATTGAGTGCACTCAGAAAAATTATAATACGCCTGCAGCGTTTTAAGTCAGCTGTTTTCTACGGAACCCTAGTAAGTTACTGAGTATGAAAATGTGGAAAAATTCGAAGCCCAAGGCTACTTGTTTTCTGTCTATTTTGTTTTATTTCCTCTTCCTTGAGGTTTCCTTGGTGTTGCCATAAATCTTGTAGTTACTAGACAAGACCACCTATCTACCACCTTTATACTCGTACAGTCAGCTTTCACTAATATTTACGAGTACCTATCTAGAGCTCGTTTATTTCTGTAATTAGCAATCATATAATCAACAGTTTCGAAACGAATTGAAAATATATGGCATTTTTTAAATTATTATCACCAACATCAATTTATTTAGAAAACTTTCGTAATTTATTTCAATTAATTTTAAATACATCTCGATAATTATTTATTAAATCAATAAATCACACTAATTACAGTGATTTGTGAACTGAGTGCGAGGCGAGACCCGGTGCTGTGCACTCACCCTGATAAAGGTTCAAGAATTGAATCGAAATATTGTCGGTCGTAACCACACGATAAACTGGTACATATAAATCCCGTATTTATATTAATAACATCACCATTATCAGTGCATATTTTTAGTGCGACCCATCTCGTGCATACAAAAACTCCTAGCAACTTTTAATCAGGTCGTCTTTTGATATCTTAATATAACTAAATATTATGTGAATATTTCAAGCGTCTACCTGTTGTCGTTATCAAGATCGAGCAAAAACGAGCAAAAAATCACGTTTGTTGTTTGGGAACCTCCTTTAAATATTTATATTATTTTGTTTTTAGTATTTATTGTTATAGCGGCAACAGAAATATATCATCTGAGATAATTTCAACTGTCTACATGTTCATGTCATACATCTACATGTATCAGTTCATGACATTAAAGCCTGGTGACAGACGGACAGACAAATAGACAGAGAGACAGCGGAGTCTTAGTAATAGGGTCTTGTTTGACCCTTTGGGTAAGGAACCCTAAAAATAACGCTAGGTGTTCTCTATTTTGATTTTGATGATAAATAAAATAAAAAAATATTGCTGGACATGTCACACAGCGCTATCCAGCCCAAAACTAAGCAGAGCTTGTACTATGGGAACCAGATAATTGAAAGAATACTTATATACTTTTTTTTGTAAATACATATATATAACATACATATATGGAAAAACATCCAGACCCGGAACTAATATCTATATATCATGCAAACATTTGTTCCGCGGCGGGAATCGAACCCGCTACCTCCTGCCTCTCAGACGGCTATTCACCCATTGCGCCACGGAGGTAGTCAACGATGAGTTGAAATTGATTAAAATCATGAGATAAAAAAGTATCTCACCAGGATACCACTTACCACGCTCGTGATTTTAATCCAATAAATTTGTATTGTAATAGAATTATGATCCTATTATACGAGGAAAAGAAGGAACACAACATCTTCGGTGAAACGAAAGCGCATCGCCTTCGCTGACTCGCCCATTTAGAGAGAATGAGAGAGGATCGACTAATTCAGGTTGGCCCGCCGCGCGCCGGCCGGCGACCCGTTGGACGGCCGCGCCGCGTCGGTACTGCTGGAAAGATGTAGTGGAAGCGGACCTGCGTGAGCTACAAATGAAAAACTGGCGGGAAGCTGGAACAGTAACGGGAAGCACAGGACAGACCAAAATGGCGACTGCTTTTATAGGAGGCCAAGACACTGTTCGGGTCGCTGAGCCATACAAAGGAGTTGTATTATGATCTATTTATCATGTAAGGCATCATACATAATTTAATTTACTAGATACAATTTAAAAAACAAGAAATGGTTATTTCCATCTGCAAAGATGCATTTATTTCGGTTTCAAACGCTTGGAGGAAATAAATAGTTCCATCTGTATCCAGGAATTGTTGAAAGCGATAAATGGAACAGTTAGGTGAAGAAATGAGTCTACTGTCACTGTGTGCTATGTGATAAACATATGAATATATTTTTATAGGAAGGACAGGTTCTTTCTAGGCCAGCAAGCTCCATCTTCGATTACCAGCCATCTCATTTCAGTTGAGGTCAAATGCCTTGTCTATTACACTAATATTATAAATGCGAAATTTTGGATGTTTGTTTGTTACTCAATCACGTCGTAACGGCTGAACTGATTTTGATCCAATTTAGTACGATGATTATTACCTAAATTACCACATAGGCTACATTTTAGCTCATAATCAGCTCGCCTGGGATAAAAATGGGGTGTCAAGACAAGTTGCAACAGCGAGTTTAGCTTTATTTCTAAGTTACCTACATATTTAGTAGTAGGTATAACGCGTACGAAGTCGCGGGCAACAGCTTGTTTACTATAAGAAAAGAAAAACAAAAAAGGTGCTGTCGTTTGGTCTCACAGGTCGCATTTTTTCTTAATGTTTGTGCATTTTAATATCCAGGGTCGCGGCCGCGGCCGGGGCGACAGCACCTCAGTAAACATTTACGTCAGCACATAAACACCGTTGCGAGCAACTATAGCTCTCGATTGCTCCAGATCACTTCCACGCGAAAGTAGTTCCCAAGACACTGGCTACATTGTTCTATAAACGCATGGACTGGAATCTAAGCAAAAACAAATACTCGTTTTGACCTAACTGCTAGGAGCTTCTGTCAAAGTAAAAGACATTTATTTAGGACAACAGTACAGTACAGTACAGTACAGACAAAATAAAACAGAAGGTAATAAAATAAAACATTGAAATAGGCATTAAAAATAACATTATGAAAATGGTAGGTATAAAAACCCCCTTTCACTGAACACCGAGTGAATCTTTTTCAATAAAACGTCGTAGAGGCACCAAAAAGTTTCCAAAATTAGATAATTAACACTGTGCAAATCTCCTGAATTAATTTCGTAGAAACCGCACCACACTTAATTGGATTTTGCCAAAGGCCCATTTGTCGTATGCACGATGCGACGCCGGCACCGACGTAACCACAAGGCTTCCCTCAATGCACATACGAGTAGATTAGGTATCCTAACCATGACCATGACATTAGACGTTTATAAAACGTTGTATACCTATGCAATCTCTAAGGTCGTAAAATGGTTCAATGTAAACAATTTACTTCTAAATGAAAAGAAAACAAACTGTATTAGATTTATACTACCTAATGTTACACAAGTTAAAGCAGATATAAAAATCAAAGACGAGGAGTTGGCTCTTGTGGACACTACCGTATTCCTTCCACAGCATTATGTCATACGGCATACTGCTGTGGGGGAGTGCTGCAGATATAAACACCGTATTTGTGGTGTAGAAGACAGCTGTTCGTGCAATTTATAATATGGGCCCCAGAGAATCATTACGCAATAAGTTTAAAGAAATAAATATTTTGACATTCCCTTGTCAATACATCTATGAAAATCTGATGTATGTTCACAAAAATATTAATTTGTTTAATAAAACAAGCGATAATCATAATTTTAATACTAGAAATAAAGATAAACTCGCTGTTGCCCCTTGTAGACTCCATAAAGTTAGTAAATCGTTTAAGGGGACACCGGAGGGACAATCGCCCATACAACACGTACTACCAAAATCATTTCTAATTGGAGCATATTTCTACCTTAATAAGGTATTACTTTAATTTGAATAGTATTTATCTAGGTTCCCAACCATATATTAGATCAAAATACTTACCTAAAATGAAATAGAAGCGTATCGCATTCTGCATGTTTTTACGTCATAAAAGACCTGTTTTCAACCTAATTGTTTCGTATTAAAAACAACAACATCTTACGTATCCTAGTCATGGGAACAAAGATTATAGCGTCTAGATACAGAATAACAACACAATGAGAAAAATACAACAAGTTTTCCGTCATCATTTTTGGTATTACGGAACACGGTCAAAATCGAATCAAATTTAGAATCGTTCTATTGCTATCACTGTCGCTCTGCGTGGTTAAAGTTCGTCACTTAACAGGGATAGCGATATTCAGGTCGAAGTTTTTGACGCGGCCGAATTGAAGTTGCGCTCAGGGTTCGGCGGCGCGTTAAAGGGTAAGGTGTTCGCTTTTATAACAAACTCCCAAGTGATGTACAAAAATTGACATTTAACAAATTTAAAAACGCAATTGAACAAAAGCTTTATAAAAAAATCCTACTATAAAATAACGGATTATTTAGATGTTAGAGAAGCTTGGGATTGAAATTGCTCCAACTCGTTCAAAATGTTACAATTTAGACGTAATTTATTTCCTGTATTGTTATATATGTTTCTGTATTCTAAAAGGATAATTAAAAAAAACAGCCAGCCTTGTTTCTTGCCTTTCTTTCCTGGCTTGGTCGCGAAGGAACCGGCAGTAAAATTGACGTTTCAAAGTGATCCTTGTGATATTAATGAATAAAAAATTTTGACTTTGACTTTATACTAAGCTTTGCGTGAAAGGGTACCAAAGATTATGAAAACTGATTTATGGAATAAAAAGTAACATTTATGTTATTTTAGGTTTAAAACTATATAATATATATATAATGCTGGACATTTCACGCAGCGCTATTTAGCACCAAACTAAGCGGAAATTATACTGTGGGAACCAGATAACTGATAGAATACTTATGTACTTTTTTGTATATACATACTTATATTAAGGTTGGGGGAAAAAGTCTTTTCGCATTATAGTATGTATGAACTTGTAATAAAATCTCTTTGGCTATACTATTTGTATCTGGATGATTTTAGTATCATTCAAAGTTTAAATTTTTAAGAAGATAATTCCAAATTCAAATTAGGAAAATGTGTGATTTTTATTTGTTTTTAGTAGTGTAAAGATGAGTGAATCTAATGAAGAAATTCGATACATTTTAAAATTATACTACAAAAAAGGTAAAAATGCAATGCAAGCCGCGAAAAAAATTTGCGATGGTTATGGACCTAGTGCAGTATCTGTGAGAGTAGCACAAATTTGGTTTAAGCGTTTTCAATCCGGAAATTTTAATGTCAAAGATGCACGTCGCTCTGGTTACCCTATTACGGATAAAATTGATTCCATTTTTGAAAAAGTGGAGCAAGATCCGCATAACAGTAGTTACGACGTAGCTGAAGAACTGGGAATTGACCACAAAATAGTTTTTAGCATTAACAACTAAAAAACAGGGTACACAAAAAAGCTCGATATTTGGGTACCCCAAGAGCTCACTGAAAGAACCCTAATGAATCGTGTACTCATTTGTAATTCTTTATTACGACATAATGAAACCGAACCATTTTTGAAGAAGCTGATAACTGGTGATAAAAAGTGGATCACGTACGACAAGAACGTGTGAAAAAGGTCGTGGTCAAAGGCCGGTCAGGCTTCACAGACTGTGGCGAAACCCGGGTTAACTCGCAACAAGGTGATGCTGTGTGTGTGGTGGGATTGGAAGGGCATTATTCATTATGAGCTGTTATCACCAGGTAGGACCATGTGTTCTGAACTCTACTGCGAACAACTGATGAGATTAAAGCAAGAAGTTGAGAGAAAGCGGCCGGAAATAATCAACAGAAGGGGTGTGGTTTTTCATCATGATAACGCTAAACCTCACACATCTTTAGCCTCTCAGCAAAAATTTAGAAAGTTTGGCTGGGAGGTGTTAATGCATCCGCCGTATAGTCCTGACCTTGCACCTTCAGATTTCCACCTGTTTCGGTCTCTTCAGAATTCTTTAGGCAGTGTCAGATTAACATCACGAGAGGACTGCTTAAACTACTTGTCGCGGTATTTTGATCAGAAGCCCCAAAATTTCTATAGCAATGGGATCATGTCTCTACCTACAAGATGGCAAAAAGTTATCACACAAAATGGTACCTACATACTTTAGTTAAATGTAAATAAACTATATAAAAAAAAATTTGAACTTTCTTAAAAAAATGCGAAGAAACTTTTTCCCCAACCTAATATATAGAATAATATCCAGCCCCTGAACAAATATCTGTAAATCATGCAAACATTTGTTCCGCGGCGGGAATCGAACCCGCTATCTCTTGCTTTAGTTTTGTAGTAGTTTTGTCGTGAAGGGGTAACAAAGACCAAAATCATTTTCCTAAATAATCTTTGACACCCCATTTTTATTCCATACGATTTAATTTATAAAATAAATTGTAGCTTTTTTATTATTCCAGGTTATAATTTTTTATTTTTTTTTTATTTTTATTATTTTAAGGAAACTTACAGCTAGGTACACAGAAAACTAAATAAATTATAATACATGCAAAACATACATGTATTCTTAAAGCCAATTACAAATTTCCACAGATAATTTAAAAAAAAAGATTTATATAAAAACACAGTTACAGTGGACAAAAACCGTTTGATATTACAATATTCATTCTTAAGAGTTTTAGGTAGGTACATTAATTATTACAGAAGAACTTATCTGCAAGCAAGCTTTTTAACTTGCTTGTCGAAGTATTGAATATATCAATATCTGCATCTGCCAAAGTGTTAAGCGAGGCGCTTGCTCGAATAACAAATGCGTTTTGCCTGTAATTGGTTTTAACTACCGGAACATGTAAAATGTGCGGTCTCCTTATTCTGACTCTATACGTGCATAATCCCAGTAGCTCCAGTAACTCAGAGCAGTCAACCGTGCCATTTGCAATGCTCAGAAGATACGACAAATCGGAAATTTTTCTACGTTTATACAGGGGAAGGAAGTGAAATTTACGACATCTGGTTATATAATCAGGAAGATAAACTTTAGCACGAAACTGCAAGTATCGCATAAATCTCTTTTGTATTCCTTCTACACGTGTAGAATACACGTCATAGCAGGGATTCCAGACTTGAGAGGCGAACTCCAAGTGACTACGCACATACGCGCAATATAGGATTTTAATGGTCTTAATGCTTGTAAATTCAGAAGACATTCTAAAAACAAAACCAAGTGCACGAGACGCTTTGTTCACAATATTCTCAATATGTTCGTCAAAAAGAAGTTTACTGTCAAACAAAACACCAAGGTCCCTAACTGTGTCTACCCTTGTAAGAGGTAAGTTGTGTAAGGTATAGTTAAACTTGATACTAATTGGCTTACGTGTAAAAGAACAGACATTGCACTTGGAAATATTTAAATCTAACTTGTTAATTATGCAATAATTTTGAAAACGAATAAGGTCGTCCTGCAAATGATATGCATCATTTATAGTGTTAATTTTATATAGGATTTTCATATCGTCTGCGTAAAGAAGAATTTTTGAATAAACGAAGCATGATGAGATGTCATTCACAAAAAGTGTAAAAAGCAAGGGGCCCAATAAAGATCCCTGAGGAACTCCTGAAGGGATATACATTGGCAAAGAAGAATACCCGCTAAGAACGACCGTTTGACATCTGTTTTGGACATAAGAAGTGAACCACCTGAAAAGATTCCCTCTGATGCCAATCCGTTGCAGCTTCTTTAATAAGACTAAGTGGTCAATGCGATCAAAACACTTGCTGTAGTCAGTGTAAATTATGTCAACTTGCGAGGGTTCAGCCATGAAACGGGATACAAACTCGGTGCACAACAAAAGATTTGACGTAGTAGACCTATTCTTTAAAAATCCGTGCTGCTGCGGTGCAATATCTTGCTTGAGCGCGGAGTACAATTGGGTGTGTACTATTTTTTCAAGCACTTTAGCAAATAAGCATAATTTAGATATGGGCCTATAATTTTCAACTTTATTCTTAGGCCCTTTCTTGTGAACAGGAGTGATAAAAGCTGATTTCCAGATGTTTGGCACCACGCCTTCCGATAACGAGCGACGGTACAGGAGAGTGAGGGGCAGGACTAGGCTTTTAGCGCACTTTATTATTACAATAGGGGGGATGTTGTCGGGACCCGCTGACTTGTTTAAGTCCAACTTCTTAAATAATTTAAATACTTCTTCTTCATCCACTTCAACCATGCTTATGTCACAGGAACATGCAGCATCCTGTTGTGAGCTTACATTCTCTGGTAAATCGGTTGAAATACTGTTTTGAAGAAAAGTGGAGTGAAAGTAATCACCAAACATATTGCATATGACATCACCCTGACCAGAAGAAAGAGTACCATACTGCATCACTGCGGGATAAGCATTGGATAGGTTCTTACTTTTTACGTAGGACCAAAACGCGCGGGGGTTCCTTTTAATAGAATTTTCAATGTGCACTATGTATTCATTATATATTTTACTTTCCATGACCCGTGCTCTATTTCGTAATATAATAAAAGAATCTCGATCGTTAGTGTTACCATAGGTTTTAAATTTATTGTGGAATTTAGATTTTTCTTTAATAAGCTTTATTAGAGGCCGTTTATACCATAAAGGATACTTACGTGACGGAATTACTGTTTTAGAAATAATGTAAGTATTACGTAGGCCATAAATAGTGTCATACATAAAGGATACCGCTTCATCTATCGTCCTGCTTCCAAACTCTGAGTACCAGTCTATAGCATCTAGTTCGGTACGAATTGACTCATAATCTCCATCCTGGTAAACAAATTTAGTGTAAGGAAGCGGCCTGATAGTGTGAAGTTGAACGAACTCAGCATAAATGATTAGAGACGGATGGTGGGGGTCTTCGGGTACCAATGGGAAGTCACAAGCTTGAACAGTAACGTCATTGTTTGAGAGGATCAGATCCAAGAGTCGGCTATGGCTACTATTTAAAAAAGAGTTATATTGAAGCAGATTACATGTGTTAAAACTATCAATTAAATTTATTTGGTGCGCTCCTTGGAGATTACTGGGTGTTAAAGAGATTTCGTCATCACTTAGGGTCCACGATACAAGTGGCATGTTAAAATCACCTAGGACAACGAATTTATCGAGTGGGTTGGCCAAAACAATATTTGTTACATTATCGGCAAAGTTAGATAATTGGGACTCTATTGAGTTCCCTAGATTCTCGTCGCATATATAAACTACACAGATATGCATTTTATAACTAGAGCTAGAATTACGATTACGAATCATCAGAGTAACCCAAATATCCTCAGCTGAGGATGACCAGTCCGCTCGAGACTCAGCTACAAGTTCACGACGCACGGCTATTAAAACCCCACCCCCTTTGTCCTGTTGTGTTGCCCTATAATTACGATCACGTCTCCAAACAATATATCTATCATCAAATAATTCACTATTAAATACACTATCATTGAGCCAGGTTTCTGCTAAGCAAATAACATCGTACGAGCTTATGCACACGTTTCTATACAGAAAGCCTGTTTTAGTACGTAGACCGCGTACATTTTGGTAATACATACTAATTGGAATCATTACTAACAGCAAAGATTATTAGCGCTTGCACTGGCAAATTAGGCAACAAATAAATATTTAGCAGACGAGATAAAATACTATTTTTATGGCAGGTAGATAGCATTGAATGTCGGCAGTATCGTACGTAAACGATATTTAGTAGGCTTTTATAAGATAAAATACTAACATTAAGGCAGACAGGTAATAATAAATAAATTGTAAAAACGAGTACAAGGCGATTAGCGCAACAAAAGAGACAGAAGCAAACGGCCGGTTGACTTACCAGTGCGGGTAGCGATAAGCGGTGCAAAGGATGACACATAGCAAGTACAACGAAACCTGTTACTGAGACAGCGCTCGTCAACTTTTGGGCACAGACATTGATATAGTTAAGAATGGGCAGCAAAAAGATGCATAATAAGCACATGATAGAACAATTTAAAACTTTTTTAGATCCGATTCTGGTCTTATAGCTATCACTGGAGAGGTCGGGTTTTTTCTGACGAAGATCTTGCAACCTTTCACCCATGTGAAAGCGAACCCCCGGTCCTTCGCCAATGCTTTGGTTTTGTTGAGCAGTATCTTGTTTGCGAGCGTCAAGTGGTCATTGACGAATATTCTGGTACTACCCTTCAACCCCAGATCTGCAGGTGTAATGGTACATTTTTTCGCGGCCGCCACAAAGTCGTCCTTTATGTACCTGCTATGCACAGCAACTACAATACTCTTATTATCTTTGTCATTGCGCATAGGTATCCTCGCAATGTAATTTATCTGCTCCTTAGGTAATGAGCACTTGACATGTGCTCCGATCTTAGAGATGACTTCGAAGAGATTCTCGGAGTTAGATATTGGAACACCTTTAATTTCTATATTATTGAGGCGCGACCTCTGTTCGTTCTCACATATCTTGCCTTCCAAGTTTTGAACACGAAGTTGTAGGTACTCGACGTCGTTTTTAGTTTTTTGTAGTGATTGGATATCCTTCTCCATTTCCAAGATCTTGTCAGACAAAGCCACAATCTTAGAATCCACGAAGTCGATTGACTGTTTTATATCTGCCAGTTCAGGTTTGATGGTCTTGAGCGTAGAGAGTTCGGCTTTTATGCTTTTAATACGCTCGTCAAGTCCTGGGAGGACAGCTACTTGAAGTGACAATTGTTTAAGCTCGACGAGTACGGTTTCCATGTCTGCTGGCATTGGAGACTTTGCAGAAGTTTTGGCTGCAGGTGGTAAAGGACTTTCTGCTCTGGTATTCTTACACGAAGCGCACTTCCAAGACGATTTACGGGTTTCCCCAAGACGTCGATATCCAGCTTCAGTAACTCCGGAGCAAGCGAAGTCAAACTGACCCCTGCAGACAGAGCATTGAACTCCGTCTCTAAACTCTTCCTCACAACTCTTGCATTTGAACATTGTGATATCAAGTAGCGCTATAAAGTTCGCGACCCGGAATATAAAAATGTTGACAATCGCTGATGTAGACGAAAAACGCAAAAATGGTCGGCGTAAGCGTGCGCACGGTCCGGTGTCCACGGACTGACTGATGTAATCTACGTACATATTAAATTTCATCGAAATTGGTACAGCCGTTACGGCGTGATAAAGTAATAAACGATCGATAAGCGACTGTTAAGACCGACTGTTATGAGTAGTTTTTGTATAAATATATTTCGTATTCGTTTGTGTTGTAACGTTTATAAGTTTAATTAGATACGCGAGAGTAGGTTAGTTTAGTCACAAATAAACATCATCGAGCGCACGCATATATCAGATTTCATAAATAAAGTTCCGTAAGCTAAACTGAACTTTTGGCACAATCATCACCGCCCATAGAAAACACACTGTAGCTCATGTTTGGTTGTTTAATTTTTTTTGTATGTATGGTGTACAATAAAGTGTTTTTATAAACGAATATCCAAACTTTAGTTTTTTATTATTAGTGTGATTCAAATGACATTTAAAACGACACCACATGCAAGTTTTTCATATAAGAGGGCTTATTTTGACGTTGAGTTCCTGAAAATATTTAAAATGTAGCAACTATTTACCTACTGAAACTAACTTTAACTGCTTACCTACTGAAAGTTACTTTAACTACTTATCTACTGAAACTAACTTTAACTACTTACCTACTGAAACTAACTTTAACTACTTACCTACTGAAACTAACTTTAACTACTTACCTACTGAAACTAACTTTAACTACTTACCTACTGAAACTAACTTTAACTACTTACCTACTGAAACTAACTTTAACTACTAACCTACTGAAACTAACTTTAACTACTTACCTACTGAAACTAACTTTAACTACTTAACTACTGAAACTAACTTTAACTACTTAACTACTGAAACTAACTTTAACTACTTACCTACTGAAACTAACTTTAACTACTTACCTACTGAAACTAACTTTAACTACTTACCTACTGAAACTAACTTTAACTACTTACCTACTGAAACTAACTTTAACTACTTACCTACTGAAACTAACTTTAACTACTTACCTACTGAAACTAACTTTAACTACTTACCTACTGAAACTAACTTTAACTACTTACCTACTGAAACTAACTTTAACTACTTACCTACTGAAACTAACTTTAACTACTTACCTACTGAAACTAACTTTAACTACTTACCTACTGAAACTAACTTTAACTACTTACCTACTGAAACTAACTTTAACTACTTACCTACTGAAACTAACTTTAACTACTTACCTACTGAAACTAACTTTAACTACTTACCTACTGAAACTAACTTTAACTACTTACCTACTGAAACTAACTTTAACTACTTACCTACTGAAACTAACTTTAACTACTTACCTACTGAAACTAACTTTAACTACTTACCTACTGAAACTAACTTTAACTACTTACCTACTGAAACTGACTTTAACTACTTACCTACTGAAACTAACTTTAACTGCTTACCTACTGAAACTAACTTTAACTGCTTACCTACTGAAACTAACTTTAACTGCTTACCTACTGAAACTAACTTTAACTACTTACCTACTGAAACTAACTTTAACTACTTACCTACTGAAACTAACTTTAACTGCTTACCTACTGAAACTAACTTTAACTGCTTACCTACTGAAACTAACTTTAACTGCTTACCTACTGAAACTAACTTTAACTACTTACCTACTGAAACTAACTTTAACTACTTACCTACTGAAACTGACTTTAACTACTTGCCTACTGAAACTGACTTTAACTACTTGCCTACTGAAACTGACTTTAACTACTTACCTACTGAAACTGACTTTAACTACTTACCTACTGAAACTAACTTTAACTACTTACCTACTGAAACTAACTTTAACTACTTACCTACTGAAACTAACTTTAACTACTTACCTACTGAAACTAACTTTAACTACTTACCTACTGAAACTAACTTTAACTACTTACCTACTGAAACTAACTTTAACTACTTACCTACTGAAACTAACTTTAACTACTTACCTACTGAAACTAACTTTAACTACTTACCTACTGAAACTAACTTTGACTACTTACCTACTGAAACTAACTTTGACTACTTACCTACTGAAACTAACTTTAACTACTTACCTACTGAAACTAACTTTAACTACTTACCTACTGAAACTAACTTTAACTACTTACCTACTGAAACTAACTTTAACTACTTACCTACTGAAACTAACTTTAACTACTTACCTACTGAAACTAACTTTAACTATTTCAAATTACTTTGAAATCTGGCTAAAAAGAAAAATGAGATTTGGTCATAAAAAAAAAAAAAAATAAAGTCAAATAAAGTGGTCCTGTGCCATTTTTCAGGAAATTTTCTGTAAGCGCTGAAATATCTCCCATGTTTATTTTATTAAGAGAATCTACATTTAAAATTTGATCGCTTTACTACTAACGGTACCTGAAAAACAGACTATTTTTGTTTATTTTAAACTCTTATTTTGGACCCCTTGGGGTGCGAATGTCAAAAAACCTTTCTTAGACCACCCGGACACCCTAAAAAGAACACACCCTCTATTTTTCAAGTCTCTAGGATCAGCGGTTTAGGCTGTGTGTTGATTTTCGTCATGTGGGGCTAGATCGTGTGAAATGTCAAGCAATATGTGTATTTATATTTACCTGAGTAATAGCCGTAAGAAATAAAATGCCTGCCCAAAGAGAAAAAAAAAACCAACAAATTGAAAACAAATTTATTACAAACAAAGATCATTGGGCGGTTTTGACCCACTTTTTTTTTTCGCGCACAGTGTTCAAATCACTTTTAAAGTAAAGTATTCAATTCCACTTTTCTAAATAAGTAAATTTTTTTTATGTATCTGCTGGAGGAAAAATGTTATGTAACAGTATGTATGTGAGTCTAACTATAATTCTATTAGACTAAAAACTAAAGATTTTACTGTCAGCATTGTGAAAATGTATGTACAAGCATAAGAAAAATGTTTGTATCGCATAACAGATTGTATGTCTCTCTCGCTCGCACTTTCGACAGGTAGAAAATAACAGTAAGGTATCGAAGTGCGCGTGCGACGCGCCGCCTGCGCCCCACCCGCTCTGACCGCCCCGCAGTCGTACGTCATCCTTCGTTTCGATCTGTGCGTTTAAACTCGTGTTTCCGATTTTTGCATTTTATTGATTACTTGAGCGTGTTTTATGGACCCCTGATTTTGCTTGACGATTGGTTTACATTAACATGGAAAGACAAAATAGTTGCGTGTCGTGTAATCGATCTGTTTTACGTCGACGAAAACACATATTGACAGTTCTCTTTTTGGAAAGACAAAGGGATCTTGTAGATTTATTATTGCAAGAAATAATACCACGTGAGGTAAGTACACTACACTGTCATCGTATGTGTATGACTCGTCGCGTGCTCTTGATTGTACAAATGTTGCTTTGCTCAATGTAATGGCTCATTTTACTTCTTGATAAATGGAGGAATATATATTTTTTTTTTTCAATTGTTTCAGATTACTTTTAATGGCTCACGGGCCATGTGCCATGCTTGTTGGTCAAGGTTAGATCGTCGTTTACGGAATCAACCCGTACAAAATGAACAAGTACAAAATATACCAGTACAAGATCAGCCAGTTGAAGAGCAACCAGTGCAAGATCAAGTACAATTGCAGCCTAGTTTTGTTACGCCTAGAGGATATAAGCGAGCATCGAATACAGCGAGACATTGTATTTTTACAAACTGTAGAAATGTAGTGGCCCATAATGTTCCACTATATGCTAAGTTCCAACTCTTACACAATCACAATTTTTATATACCAGAATTAGCTCGGGTTTGCAATGCTCATTTTATGAGGAATGATTGGGTAGACTTGCTCAACACTACATCCCACGAAAACTTTGACAGTACTCATGTTGTTGGTATGATGAATTTATATAAATGGGGTATCGAACAAAGAAGCAACCTTGATTTCGAAAATATTGAAGAAATAGAGGACAATGAATTTCACTTTTGGACGGGACTAACAAAATATCAATTTAATGTTATTTTGAACCAAACGCCTTCACTGGGTGATCGATCAGTTCATCCTGCCACAGTTCTTGGAATTTTTTTAACAAAAATAAGAACCGGTGAACCAGATGAGCGATTAGCCACTAAATTCAATATGTCGAGGAGAACCCTAGAAAGGAAGTTGGCGATAGCAAGAGAATGCTTAAGTAATGATTTTGTTCCACAGCATTTGGGCTTAAATCATATTACTAGGGAAGATGTGGTGGCCAAGAATCTTGCAATTCCAAGCCATTTTTTTGGTGGTAACTATAATGAACCGGCGGCCATTCTCGTATGTGATGGAACATATATTTATCTACAAAAGAGTTCGAATTTCCTTTTCCAGCGCAAAACTTACAGTCTTCATAAGTTTCGGAACTTAGTAAAACCCTTCCTTATAGTATGTACCGACGGCTACATAGTAGATGTTACGGGGCCTTACACTGCGACTACTTCGGACGCAAGCATTATGCGTGACCTGATGCAAGAAGATTCTCCGATTCATGGGTTCTTGAGAGTTAATGATGTTTTTATATTGGATTGTGGATTTCGGGATTCGATTGATAAAATTGAGGAATGCGGGTATAATCCTCACATGCCGCCTACAAGAGTAAGAGGAGAACAACTGACGACACTAGATGCTAATAAATCTAGATTAATAACAATGATCCGGTGGGTAGTGGAAACCATTAACGGCAGATTCAAGAAAGATTTTAAAATCTTCCGCCATGTATATTTTAACGTTGCCATGAGAAACATGATGGTCGACTTCAAAATAACTGCGGCCATAATTAATGCTACTCGCCATCCATATGAGGACCATATGTATGCGGAACAATTCATAAGAATTATAAATGAACGAATGAATGAACCCAATGAGATGGCAGAATATGTGATTAACCATAATTTAAACAGGCAGAGAGTAGCGTTTGTGCGACTCGATGGCAATGATCCGGATTTTGATGACTTTCCTCGGCTTACATTTGACGAATTAATATTGTTTACGTTGGGATCATACCACTTGAGAATCGCAAGATCGTATTGCCACGAGCACATGCGTGAGGATGGTGTATACACTATCGAACTATACCGGCACCAAGAAATGATTGAAAATAAGATATTGATAAGAGGCAGAATACAGTCACGACACGTCCGTGCAAAGCAGTACTACACCTATATTTTAGTAGATCCTACCCATATTGGAAGAAATAGCATCCAACAGTATTACTGCTCGTGTATACACGGCCGTCGCACTGTCGGAAGCTGTGCACATGTTGTAAGCGTCGTATACTTTCTGTCATGGGCCAGGCATCAAGACGTGATAGACGCGCCTGCAGCCTTTTTAGATGAATTAACTATAGATTTTGATAATGCAGAATAAAAATATTATTACCGCAAAATGGATTTTATTTTCGTATTCCTGGAAATTGTTCAAAACAACTGTTTTACAAAGTATTTTTACAGTCAGGCCAATAGTTTTTACTTAGTTCATTATAAAAATGCTATAATAATAATTTAAAAATGCTATAATAATTATTTTAAAAATGCTATAATATTAATTAAAAAAATTTTTTTTGCGGTTCTCCCATATCCTGCAATAATGCGACCCATACCATTAAGTAACATATACATTTAACTACATACCTAGCCCTGTTTCGTTTTTGTGCGCCGTGGGTCATATGTCCGAACAAAATGCCCAATGACCTTTGAAGATGTTTAATTTAGCGTCCGGTGACTATTTGCTACTAGCTAGGTGAAGGACAGGACAGGAATGTAGATGGTAAGAAATTATGGTAGAAATCCATAAGTATTATCCGTATGTAATCTACTGTTAATTCTTAATTTCCATACCAGGTTTAACTTTCAACCCAACTCAAGAGGACAATAACAGGGGTGCTAGGTATAAGTTTGAAGTCTTTGTCCTTTCTGTCTGTCCGTGGTTTGTCCGAAGTTCACAAACAGATGAACTGATTTGAATGCAACTTTTGAAACTATCATGGTTATGAACACTGTTTGTACTAAAAATAGGATACTCAAAAACTCACAAATTACGGTAAATATCCCGTTTTTAGTTCAAATAGTGATTTGAATGTGTTTTGTTTGAAAACTCAATGGTTCTTAACTACGCTTGGTGGAAAATAAAGATCATGAGTATTTTTTAAATACTTGATATTAGGAGCTTAAATCGCCAGCAGTAGGTTATGGGTGATGATGATAAAGTGTTTAGAGTACCTATTTTTTTAATAGCAAATACATTTAATAAAATACTAAATATTAATGTTGTATATATTATTTGCAGAATAATATAAAATACATAAGAGACATTACAAAAACACATAATTTTACCCATAGATTAGATTAGATTAGATAATTTCTTTATTGCACACCATTAAATACAAACATATAAAAGAAAATACAATTTTAAATCATAGGTACAATGGGCGGCCTTATCGCTAAAAGCGATCTCTTCCAGGCAACCTTTGGATGGACAGAATCTATATGAACAAATAAGGACGGCGGCATAAGATTTTTTAGAATCAGTTTTTTTTTTTTTTTTAAAAACAAGCATATATTACAATTTATAAAAAATATAGTTAATATAAAATAAAATGCTTAATTATATTAAATAATATTATCATAAAATTAATAAATATTAATATTAAGATACATATATATATATATATATATATATATATTTATATATATATATTGTCATACCTACATACATAAATTATAAAAATGTATAAATAAATAAATGGCCTAGTGAGCAATGGATGACAGAAAGTGTTGTCTGACCATGTTTTTAAAGATAGGGAGAGATTTTGCATGACGAATTGAGACAGGTAGGGCATTCCAGAGTCTGGTAGCCTGCAGAGTAAAAGAGGTACTATAAAATACTGAGGTATGGTGGGGAGTTTTTAATTGAAGGGTTTCAGAGGAACGTAAGGATCGAGAGTTGGCAAGGTGAAGAAAGTCAAAGCGTTCTTTGAGGTAGGACGGAGTAGAAGGGATGAAAAGGATGCTGTAAAGGAGGGAAAGGATATGCGCATTCCGGCGAAGGCGGATGGGTAACCACTTAAGTCTGTGGCGATACTCAGAAATGTGGTCGAACTTGCGCAAGCCAAATATGAATCTAATAGAGAAATTCTGGAGACGCTCAAGCTTGTTGAGTTGGTCTTCAGTTAAATCAAGATAGCTGGCGTCAGCGTAATCGAGAATGGGATGCAGCAATGTCTGTGCAAGTGCAATTTTGGTGGAAGTCGGAAGGAAGTTTCGCAGCCGTTTAAGAGAGGCAGCTGCAGCAAAGGTCTTTCGGCTTACCGCTGCTAGTTGTGGTCCCCAAGATAACTGACGATCCATGAGTACCCCCAGATTCTTGACTACCTTGCTAACTTCTATTGATGTACCGTCAAATTTCACTTCAGGTAAATCAAGCCAATCGATTTGTGTAATCATCCGCAAGCTTCCTATAACAATCACTTGAGTTTTCGTTGGATTTACTTTCAGCCCGTATGATTTGCTCCACTGAAGAATACTCTGGAGATCACTATTTATGTCAGTAATTGCTTCACGTAACCATCCAACAGGGGCTTGGGTATAAATTTGCAAATCATCTGCATAAAGGTGGTAGGACGATGAGAGTTGTTCAGAGATGGAATTAATAAAGATGGCAAAAAGAAGAGGAGATAAAACGCCGCCCTGAGGTACACCAGCACTCAATTGACACCAAGAGGAAAATGTGTCGTCAATACGGATACGTTGCCGGCGTCCAAACAGGTAACTACGAAACCAGTCAATTACTGTTGGAGATATGTTAAGAGAGCGAAGAAAAGCTAACAGTATATCGAAATCCACATTGTTAAAGGCATTGCTGAAATCCAGCAGGGATAGGACAGTGACCAGCCCAGATTCCATACCATGCCTGATATCATCGGTGATTTTGATGAGAGCAGAAACAGTGCTATGGCCTGGGCGAAACCCGGACTGAAAGGGATTCAAGAGGTTGTTTGCGTTAAGGAATGAGCTGAGTTGGTGATGTATAAGACGCTCTAAGACTTTGGATAGGAACGGGAGAATGGATATAGGACGGTACTCGGAAAAGGACGAAGGATTTGTTTTTTTAGGAAGCGGGGTTATTTGAGCTTCCTTCCACGCCCTTGGAAACGTTCCAGTGTCGATGGAAGAATTAAGCAGATACGTAATTACGTGGACGATTTCATTAAGAATCGGAGTTATCATTCTTTTACTAATGCAGTCACTACCAACTGCATTAGATGTAATGGATGATATGCTCTTCTTAACATCACAATCAGTAAATTGGCGAAACAAAAAAGGTGAAGAGTCAGGAGTTGGTAATGAAGAAAGATAATTTAATGTTTGTGTCTTAGTAGATCCATCAAAATTAGATGAAGAGGAGAAATGTAGATTCAAAGAATCTACGTCCAAGTCCTTAGGAATAGTATCTTGGCGTGATTTTCCAACTCCTAGTGACCGCAAGAACTTCCATACTTTCGTAGGGTCATTATTTTCTACAGATTCATGGATATATCGGCGTTGAGCATCTCTACACACCCTATTGCAGTGATTTCTACTCTCAGCATACTTCTCCCGGTTTGCATCAGAATTATTGCGTTTGAATCTAACCTTGGCTGCGAGTTTCTTGTGAATTTCGGCTCGTATCTGGTCGGTAAGCCACGGCGCCGGGAGATGTTTCATTTTGACCGCTCGTACTGGGGCATGCACGTCGTACAATCTCGTCATGATACCGTTAAAACAATCAACTTTATCATCAATTGATTCAGTGTTAAAAACCTCAGACCAGTCCGCGTTTTGGGCATCATTGCGCAAAGACTCCACATCCATACCTCCAAAATTGCGCTGAAAAATAATTTTTGGCTTGGCTTTGGGAGGGCGAACTTTATATGAAAGGAATAATAAATCGTGATATGAAAATTCATCCGCTGTACACTGACCGTGCTTGGCGACATGAACTGAAGATGAAATTAATATTAAATCCAGAAGGGAAGGTTGACAATTTGGAAAATGATGCGTTGGATTCAAAGGAAGAATGGTCAAGTTATTAGCCTGGACAACATTAGCCCATAACACCATACGGAAATGTTTCCAGGACAAAACTGAAATACTTATACACGAGCTAGTGTAGCAGCGTTGATAGTGATGTTTTTCTCACATAATCTTTATTTCTGAAGTGGTATTTCAATTTAATTATAAGCATGCTGATCTGGGACTTCTCTTGACTTTCTCTTGGCTTCTCATTGAAAAACTTTTATCTCTGTGACTATCGACTTGCGCAACGATGCCTAAGGCTTAGTTCATATGACCGCGCAGTACCGCGCGGTACAACATCAAACTAAATAGTGTTTATCGTCTACATTACCGCACGGTACGGTAGGTAGGGCTACGGTAGGTAGGGCTACGATAGCGCGCGGTACAATATCGAACTAAATAGTGTTTATCGTCTACATTACCGCGCGGTACGGTAGGTAGGGCTACGGTAGGTAGGGCTACGGTAGCGCGCGGTACAAGATCAAACTAAATAGTGTTTATCGTCTACATTACCGCGCTACCGTAGCCCTACCTACCGTAGCGCGGTAATATAGACGATAAACACTATTTAGTTTGATCTTGTACCGCGCGGTACTGCGCGGTCATATAAACTAAGCCTACTAGTATTCAGTGCCTAAATATTTTTAAGAAAGTGGTCAATTCACACAAATACGTCAAATAGAATGGTGTTTAGTCGCTTTAGGGATCGTTGTGCAAACTGGGCTTAGAGTACGCTATTTAAATAACCGCTTACTCACACAAAAACGTGCATCTTGCAAAGAACATGATAATGCCGAGTTTTGGGTTGACCAATCGAATCGAAAGACGGCATCATGAATAATGCACGGGACCCGGGACCGTGCCTGGCCGCCTGGCCGGTAGCGAATGGAGCCAGTAAATGTCAATGTTTATTGTTGGTATTAAGGGCTGAGATAAGATGAACCTTACCTTTGGGAATTGCTTTAGGTAAGTAGATACACTTTACTGTTAAGTGGTGAGCACGCACTGGAAAGCGCGGCGTACGACGAACCCCCCACTAGATGGATACATTTATAGTAACTGTATAAAATGCCAAATGTTCCGACACAATAGTTTATTGTATTACAATAAAAATAAAATGGATAGAAGACCTGATAGAGGTTGGTAGGAGCCGTTCGGTGCATACCGCACAAAATCGGTTGCTTTGCAAATGTATGGGCGAGGCCTATGCTCAGCAGAGGACGTCCTGTTCTTGACATGATGATGACGATACATTTTTTTTGTGGTACAGGTAACGTAAATGTATGGGCGAGGCCTATGCTCAGCAGAGGACGTCCTGTGCCTGACATGAAGATGACGATACATTTTTTTTATGGTACAGGTAACGTAAATGTATGGGTGAGGCCTATGCTCAGCAGAGGACGTCCTGTGCCTGACATGATGATGACGATACATTTTGTTTGTGGTACAGGTAACGTAAATGTATGGGCGAGGCCTATGCTCAGCAGAGGACGTCCTGTGCCTGACATGATGATGACGATACAATTTGTTTGTGGTACAGGTAACGTAAATTTTCAAATTATTTGAAATATTAAAAACCGGCCAAGTGCGAGTCGGACTTGCGCACGAAGGGTTCTCTGCCATTATCTTTAAAAACGAGCAAAAAAAATCACGGTTGTTGTATGGGAGCCCCTCTTAAATATTTGTTTTATTTTAATTTAATTACTTATTTTTAAAGTGATTATATAACTTAATATTCTGTGCAAATTTCAAGCGTCTACCTGTTGCTGTTATCAATATCGAGCAAAAACGAGCAAAAGAATTACGTTTGTTGTATGGGAGCCCCCCTTAAATATTTATTGTATTCTGTTTTTAGTATTTGTATAGCGGCAACAGAAATACATCATCTGTGAAAATTTCAACTGTATATCACGGTTCAGCCTGGTGACAGACGGACAGACAGACAGCGGAGTCTTAGTAATAGGGTCCCGTTTTACCCTTTGGGTACGGAACCCTATAAACTAAGTATTTATTCTGGATTAAGTACTACCAGTACACATTTATTTACTACATTGATGCGTGGTACTACTTGTAGATTAGATTTAGAAAACGTTTTGTAGTAAATGTTACAAGGAAATAAACCAATATCCAAAACAAATCAATATCAAAATATCTTTATTTGGTGCATAAAACTGTGCACAAAAACGCAGGAGTAAAAATATTGTGTCGCCTCGCAGGGTCAACATAAGAACATAGGGTGTTCTGAAATTGTATTAGCGATCCCACAGACCTTTCCTTTTTACTTGTTTATGATTTCCTCACAACTCTTATTTTTCCTTACTCTTTTGCCCGGTAAGTTAGTATTGATACGGGAAGTGTGGGTTCAATTCCAGGGCAAATATTTGCATGATCCTCAATATTGCTTCTCAATATATCCGGCACTTTTAATGATGGGTAACTCCTGTTCGCTGATATTAAAATTGACTATTCATAAATAGATTCTTAAAAGAAAATAAAACAACAAAGGGAATCATAGTGAGTCATGTCACAGACGAAATAAGCAGAAAGTTAAAGACAAAACATTTATTAAATATGTTTAGGTATTTCTCATATAAAATAGATATTAAAGGGAAATATCGAGTCGGACCCTTGTCATCAAGGACCATGTTATTGACAAACATTGACGACCTTAGAACAGCTATTTTTGGAGACAATGTATCTAGGGCGCTACGGGAATATGTATCAAATCATATCAATTTATTTGCTGAATGTAGGTTTGAAGTAGAATGATTGTTAACTTATAATTAACTAGCTGACCAATCCGCAGCTTCGCACGCGTAGTTTCTCAATAAAAACATTACCCTCCTTCTATGTTGTTGGGTAAAAAGTAACTTATCGCCGCTTTAGTGCTTGAATGTCCAACCGACCTTTGAGTATATTTTACAGGAAAGGTTTTTTTCGTTTGTTATTGACATAAATAGAAATTAATTAAAATATTTGATGATGTAGGAACAATGTACTTTATATTCATATGATTATCTATACTCTATGTTAATATGATAAAGATAAAACAGATTTTTTTAAATTTATTTGTGGAGTTTGGACACAATGCCTCCGAAGAAATTACGGAATTGGAGATTGAGCATAATGTCATGGAGATAGACCATAAAAATTTAAAGGTCGTTCAGTGCTTGTTTGTCCTAACTACCATCATCATAATACACAGGATGTTCACTGAATCTCACTGTTCAATGAATTTAACTTATTTATTAAAACATATCATAATGTAACATTATGATATAATGATTAAGATTAGATTTTATAGGCCTTTAGCAACTAGTTTTATTTTAATATGAAATTTAGTATGAAAACAAAAACTCGAATACAAATAATCAATATATTATTGGCATTAATTATTCATGACAAAGTAACTGAAATACATACTACCTAATTAATCTTTAGGCTTAGGATAATTTTATCAGTGAAGCACTCACTTTTTTCATTTTTTTTCTTTATCCAAAGTAGTTTTTCTTAGTTTGGATTTACTTTCTTGTTTCGTTGTTTGTTTATTTTTTCGTCTTGCATCATTTGTATTTCGGCCAGTAGAAAGCACACTTTCGTTATCTTTGTATTTTATGACCTTCTTAATTAAGGGTTCCATAAAGTTTTTGTCTTCTGGTGGCATAAATTTGTATACTGAACGTATATCCTGAATTTTTTAATCAGTTAAAGAGCTGTTTTTTGCTTTTTTAAGTGTTATGTCACTCAAAACGTACACTTTGTTTTGTTTAATGTCTATATGGTCTGATATGGTTGTTGCCGTGAAACTTGTTTTGTACTCTACTGTTCCAATTCATTTTGTTATACTTTATAGATTTAATTTTTTTTATGGTATTTGACCAAATCCTAGTTTTATTGCCTCATCATGAAAGGATCGAAAATCCCTTTCCTCCATTTGTAAAAATTTTAGCCTTATTTTAGAGTGTATTTTCGTTAAAACGCGCATCAATCCAAGAGGGCTATATATTTCTTGATGCCTTAAGTTTCGTTCTATTACGCTAGGTACACAATCTACTTCTTGGACGTTTCCGTGGCCTGGTTCAGAAAACTTTTGCTCTATTTTTGTTATGTTTTTGGCATTACCAGACTGCAAAAAGTTTATTAAGGCAATACTCATGTGTGAATTTTTATTCTGTGATACACAAGAGTCAGACCACAAAATAATTTTAGTAATGTAGCTTGGTAATGTTACGACTACATAAACTAAAATTTTCATCAATGCACTGGCTATTTCATCTCCACTTCGTCCGTTCTTTGTTTCATCCCAGATAGCATTTTTACTTGTTATTGACATTCCTACAGCTTATTTGTATTAAAAAGCAATTAAAACTCTTTATTAACCACAATCTTAGAAAACACGACAGGAAACTCGTAAACAAAACAAACAAGATGGCGAACTTGCCACAGCGTGAATGCTGAGCTGTGATTGGCTGGCCGATGGAGCTTGGCCAAACAAGAACGGAACTTGATTTCGAATAAGTTCAATTTGAGCAAATTATGGAGATTGGCTAAACAAGCACTTACGACTATTTAAATTTTAAAGATAGGATATTTAATTTTTGCAATAAGTGTATGTTGCATCAAATTTATAATTAAAAAAAATATGTGGCGCGTTATTATATTTTCTAAATTTTAAAATAAAAAAGTAGTTTTAGATAAAATTGGTCAGTTGGCCATTCAAGCACTAAGGCAGCGTTATGTCACCCGGGGATAGTGTAGCTTCCCAATAGTGAAACAATTTTTTACATCGGCCCAGTAGTTTTGGAGCCTGTTCAATACAAACAAACAAACAAATCTTAATTCTTTATAATAGCAGTATAGACTTACTGACCCGCTGAAGTTCGTACCGCCTTAACATGCATATGACGCGGGCTATCAATTTACGACAGCCATCATTATCTGCATCAATATATGAGAAAATGTTTTTTCTTCATAATATCTTTTTGTTTTTGTTTTTTCCGATATTTTAATAGTAATTCTACTATTCGGGACGGAGACAAATACAACAAATCAAAAATCATCAAAACTCGGTTCGGCCGTTCTCGAGTTATAGATAAGTGTTCGAACAAACCCGACTTTGTTTTATATTTATGAAATGTGTTTCACTTTAAATAAATCAGTTTATCGTACGTACATCATTAATATCAACCTGTAACAGTCCATTGCTGGACGTAGATCTCTCCCAGGGTGCGCCATTGTACCCAATCCTCAGCTCTTCTCATCCAATCCTTGCTAGGCACAGCGCGTAAATCGTTACTCCATCTAGCCGGAGGGCGTCCTACACTTCGCTTTACTAGACGTGGTCTCCACTCCAGAACACGTTTACCTACTCGAGCGGTTATCGGTTCTGCGGCAAATATGACCAGCCCATTGCCACTTCAGCTTGCTGACCATTTGAGCTATGTCGATCACCTTGGTTCTCTATCGGAAAACCTCGTTTCGGATTCTATCCTTCAGAGAAATTCCGAGCATAGCCTTTTCCATATCTCGCTGAGCGACTTTCAGTTTGTAAAGCAGTCCCGCCGTAAGTGTCCACGTTTCGGCTGCATAGGTCATCACAGGTACCGCGGTAGGAGGCACTGGTTGATTACTTTTGTTTTTAGGCACTGTGGGATTAAGACCTGACGAAGTCCGAAATTAAATAAACAAATATAGGTAATGATTACATTTCACACAGCTCTATCCAAGTAAGAAACAAACAAGCATGCCTGTAATTAGCAAACAGCATATAGTAGTATGTAGTGTAGTAGTATATTAAGTGAGAAACAAACAAGCATGCCTGTAATTAGCAAACAGCATATAGTAGTATGTAGTGTAGTAGTATATTAAGTGAGAAACAAACAAGCATGCCTGTAATTAGCAAACAGCATATAGTAGTGTGTAGTGTAGTAGTATATTAAGTGAGAAACAAACAAGCATGCCTGTAATTAGCAAACAGCATATAGTAGTATGTAGTGTAGTAGTATATTAAGTGAGAAACAAACAAGCATGCCTGTAATTAGCAAACAGCATATAGTAGTATGTAGTGTAGTAGTATATTAAGTGAGAAACAAACAAGCATGCCTGTAATTAGCAAATAGCATATAGTAGTATGTAGTGTAGTAGTATGTTAAGTGAGAAACAAACAAGCATGCCTGTAATTAGCAAACAGCATATAGTAGTATGTAGTGTAGTAGTATATTAAGTAAGAAACAAACAAGCATGCCTGTAATTAGCAAACAGCATATAGTAGTATGTAGTGTAGTAGTATATTAAGTAAGAAACAAACAAGCATGCCTGTAATTAGCAAACAGCATATAGTAGTATGTAGTGTATTAGTATATTAAGTAAGAAACAAACAAGCATGCCTGTAATTAGCAAACAGCATATAGTAGTATGTAGTGTAGTAGTATATTAAGTAAGAAACAAACAAGCATGCCTGTAATTAGCAAACAGCATATAGTAGTATCTAGTGTAGTAGTATATTAAGTAAGAAACAAACAAGAATGCCTGTAATTAGCAAACAGCATATAGTAGTATGTAGTGTAGTAGTATATTAAGTAAGAAACAAACAAGAATGCCTGTAATTAGCAAACAGCATATAGTTGTATGTAGTGTAGTAGTTTATTAAGTAAGAAACAAACAAGCATGCCTGTAATTAGCAAACAGCATATAGTAGTATGTAGTGTAGTAGTATATTAAGTAAGAAACAAACATGAATGCCTGTAATTAGCAAACAGCATATAGTAGTATGTAGTGTAGTAGTATATTAAGTAAGAAACAAACAAGCATGCCTGTAATTAGCAAACAGCATATAGTAGTATGTAGTGTAGTAGTATATTAAATCAGAAACAAACAAGCATGCCTGTAATTAGCAAACAGCATATAGTAGTATGTAGTGTAGTAGTATATTAAGTAAGAATAAAACAACCATGTCTGTAATTAGCAAACAGCATATAGTAGTATGTAGTGTAGTAGTAGTATAATAAGTAGTATAGTAGTAATAAGTAGGTAGTATAGTAGTAGGTATTGTTCTTAAAAATGTTTTGTAATGTTCGTGTTGGCTCGAGGCGTTGCCTAGTAATGTTTTGTAATGTTTGTGTTGGCTCGAGGCGTTGCCTAGTAATGTTCATTTTGGCTCGAGGCATTGCCTAGTAATGTTTTGTAATGTTCGTGTTGGCTCGAGGCGTTGCCTAGTAATGTTTTGTAATGTTCGTGTTGGCTCGAGGCGTTGCCTAGTAATGTTTTGTAATGTTCGTGTTGGCTCGAGGCGTTGCCTAGTAATGTTTTGTAATGTTCGTGTTGGCTCGAGGCGTTGCCTAGTAATGTTTTGTAATGTTCGTGTTGGCTCGAGGCGTTGCCTAGTAAATTAAATAAAATAATACTTATACTACGTGTTTTGTTATAAACGTCATTAAATTAAAACACCGGTAGGGCTAATGGCTACTAGGAAGAAGATTTTACATTTTTATAAAAACAAGACCTAAAATATCAATGAAACAGCATGTATAAAATAGATAAACAAATCTTAATCATTCATCATGTAAGTTAAACCTGACTAAGCGGCGTCGTCGCAAAGGCACCGCGGATTTTACATAAATTTATAAATGTATCGATTTCTGGATAAATATTCAAGCTACTGGTATGAAACCGACCTGTGAAATCAGTTAATACGATTTTGGATGTGATTTCTAATATAAATGTCGTACATAACAAAACAGGTTGTATAACCATTTTTCTATTTTATATAAGTACTTACATACTTAAGTTATAAATACAAACACCCATATCCGAAATAAAACCTTGTGGATCATTTAAACATTTTTTCCGCGACAGGAATCCAACCCGCAACCTCCTGCGTCTCACTCGGCTATTCACCCAATGCGCCACGTACGGAGATCGTCTATTTTACTTTGTACTAAACAGTCTTATAATTTCGTTACACATACTCGTAGGTACTTAAACTAACAAAAAATATATTACTTTCCAATGATATTCTTAACATTGTTACTTACCCATATTTCGAGCTAAATCAAGGAAAGAAGGCATTAAGTAACTTATCTCGTTGTACGTCATGTTGTAACGGCAAACGACGAAAAAAGCCCCAAAAACCTTTCTTACCTGTATGTGGATACCGCCTTTGTTTAGAGGGGTTCGGCCCAGATTAGGGCAACCTTGACATTCTGCAAACATTATGCGAAGTGATGGAGAAAATGGATTTTTCGAGATACCTTAGCAATCGCCGTAATTTTAAGGAACGTGGAAATGTTCGGCGAAAAGTTGAGTTATGGGGGAATCTGAAAATTTATGGGCAGATAGGTATCGCAGGTAATATTATAAATTTCGAAGATATTTACGAGTGACGTAATAGCAAAAGTCTTACTAGTATACTATACTATACTATACTATACTAGTGGTCCCGCCGAACTTCGTATCGGCTTGACATGCATAGGTATAACGCGGGCTGTCAATATAAGTCACCCTGGTATTAATTTATTAATTTTTATAAATATAGACAATATCTCGGGATAACTCCTACCGAAGCATCTGTTTCAAACGATATTCATTTTTTTTTTACATCGTCTTTGACGATATTTGCAGCACGCATTCTGTCAATTCTATGTCAAACGCCATAAGGTTACATTATAAAAGCGCTAAGGTTAGATTATAAATAATTTTATATGGTGGTTATGTATTCTTAAATTTTCTAATTTTGCGCACAATTTTCTTAATTTTTTCTTTCATACGAACCTCCTCTTGACAATAAGAAATACAACAAAAAAGAATTGGCCAAATTGGTCTAGGCGTTGTTGAGTTATGCGCTTACCAACACATTTTGCGATTCCTTTTTATATAATAGACTAGAAGTCGCGTGTTTTTCTGTTTGTAAAAGATGCAATCAAAGAGGATATCAAAGTAAAAGAAGCAACCAAACAGGATATCGAAGAAAAATGCAATCAAAGAGGATATCGAAAATAAGAAAGCAATTAAAGAGGTTAACAAAGTAGAATAATCTATCAAAGAGGATATCAAAATAGAAAAAGGAAACAAAGGGGATAACGAAGTAGAAGAAGCAATCAAGGAGGATATCGAAGTGGAATAAGCAATCATCAAAGAGGATATCAAAATGAAAAAAGCATTCAAAGAGAATATCCAAGTGGATATAGCAGTCAAAACGGATATCAAAGGGAAAATGCAATCAAACGGGATATCCAAGTAGAAAACGAGATCAAATAGGATGCCCAAGTGGATGAGGCAATCAAAGAGGTTATCTAAATGAAAGAAGCAATCAAAGACGATATCGAAGTGGAAGAAGCAATCAAAGAGGATGTAACGTGACAATTTTATGTCACGTTACATCCTTCATTTTACTTAACATATTACACTTATAAACAATAATACAATACAACATTTATACTCATATACAAACAACATGCCACGACATCTAGCGGTATGGCGGCGTACTTACTGCCCAAACACTCGATTCACAACTATCAAAATCCAAGCGCCTTCTCAACACAGTTCGCCAAGTTTACCGCAGATGGCGTTGCATGCACCTTGTAAAAATCTACTACTTATTTTTATTGATTTATAATCAACTGTAATTATTAAAAACATCTGTAATTACTAAATTAAATAATCCTTTTCTAACTAGAAACAAAATATAAATAAAATATTAAATAATAAAAGGCCGAATTCAATTAGTGTCTTTGACTGAAGCAAAACTGATGGAATTATCAAACTTTTTCTTGAGTGACACTGGATAGTGTCAGATTTTTCTATATGGGATCACCAAAAAGAGAGATTACATCACCCATTTCTAGAAGCCTTTAGAACATATTCGATTTTAATAATTAATAACGCCGGTAGTTTTTATCGGGTATAAAAGGACAGTGCCGTCTGTGCTCACTCTCTTTTCCACGCCTGGACTCAACTGTAAAACTTCTGAACTACGTGCTACAAACTTATTTCTTTGGACAGTGATTCCTTTGTCTTATTATTGTGAATTCGTTTTACTTCCAAGTCGGGAAGTGAATTCACGGGCTTCGCTGCTGATCTTTCTGATTACTGCTGGATATCTACACCTTGACGCATGTCAAAATCTAACACCGGAGCCGTCGAGAAGCGTGGTGATTCTGCAGTCACCCTTGTGGCTGTGACCACGCTTTCACACCAAGTCTACCGCCACGAGCTCGTTCGCCAAGCGTCCTGATAGCTGCCTTGAGAAACACCAGGGACCACGCCTGCCCACGAGGTCTACCACCCGGCTCAACCCCACTCCATCTCTCCGAGTAGACGCCAGGGACGTTCGACGAAAATAACACGAGGTGTATCGATTCCATTATTTTATCCGGGTCAAACCCAAGTAATCTTCCTCTCTTTTTTCTCACGCTAACGTCAGATGGCGCCCACTTATTTAAACTAAGATAAATCTGTTGGACCAGGTCCTCAACATTCTTTAATTGCTGTGCTATAGGCCATAAGCCCTAATAATCTAAGCTCTTCAAGCCAGCGTCTTTCTATACTACCTTCAATGTAAAATATTTAATCTATAATCTATAAATCTGCATCTGTAAATCTCTAGTCTAAGTATATATCTCTAGTCTAGTATTCACCGTAAACCAAGTCATTTGCGATGAACCTCTGTTTATCTTGCTACATGTATAGGAAATAGAATCTACGAACCTACTCGCTCTACCGATTTCTCTTGTTTTATAATTATATGTATTGAAATCAAATTTAGTTTCATTTATCTCTAATATCTAAATATAACTGTTACAAGGATACCGAAGTGAAACAAGAAATCAAAACGGATACCTATCAAAGTCGATGATGATAATAAAAAACGATTCTAACAAATATTGGTTCTACCATTTTGTAAACTTTACTATGCCTAACTGCTTCCGTGTAGGAGATTAAAGTTAAAGTTAAAATAAAGTTTTTTTAAGCAAAATCATAACTTTCTTGAGATGATATCGTAGTGGAAGAAGCAATCATAGAAGATATCGAAGTGGAAGCATCTATCAAATAAGATATCGAAGTTAACGAAGCAATCGAATAGGATATTAAATTTAAAAAAGCAATAAAAGAGGATATCGAAGTGAAAAAAGCAGTCAAAGAATATATAAAAGTGTAAGTAGCAATAAAAGAGAATATCCAAGTGGAAAACGCAATCAAAGACGATATCCAATTGGAATATGTATTCAAAGAGGATACCGAAGTAAAAAACACGATCAAAGAAGATAAATGGAAGCAGAATATAAAAAGGGTATCGAAATGGAAGAAGTAATCAAAGAGACCATCGAAGTGGAAGACGCAATCAAAGACGATATCGAAGTGGAAGAAGTAATCAAAGAGGATACCGAAGTTAAAGAAGATATCAAAACGGATACCTATCAAGGTCCATGATGACAATAAAAACGATTCCAACAAAAATTGGTTCTACAATTTTGTAAACTTTACTATGCCTAACTGCTTCCGTTTAGGAGATACAAGCAATTAAAGTTTTTTTTTAAAGAAAAAATCACAATTTTGTTAAGAGGATATCGTAGTGGAAGAAGCAATCAACGAAGATATCAAAGTGGAAAAATCTATTAAATAAGATATCGAAGTTAACGAAGCAATCGAATAGGATATTAAATTTAAAAAAGCAATAAAAGAGGATATCAAAGTGGAAGCAGCAGTCAAAGACGATATCGAAGTGGAAGTAGCAATAAAAGAGAATATCCAAGTGAAAGACGCAATCAAAGACGACATCGAATTGGAATAAGCATTCAAAGAGGATACCGAAGTAGAAAGCACGATCAAAGTAGATACCGAAGTAAAACAAGAAATCAAAATGGATACCTATCAAGATCGATGATGACAATAAAAAAACGATTTCACCATAAATTAATACTACCATATTGTAAACTTTACTATGTCTAACTGCTTCCGTTTAGGATATATAAGCAATTAAAGATTTATTTAAGAAAAATCATAATTTTGTTGAAAGGATATCGTAGTGGAAGAAGCAATCAACGAAGATATCAAAGTTGAAGAATCTATCAAATAAGATATCGAAGTAAACGAAGCAATCGAATAGGATATTAAATTAAAAAAAGAAATAAAAGTAGATCGAAGTAAAAGAAGCAGTCAATGATAATATTGAACTGAAAGTAGCAATAAAAGAGAATATCTAAGTGGAAGACGCAATCAAAGATAATATAGAAATGGAATAAGTATTCAAAGAGTTTACCGAAGTAGAAAACACGATCAAAGAAGATACGGAAGTGAAAGAAGAAATCAAAAAGAATACCTCTGAAGATCGATGACGACAATAAAAAAACGATTCCACCAAAAATTTGTACTAACATTTTGTAAACTTTACTATGCCTAACTGCTTCCGTTCAGAAGATGCGATCAATTAAAGTTTTTTTAGGAAAAATCATAATTTTGTTGAGAGGATATCGTAGTGGAAAAAGATATCAACGAAGATATCAAAGTGGAAGAATGTATCAAATAAGATATCGAATTTACCGAAGCAATCAAATAGGATATTAAATTTAAAACATGCAATAAAAGAGGATATCGAAAAGTAAGAAGCAGTCAAAGACGAGGGGCGTAAGGCACCTTTCGTAGTAAATTTTCAAGTATATGTGACATCTACAAGGATCACTTTGAAACATCCAATATTTTTTTATTTTTTGGCATGGCATACATAAGGCAACTTTCGTAGTAAATTTTCAAGTATATGCGACATCTACAAGGATCACTTTAAAACGTCCAATATATTTTTTAAATGTTTGGATAAGGTAACTTTTTTACTAAATTTTCATGTTTCTTTTTTTGATTGATTCTTTCACTTCGATATCCTCTTTCATTGCTTCTTTAACTTCGATATCCTCTTTGATTGCTTCTCCCACTTCAATATCCTCTTTGTTTGTTTTTTCCATTTTGATATCCTCTTTGATAGATTCTTCCTATTTGATATCCTCTTTGATTGATTTTTGAAATTTAATATCCTATTCGATTGCTTCGTTAACTCCGATATCTTATTTAATAGATTCTTCCACTTCGATATCATCGTTGACTGCTTCTTCGATTAAGATATCTTCTTAACAAAATTATGATTTTTCTTAAAAAACTTTAATCGCTCGTATCTTTCTTATTAAATTTTCAAGTTTATGCGACATCTACAAGGACCACTTTGAAACGTCCAATATTTTTTTTTAGTTTTTGGAGGGGCATATGGCAACTTTCTTAATAAATTTTCAAGTATATGCGACATCTACAAGGATCACTTTGAAACGTCCAGTATTTTGTTTTAGTTTTTGGAGGGGCATAAGGCAACTTTCTTAGTAAATTTTCAAGTATATGCGACATCTACAAGGATCACTTTGAAACGTCCAGTATTTTGTTTTAGTTTTTGGAGGGGCATAAGGCAACTTTCTTAGTAAATTTTCAAGTTTATGTGACATTTACAAGTATCACTTTGAAACATCCAATATTTTGTTTTTAGTTTTTGGATAGGCGTAAGGCACCGTTCTTAGTAAATTTTCATGTTGATTTTTTTGATTGATTTTTCCACTTCGATATCCTCTTTGATTGCTTCTTTAACTTCGATGTCCTCCTTGATTGCTTCTCCTACTTCGATATCCTCTTTGTTTGTTTTTTTCCATTTTGATATCCTCTTTGATAGATTCTTCCACTTTGATAACCTTTTTGATTGCTTTTTCCACTTCGATATCCTCTTTGATTGTTTTCTGAAATTCAATATCCTATTCGATTGCTTCGTTAACTTCGATATCTTATTTAATAGATTCTTCCACTTCGATATCATCGTTGACTGCTTTTTGGACTACGATGTCTTCTTAACAAAATTATGATTTTTCTTTAAAAAACTTTAATTGCTCGTTTTTTCTATACGGAAGCAGTAGACATAGTAAACTTTTACAAAATAGTAGTACAAATTTTAAATGAAATCGTTTTTTTATTGTTATTATCGACTTCGATAGGTATCCTTTTAGATTACTTCTTTCACTTAAGTATCATCTTTGATAGTGTTTTCTACTTCGATATCCTCTTTGATTGCTTATTCTACTTCAATATCGTCTTTGATTGCGTCTTCCACTTTGATGGCCTCTTTTATTACTTTTTCCATTTCGATACCCTCATTAATTTCTGCTTCCACTTGGATCTCTTCTTTGATTGCTTCTTCCATTTAGATAACCTCTTTGATTGCATCATCCACTTGGATATCCTCTTTGATCGCTTTATCTACTTGGATATCCTTTTTGATTACTTTTTTTTTATATCCTTTTTGACTGTTTTTTCCACTTGGATATTTTCTTTGAATGCTTTTTCCATTTTGATATCCTCTTTGATGATTGTTGCTTCCACTTTGATATCCGCCTTGATTGCTACTCCTACTTCGATATCCTCTTTGTTTATTTTCCATTTCGATATCCTCTTTGATTGCTTTTTTAAATTTAATATCCTATTCGATTGCTTCGTTAACCTATATATCTTGTTTAAAAGATTCTTCCACTTCGATATCTTCGCTGAATGCCTCTTCAACTACGATATCCTGTTAACAAAATTATGATTTCACTTTAAAAACTTAAATTCTTCGTATCTTCTAAACGGAAGCAGATAGACATAGTAAACTTTTAAAAATGGTAGTACAAATTTTTACGAAGTCGTTTTTTTATTGTCATCATCGACCTTGATAGGTATCCTTTTTGAGTTTTTCCTTCACTTCGGTATCTTCTTTGTTCGTATTTTCAATTTCGATTACCTCTTTAATTGCTTATTCCACTTCGATATCGTCTTTAATTGCGTCTTCCACTTCGATGGCCTCTTTGATTACTTCTTCCATTTTGATACGCTTTTTAATTTCTGCTTCCACTTGGATATCCTCCTCGATTGCTTTTCCTACTTCTATATCTCCTTTGATTGATTCTTCCATTTAGATAACCTCTTTGTTTGCTTCATCCACTTGGGTATCCTCTTTGATCGCGTTTTTATTCGGATATCCTTATTGATTGCATCTTTTCCTCTTTGATTGCTTCTCCTACTTCGATGTTCTCTTTGTTTGCTTTTACCATCTTGATATCCTCTTTGATAGATTTTTCCACTTTGATAATCTCTTTGAATGCTTTGTCATTTTCGATATCCTCTTTAATAGCATTTTTCTTCGATATCCTGTTTGGTGGCTTTTTTCACTTCGATATCCTTTTTAATTTCTTCTTTTACAAACAGAAAAACACGCGAGCTGCGAGCAGCTCGCGCACTACGCAACCTCTGGTTATATTTTATAAAGCTCGATTAACACTGACTCATTGACATCATTATTCTCCCAGATGCTCCCTCGTAGGGTAAATTCTTTGATAGGTTCGTATAGAGGGAGTTTCTGTGAGTTGGGAAAAAAACCTAAAGTACCCCTTTTGTCCCCCATTCGCTCCTATCCACCTTGTTTCTCGGAAAGTACAGGTCTTAAAGCATTTGTGCCAGAACTATTGATGTTTAGGACAGTTTTTTATATCTGGATCCATTAAAAAAAAGTTGTCTTTCATACAAAAAAAAATTTGTCCCATACAAAATATTTTTGTGCAAATACCGTACACTGTATTTTTCGTTTGCCGTAACTTTCTTACTGTTTTTGTAGGGAGCCAAACGGCTTGTGGGTACTATAAAATTTATTTTACTGTAATTTTATTTATTGGTGGAGGGGCATGAGATAACTAAATTTTCAAGTTTATTCGACATCCATCATCATCATCATTCCGGACGTCCAGTTTTTTTTATTTTTTATTAGTTACGGACGGGTATAAGGCAACTTTCTTATTAAATTTTCATGTTTATGCGACATCCATCATCATCATTTTGAGACGTCCCATGTTTTTTTAGATTGTGGAGGGGCATATGGCAACTTGCTTAGTAAATTTTCATGTTATTGCGACATCCATCATCATCATCACTTTGTCATTTTGGTTGTCCAAATTTATTTTTATTATGTTTATTTTTGGAGAGGCATAAGGCAACTTGCTTAGTAAATTTTCATGTTTATGCGACATCCATCATCATCATCAGTTTGAATGTTAAATTTTTTTTTTGTAGGTTTTGGAGGGGCATAAGGCAACTTGCTTAGTAAATTTTCATGTTTATGATTGCTTCTACCACTTCGATATCCTCTTTGATTGCTACTTATAAGTCGATATCGTCTTTGACTGCTTCTTACTTTTCGATATCCTCTTTTATTGCATGTTTTAAATTTAATATCCTATTTGATTGCTTCGGTAAATTCGATATCTTATTTGATAGATTCTTCCACTTTGATATCTTCGTTGATATCTTTTTCCACTACGATATCCTCTCAACAAAATTATGATTTTTCCTAAACAAACTTTAATTGATCGCATCTTCTGAACGAAAGCAGTTAGGCATAGTAAAGTTTACAAAATGTTAGTACAAATTTTTGGTGGAATCGTTTTTTTATTGTCGTCATCGATCTTAAGAGGTATTCTTTTTGATTTCTTCTTTCACTTCCGTATCTTCTTTGATCGTGTTTTCTACTTCGGTAAACTCTTTGAATACTTATTCCATTTCTATATTATCTTTGATTGCGTCTTCCACTTAGATATTCTCTTTTATTGCTACTTTCAGTTCAATATTATCATTGACTGCTTCTTTCACTTCGATCTACTTTTATTTCTTTTTTTAATTTAATATCCTATTCGATTGCTTCGTTAACTTCGATATCTTATTTGATAGATTCTTCAACTTTGATATCTTCGTTGATTGCTTCTTCCACTACGATATCCTTTCAACAAAATTATGATTTTTCTTAAAAAAATCTTTAATTGCTTGTATATCCTAAACGGAAGCAGTTAGACATAGTAACGTTTACAATATGGTAGTATTAATTTATGGTGAAATCGTTTTTTTATTGTCATCATCGATCTTGATAGGTATCCATTTTGATTTCTTGTTTTACTTCGGTATCTACTTTGATCGTGCTTTCTACTTCGGTATCCTCTTTGAATGCTTATTCCAATTCGATGTCGTCTTTGATTGCGTCTTTCACTTGGATATTCTCTTTTGTTGCTACTTCCACTTCGATATCGTCTTTGACTGCTGCTTCCACTTTGATATCCTCTTTTATTGCTTTTTTAAATTTAATATCCTATTCGATTGCTTCGTTAACTTCGATATCTTATTTAATAGATTCTTCCACTTTGATATCTTCGTTGATTGCTTCTTCCACTTTGATATCTTCGTTGATTGCTTCTTCCACTACGATATCCTCTTAACAAAATTGTGATTTTTTCTTTAATAAAAAACTTTAATTGCTTGTATCTCCTAAACGGAAGCAGTTAGGCATAGTAAAGTTTACAAAATGGTAGAACCAATTTTTGTTGGAATCGTTTTTATTGTCATCATGGACCTTGATAGGTATCCGTTTTGATATCTTCTTTAACTTCGGTATCCTCTTTGATTACTTCTTCCACTTCGATATCGTCTTTGATTGCGTCTTCCACTTCGATGGTCTCTTTGATTACTTCTTCCATTTCGATACCCTTTTTATATTCTGCTTCCATTTATCTTCTTTGATCGTGTTTTTTACTTCGGTATCCTCTTTGAATACATATTCCAATTGGATATCGTCTTTGATTGCGTTTTCCACTTGGATATTCTCTTTTATTGCTACTTACACTTTTATATATTCTTTGACTGCTTTTTTCACTTCGATATCCTCTTTTATTGCTTTTTTAAATTTAATATCCTATTCGATTGCTTCGTTAACTTCGATATCTTGTTTGATAGATGCTTCCACTTCGATATCTTCTATGATTGCTTCTTCCACTACGATATCATCTCAAGAAAGTTATGATTTTGCTTAAAAAAACTTTATTTTAACTTTAACTTTAATCTCCTACACGGAAGCAGTTAGGCATAGTAAAGTTTACAAAATGGTAGAACCAATATTTGTTAGAATCGTTTTTTATTATCATCATCGACTTTGATAGGTATCCGTTTTGATTTCTTGTTTCACTTCGGTATCCTTGTAACAGTTATATTTAGATATTAGAGATAAATGAAACTAAATTTGATTTCAATACATATAATTATAAAACAAGAGAAATCGGTAGAGCGAGTAGGTTCGTAGATTCTATTTCCTATACATGTAGCAAGATAAACAGAGGTTCATCACAAATGACTTGGTTTACGGTGAATATATACTTAGACTAGAGATTTACAGATGCAGATTTATAGATTATAAATTAAATATTTTACATTGAAGGTAGTATAGAAAGACGCTGGCTTGAAGAGCTTAGATTATTAGGGCTTATGGCCTATAGCACAGCAATTAAAGAATGTTGAGGACCTGGTCCAACAGATTTATCTTAGTTTAAATAAGTGGGCGCCATCTGACGTTAGCGTGAGAAAAAAGAGAGGAAGATTACTTGGGTTTGACCCGGATAAAATAATGGAATCGATACACCTCGTGTTATTTTCGTCGAACGTCCCTGGCGTCTGCTCGGAGAGATGGAGTGGGGTTGAGCCGGGTGGTAGACCTCGTGGGCAGGCGTGGTCCCTGGTGTTTCTCAAGGCAGCTATCAGGACGCTTGGCGAACGAGCTCGTGGCGGTAGACTTGGTGTGAAAGCGTGGTCACAGCCACAAGGGTGACTGCAGAATCACCACGCTTCTCGACGGCTCCGGTGTTAGATTTTGACATGCGTCAAGGTGTAGATATCCAGCAGTAATCAGAAAGACCAGCAGCGAAGCCCGTGAATTCACTTCCCGACTTGGAAGTAAAACGAATTCACAATAATAAGACAAAGGAATCACTGTCCAAAGAAATAAGTTTGTAGCACGTAGTTCAGAAGTTTTACAGTTGAGTCCAGGCGTGGAAAAGAGAGTGAGCACAGACGGCACTGTCCTTTTATACCCGATAAAAACTACCGGCGTTATTAATTATTAAAATCGAATATGTTCTAAAGGCTTCTAGAAATGGGTGATGTAATCTCTCTTTTTGGTGATCCCATATAGAAAAATCTGACACTATCCAGTGTCACTCAAGAAAAAGTTTGATAATTCCATCAGTTTTGCTTCAGTCAAAGACACTAATTGAATTCGGCCTTTTATTATTTAATATTTTATTTATATTTTGTTTCTAGTTAGAAAAGGATTATTTAATTTAGTAATTACAGATGTTTTTAATAATTACAGTTGATTATAAATCAATAAAAATAAGTAGTAGATTTTTACAAGGTGCATGCAACGCCATCTGCGGTAAACTTGGCGAACTGTGTTGAGAAGGCGCTTGGATTTTGATAGTTGTGAATCGAGTGTTTGGGCAGTAAGTACGCCGCCATACCGCTAGATGTTAGGTTAGGTTAGGTTAGGGTAGGTTTTTTTTTTTTTTTTTTTTTTTTTTTTTTTTTTTTTTTTTTTTCAACTATGCTCCACAGACTGCAGTCCGTGCTCTTTTTTAATTTAATTCTTTATTTAGTAACTCATTATTTTATTACAAACTTAAAATTAAGAGACTTACTCTGTAAGGAAACTTGATATTGACTTAATTCTAGTTGATACATAATGTTCTTGTTATTTATATAAATACAATGAATACCATTATCGTTATACTAGTTTAATTGGAGACAATTTTGGTTATTTTATGTTATAAGATCTATAATTAAAACATTGATTTTGTTTAATTGTTGTTATATAGTGATATATGTAGTTAGAGTATACATGGTTATAGTTGTTAGAGTTACTTCTTAGGTGGATTTTGTTATACATTGTTAGCTTTATTATAATTAGGCTTGGGTATACATCTGTTACATATTGTTATGGTTAATATTTTTTATTTTTTTTTTGTCTCATAGATGTGTATAATATTGTTTTTTTTTTTTTTATTGGTTTTTTTTTTTTTTTTTTTTACTATGTTACTATAAAATTATTTTCCTATTGGTTACAGAATTTATTAAGATACGATTTGTTACATGAAGTTTATGAGGATAGTGGTTAACTCTGTTCGTCCATCCGTCCCAACTCGCGAGCGAGTTTCTCAACGACCGCTGCGTTTCGGTGTTTGATGGCCATTTTTAGGTTGTATTCCACTATTTTTTTGGTTGACGCTGCCATTGCTCTTTTGATAAAGTACCCTATCGCGTCGTTTTGGTCATCCGTGTGGTAGGTACAGCTGGTGGTATGCCGTGACACTGCTACCACCGCATGGGGTACGATCTGATGTAAATCTATTGTTTTTGATGTGGTTTTAACAATGATTACCGTTTCGAACGTTAACCCCTGCGCTTCGTGGATGGTCAGTGTACGCGATCCTGTGCCCTTACCGTATCCCTGGTCGATGAGACATTGCTTCTCGCTTTGGGTATGGACCAGGAATAGAGTGTTTTGGAGCGTATGGGGTATTTGAGCACCGGTGTAATTTTGTATGTTAAGAGAACGCGCACTTAGTGTTGAAGAGTATATACCGGAGTATACCTCTCTTAGTGCATAGGCAACATTCATGGGGTTCCGGTGTGTACGTAGCAACTCCTGGCTGATGTTTGTTACCAGGTTTGGGCGGCAGTACCTCATTTCGAAGAGATTTTCTCTATCGATGAAAGGCAACTGGTTGACATCTCCGATGAGGACCATTTCTTTGGCACCGCACAGCTTGGCTGCCATGACTATGGCTCCGAAGTGGTTCATGAGAGCCTCGTCAACCATGAGACGGTTGCATTTGTCCGACTCTCTGAAGCCATTAACCAAGACAGAAGCCATAGTGCGGACCCTGGTCTTGACAAGATCACCAACACGGAGCGCTAGTTTCTCCCTTAGGTCACTAGCAGCATTAGATGTTGTGGTGATGATGACGTCCTTGTCAGCATCGAAGTGCCCTACCACCCAGGTTGTCTTACCACACCCCGGAACTCCGTTGACCCACTCAATTGTTGGCAGCACCCAGTCCCTCCAGACAGATCCTGTGACTTGAGTTCCCGACATGGATTTCGCCATGTCGAGAATCTTGTCGTCCAGTAGAATCCTGGTGCACTTTGCAACAACAACCAAGGGGTCTCCTTTTGGGGTGTTGAATTTAGGTACTCCGGTCTCAGTCTCTTCGCTGCTGAGTGCCACGAAGCCACTTGTTGCATTGTATGCTGCCATATAGCTTCCTGACATTTTGCCCTTGATGACCTGGGAGTTGTCGTTGTTGTATATGGCTGCCTCTGCCTCCTCGAGCTTTTCCTTTAGTAGGTTTTGATTACCCTGCTCAAAATTTGCCAAGATGATTTTGCAAACCTTGAGATTGACCTCAGAGGTTGCTCGTGTAATGGCCAAAAACTCAAGGAAGGCGTTGTACGCGTGGTCTCGTGGAACCTTTGCATCTATTAGACGAGGCGGAGTTACCTGCCCCATGTCAGCTCTTGTCCTGTTTTTATTTGTTGGAGCCTTTGCTGTTGCTGTTGTAGTTTTGACTGTTGTTGATGATGGATTTCCTGACAGCCCTTGCAGCATTGAGCTGAAGGTGTTTAGAAATCCCTTGAGGTGGCCTCCGACTTTGGATCTTTTCTTACGTTCCATCATGCCACTCTGGTGGGCTGCGTCTTTCTCGGCGACTGCTTTTTGTTGGACGCGTTCGGATCCACTGATCGAGGTAGGTATTGGGTGTCCCCAGCTGTCGGTTGTAGTTTTTGAGTCGTGCGCTCTTAGATAGTTTAGGTTTTCACCTCTATCTTCGTACACAACCACCTCATGTTGTTCAGAGGCTTTTATACAACCTAGCCGGTCTACGACTTCTCCCTGCTCATACCCGACCATCATTGCATCCACACTTATTACACGTGGAACTTCCACCACTCTTCCCGTTTCCCCCAACATGGTGAGCATCGAGCATGCCTGTGTGAAGGGGGAATTTCCTTCCAATGTGAGTAGAGCGATCGTCTTATTTCGCGATCGCACCAGTCGACATCGGTGGCCCGCCACTTCTGTTTCAGGTAGTGCACTGTACATTTTGTGCTTCATGGTCGTTTTTGAAGTGCTCCCATTTATGAGTGACGCCAAGCCCGGTGAAATGGCGACGCGATTTCTAGCCCCGATTCGGCAGAAACCTATTCCGAGCCGTTCGTTGTTGCTATCCATGAAGAGTGCCACTCCTCGGATTCTTATCCCTGGCACTCCTTTCTCTCCACATGCAAGCAGTGAATGGATAGCGACGCTCTTCGTAGTAGGTTTCTGCTGTGAGCCGGTGCCATTGGTGGTAGTTGGGGCTTGGCTAACAGGTGTTGGTTGTGATTCAAGGGGCGGAAGGTTAGTGTGTCTCTTAGCAGCAGTTCGGAAGATCTTCTCGGCGTAGGACAGAAAGTGTGGTCTGCTGGCCGGGTCTGCAAGTATGCTATGCAGTTCCGGTTCAACCAGTTTTCTGTCAATCCGAGTTTCTAGATCGGTCCGAGCCGCTAGGAAACGTGGGCAGTCGAGTATGATGTGAAGTATACTTTCACTGATTTCCGAGTCGCACTCGCAACCCGGGCTGTTTTTCAGCTTAAATCTGTGAAGATACTCGGCTATCCTTCCGTGGCCTGTCAAGATCTGCACTTGTGTATGTGTAAGTTTTGTGGTGCGAGTTAGCCGATACGCTTTTTGGACGTCTGGAAGGAACCTCCTTGTTAGTGCGCCTGTTTTGGAGGTTTCGTATCGATCCTGCCATTTGCGGATCGACTCTTCACGAATTTTCCTCCTAATGTAGGACAGTGGGATCCTTCCATAGTCCTGTGTGGCGTCACCGAGTGCCACCGCTTTTGCCAGCTCGTCAGCTCTCTCATTTCCTGTGGTGCCAACGTGCGCTCTCAGCCAGAACATCCGGACCTTCCGTCCATCCTCCAAGATCCTCCCGATGTTTTCCTTTATGCTTCTCGCCAGGGGATGGCTCAGACTTGGGTTTCGGAGCAGGTCGAGTGAAGATCTTGAGTCACTCAGTATGTTGACTATCGGTTCCCTGCTCGAATTTACCATCTGAAGTGCCCTGTGTAGTGCATACAGTTCCGACTGGAAGACTGTGCAAGCGGGGTGAAGCTTAAAGGTGGCGAAGTTTGATTCCTTTCCCTCCTCCCACCATGTCAGGGCAGCACCTACTTGGTCGTTGATTTTGCTGCCGTCTGTGTATATTTGGGGTCCGCTGACATGCTGGATGGAGTCTTCGAGGAGTTCATACTCCGTGGACATTAGGGTAGATGGATGGGGTTGGTCCAGGTATCCCACTCGGAGTTCAAGCTCCGTTCCAGGTGGGAGGTAGTCCTGGGAGAGACCTTTTTTGGCTTTGTACAGGTTTGCCGCCTCATGGATCCTGAGGTCCAGTGGAAGCAAACCCGACAGCGCGAGTGCTGAAGTGAGAGAGACAGTCCGGTAGGACCTGCACACCTTTTGGGCAAAACCTCTCTGGAGGGCATTGAGCTGCTTTTTGTTCATTTCCAGCTCTGCCGCTCGAGACCATGCGCTTGACGCGTATGTCATTATAGGTTCTACCACTGCGATGTATATGGTTCTCGTGATCTCGCTGTTTAGTCCCCACGTTACTTTAGCTGCGCACGCGAGTTGTTTGTAGATGTCTACTACTTTCTTGCATTGCGCAGACACGTGGGGCTTGAAGACTAGATTCTTGTCGATGATGAGGCCCAGGAGCTTTATCTCCTCAACGAGGTCAAGTTTTGTGCCGGCCATGTATAGTTGTGGGGTCTCAAATTTCAACTTCTTGGTGAGGAGCATCGCGTTGGTCTTTTGCGGTGCGAAGTTGAGTTTGTTGGCGTTTCCCCATTTTGCAACTTTGTCCAGCGTTGAGTTGACTGACTGCTCCAGATTGCTCACCGACTGTCCTGTGAACACGAGTACCACGTCATCCGCAAAGGCCTGACAGTATGTTCCTTCGATCTCTAGCGTTTGCAGCAACGAGTCTAGGATAACGTTCCAAAAGATTGGTCCTCCTATGGATCCTTGGACGCAACCTTTTGTTGTTTCCTTCTCGTATGCTGCCCTCGCATAGTTGACCGTGATTCTCCGGTCGGTTAGATATGAACACACCATCTTGTACAGGTTTCCCGGACACCTTTTTTTGACAAGCTGGATTTTCAGTGCTGGCCACCAAGCGTTGTCGAAGGCACCCTCTATGTCCAATGAGATGAGGAGCACGATGTTTTTAGTGTTTACTCCTTTTTTTACGTGCTCTAATAGGTCATAGAGGGCGTCCTCGGTTCCTCTTTGTGGCATGAAGCCGTATTGGTTTTTGTGTAGTGTTGGGAGAATGTGCCATTGGAGTCGACCAATCATTAACTTCTCAATGGTTTTTCCGAGAACGGATAGAAGGCCAATGGGTCGGTATGACTTTGGGTGGGTGTAGTCTGCCTTCCCTGGCTTTCGGATTATGACCACGTGTGCCGCTTTCCAGTGTGTGGGGAAGTGTTTTAGCGATAAGCATTTGTTTGCTATCGCCATGAACACCTCCTTATTCTTATGGCTGCAGCACAGATGTCAGCGGTTAGCCCATCTGGTCCGGGTGCTTTTTTGGGGTTTTGTGTTTGCAATACTTTTTCCAATTCCGCTGACGTGAAGGGTGGGTCATCTTCCGAAAGGCCCTCTAATACGTTCTCCGCCATTTGATATCGAAGTTTAGCGTGATGTGATTGGTCGGTACTCTCTGAGTCGTCTGGATAGAAGGTTTTGGCTAGGAGTTCTGCCGACTGTTTTGGGGTTAGGGTGTTACCTTCAGGGCTTCTCAGAAGCATGTCCTCCTGCTTTCCTGACGTTTTCCTGATTACCCTGTAGATTTTATCCCACATACTCTCCTTTTCCTGAGTCGTGCAGAACTCCTTCCAGCTCTCCGTTTGGGCTTTTTCTGCTCTCTCTGAGTACGACATTTTGGCTTTCTGGTACTCTTCTATTACCATTTTTTTCCTATGGGGAGCTGCATTCCTGATTCTCCTCTTTTTCCTGAGGACCTCTTTTTTAAGATCGCCAAGCTCTTTCGACCACCACGGGGGCTTGGGATCGCCTGCCCTATTTCCTGCAATAGGGATGGTTTGTTTGCAGGTCTCGTGAATGGCCTCTGTGTAGGCTGTGATCTTATTTTCAAGGTCCTCTGGGGTTTTTGACTCCACTACTGAGACGCGCGTGATGTCTCGTTCTGCTAGGATCGTTTTTAGCAGAACTGAGAATTCGGTCCACTTTGCCTTCTTGGTGTTATACTTGCGCGTCGTGATCGGCCTGAGAGTTTCTAGGGCCTTTCCTAGGCGCAAGTTGAAGGTGATAGCATTATGGTCCGAAGTGACGAGACTTTTGTCTACTCTCCAATTTTCGATTTTTCCGAGCAGAGACATGCTGCAAGCAGAAACGTCTACTATACTTGTGCACGCTCTGTCGTTTCTGAAAGTCTCGAAAGTTGGAGTGTCTCCGGTGTTTAGGATTTGGAGTCCCTTTTCATTCAGGAATGCATTGTAGGCTTCCCCTCTGTCGTCCTCAGATGCGCTGCCCCACCAGTGACTCCAGGCATTAACATCTCCCGCGACTATGAGGTTGTGTGTGTCCAATTTGTCGCAGGCTTTTTTGATTCTATCAAGATAAGGCACGATGTCCTGGTCCCCCTCTAGATAGACGGATACCACTCCCAGTTTAAGGCCTCCTCCGATAAGAAGGACCGCCGCTTCAGTCTCGGTCACCAATTGAGGGTCATGTATTACCTCCAGCCGTTCACCGAATACTATGATGGCTGCCTTCACCGGTTTTTGCCTGTTTAAGGTGCATTGGATTACCCGAGTCCCCGGATGTTGTTTGAGGACACCGTTTTTTCCAACGTAGGGTTCCTGGACCAGGGCGATTGTGATGCCCCTGTCCACTGCCACCTGGAGTAGTTCCGCCGTAGCCAGTTTCGAGCGTTGCAGGTTGGCTTGGATGAACCTCAAACCTGCTCCACCCGTTTTATGAGGGACCGAGCGTTGGTACTGTGAGGGGCCCTTAGCAGTAAGAAACTCGGGACCGCGCTATAGCATCCCATTTTTGTTTCTCTGGGCACTCTTTGCTAAAAGCATTGTGCGCCAGGTCTATGCTCGTTCCGTGCGCGGTCGAGCAATTCTTACATTTTGGGGGGTTCCCCTTTAGTCTCCCCTTGCATTTTTCCCAGGAGTGAGACTTGCCGCAGTGACTGCATAGCTCGTCTCTCTCCCGGCAGACCACCTTTGTGTGGCCGAAGCCAAGGCATTTAGTGCATTGCACTAGGGGGAGTGGTCAAACACAGGCCTGCGCTGCATGCCTATGTAGACCTTCCCTGCCTCTGTAAGGTTTCTGTGAATAGAAGGGGAGACTTCCAGGACCGTGTGGCACTCTAGGGTGTTGCGTGCCTTTTTCCTGTACCTCATCTTGATAGTACTCTCCTGAAGGTTGATGTCCTTCAGGAGGTGTTTGTTCTGTATTAGTATGTTTTCTATAATATCTTTGTCGCTGTGGTAGGATAGGACATCCTTCACGATGACCAGTGGGTTGACTGCCCTCGCAACCTCCGCCTTTAGGCCCTTATCTAGCCTCACCCTGCTCTGCACGAGATTTAGATCTTCTTTGGAGCTACAGCTCAGAATAACTTTACTGTTCCTAGCTTTCCTGACTTTGTCGATCTTTGCTCCCGTGTTCTTTGTGTCCAGAGCTTCCCTGATACGATCAATCACGTTTTCCCCGGTGTTTTGGGGATTGTTTGATGTGATGATTAGGGTATAGTTTGGCTTTAAGGGCGGTGGTGGTTTAGCGGCGACCTTTGCGTAGGTCAGCCTTCCCTTCGAGCTGCCTCCTTCCTCCGCTTTGGCGAGTTCCGTTTCGAGGTTGAGGGATGGTGGTGGTGCCCTCATCTTTTCTTCCCGAAGCGTTCGAAGCTCAGATGTCACGGCTTCCATTCTCTCCGTTAGAGGTTGTAAATATTACTCTAAGTTGAGGAGAATGGGTTGTGGTGGTTCGGATGGTGGTGCCCGTTCAGCTTGCATCGTTTGAAGGATGCCCCTTATCTCCTCCACCTCGTGCCTCAAGCCTGGTTCAGACTGTGCCACAGGGGGGTTCGAGTCCCGTTTTTCAATTGCCTTTTTGTTAGATTCCAAGATCTGTTGCGTTTTTTCCTGATCTTTTGTGAGACCTCTTCGGAGCTCATCAAGTTGATTTTGGAGAGTGTCCATTCCCACCTTAAGGCTCAAATGGTCTCTCCTCAGGGGTTCCGTGTCGTGTTCCCTTTCTTCTTTGATGATGGCTTCTGCGAGGGTCTTCATCCGCTTTTCGAGATCCTGGATGGCATCCGCTGTTTCCTTTATGAGCCGATGGGTCTCCTGGGTCTCGTACCCCTGCCAGCTGCGTATCGCTTGCGCCTCCTTAAGCGACGCACTAATGTCCGCCCTGGCCTTCGACAACTCGGACGTTAAGTTTGTGGTGATTTCACCTATTTTTTTGTTGTGGGCTCTCTCCACCCGCACGAGCTCCGTTGCGTGCCTAGTTCTCTCCCTCTCCAGACTGGTGATATGTCTGGACCTAGAGTCCGATAACGAAAGGACTATTTCGTATAGAGTCTGCAGGCTTTCCAGTGCGATGACTTTGCACTCCCTCTTCATGTTGCCTGCAGACTCCAAAGCGTCCTTCCCTTTCAGCAGCGTCTCATTGGCCAGCTTTGTGGCCATATCCATCTCGACACCCATACGCCTGCCCGATTGGTCGACAAGCATGCTCTGTCTTGTCTTGGGCGCTGATATAGGGGTGCCGAGCTCGAGACACGACGCCACTGAGTCGTCGTCAGACTCTATGGGTTTTGGTGGAGATATCCCGCACTGTTCCCATTCAATTATTTTTTCTGTTATGGAGTCCGCCACTGATCTGCTCTCCTGTGTAGCGGAGGATGTTGCCAGGTTCTCTGTTGGCTCCAGTGGTGTTTTTGTTGGTGACGCACTCTTCTTCCTCGCAGGTACCTTTGGGCTTGTTTCCACTGGCTGTGCTCCTACTGATGATGCTTTTTTCGCCGCGGGTACTGATGGCCGCGTCAACCGCTCAGATTTGAGAGACCGAGCAGCCACCGTTTCTTTTTTTAATACCTTCTCGCGCAGCGACCGTTGTTTTAGAAGGGCTACTTGAGGAGCCAAGTCTGATGTTGGGGCGGATCCAGTTACGGGTTTTATTGACATATGGTGGTTTTTAAATACTAATTATTATTTCTAAGTTAAATACTAATTAAATACTAATTATATATTAGTTGTAAAAATTAGAGGTATAAGGTGTATAGCCTCGCGTGACTGTAATTTTACCGGCAATCGCACCCTTCTAACCGAAACACAGCAACGCTGTTTGGCGGAAGAAATAGGTGTGATGGTAGTACTTCCCCGGGCGAGCCCTTTTCAGGTAGCTCTACTACCCTTGTTACTAGTCGATTTTCCTATGATCGTACAGGAATATTAGAGATGTCGTTACTATACACCTATTACTTTTGAACTATTAATGTTAATTGTTTCCTTACTGAGTAACGCCTCTCTCCGCGCCAGGACCTCCAGAGGGGGTTCTGCGTGATGGGTGTTTTCTTGAGGTCTTTGAGAAGGATGGTACTGTGTTGGATTTGTTTTCTTCTTGTGTGATGTGGTAAAGGATCTTCTCCCGATTTCGATGATACCAAATACCAGAGGTCTATCTCTTCTCGTTGCTGAGATAGGCTCCGGGGAAGGTGGTAACCTCAAGGGGGGAGGGGGATTTTGGGGATTCCCTCAGGGCTAGATTGTAGGGCTTCTAATGCCGATTGTGGGGATACCAAACAGTGTGGGTCTATCTGCTCTGGTTCCCGAGATATGACGAGAGGGGGTAAATGAGGGAAAAAATTGGGGGGGGGGGGGGGGGGGGGTTCGGGAGAATGTGTTTAAGGGGGTTGGATTTTTTTAAGGTAGAGGGGTTGGGGGGGAAGGGAAGGTTTAGAGGGGGTTGGGGTAGGGGATTTAACGAGAGGGGGTAAATGAGGAAAATTGGGAAGGGGTGGGGAGGAGGGGAAGAAGGTTTCGTAAGAAAAAGTTTGGGGGGGAGGGGGGGTTGAAAGGGGTTGGGGGGGTTGGGTTGGGGGTGGGGGCAAGTAGAGGGGCTCTTATACCCGGTCAAGCGTGACTCGGGGGTAAAATAAATTTGAGGGGGGGGGGGGGGAGGGGAAGTTGTGTAAGGGGGTTGGGGTGGGTGAATTTGGAATATGCCTGGTCTTCCCGTTATGAGGAGTCCAAACACGGATGTTCTAGGATTAGGGGTTCAAGAGTTACCTCGAGGTTTACCTGATGGTCGGACGAAGGTGTTCCGCTGTTGATGTTTTCACTGGGGCGTAGTCCTAGGCCGGCTTCAGAGTCTTCAACTCGGTTGTCGGACGTCACGCCTCGTGTTGCTTCGTCGAAAGTAGGTTACACGTGTGTCGAACCACGCGGTTTGTGAGGGTATTTCTTGATAATTGGGTACCTTATATCTCCGTTGATTGTGAAGGGATTTTCAAAATTTAAATTCTGTTAAACAGACCTTTAAAAGTTCTTGCTGGTGGTTGTTCGTTTGTTAAAGATTTCACTTTTCTTCTCGTTGATATAATGCTCCAAAGTCCAGGCTTTTCTGCTCCTGAACCCCTTTGTGTAGGATGTTAAAAACAATAATCCTTATGAGACAGACACTTCTTTCTCTGACCGTAACACTTTTATGCGCGTAGCTCAAAATTTTCTAATTATTTGGAATTTTTTTTCCACGGAGCTGTTGATGCGACTTGCGATATTAGGCTGTTACTGGTTAGGTTAGGTTAGGTTAGGTTAGGTTGCTCCAACGACACCCTGGGTTACGGTGGTCAGGGGTGGAAAAGGGAAGAGGAAGAAGGCTCCCAAGGCAACGGGTGAGTTGCCACCGGTAGTGCCGAGCCCCAAAGCTAGCTCCAAGGCGGCGCCCAATGCCGGCCCCAAGGCCGTGCCTAAGCCCGCCCTCAAGGCGACGCCAATGCGGCTGCCTACTACTGCGGCGATCACTGTGACGGTTCCGGAGGGTTCCGACGTCACATACGCTGCGGTAATGGCGGCCGCAAAGGCACGTATTAGGCTGGCGGACGTCGGGGTGGACACGGTTCGCCCCAAGCGAGCGTTGACGGGGGATTGATTTTGGAGGTGTCGGGCCCGGAATGCGCGCCGAAAGCTGACGCGTTGGCAGCTCGCATGCGCGAAGCCCTCGCGGATCTGGGTGTGCGCATTTCGCGCCCGATGAAGATGGCTGAATTGAGGCTCAAAGACCTCGATGAAGCCGTCACACCTCGGGAGGTAGCGGAGGCGGTCGCCATGGCCGGGGACTGCTCGGTTGATGACGTCAAAGTGGGCGAAGTCCATCGCTCGCCCACTGCCCTGGGCACGGTGTGGGTGCGTTGCCCACTAGCGGCAGTGCGCAAGCTTGCCGCGGCAAAGCGCGTCATCATCGGGTGGGTCTCGGCTCGGGTGGACTACCTGACCTCAAGGCCGCTGCAGTGCTTCCGGTGTCTGGAGTACGGGCACGTACGCAGCATGTGTCAGAGCACATTGGACCGCACCAACCTGTGCTACGCGTGCGGTGAACCCGATCATCGGGCGAGCCAATGCACGCGTCCGCGCAGGTGTCCACTGTGCTCTGACAAGGGCTGCAAGGCGGTCCACAGGATGGGGAGCAAGCAGTGCACCCCTCCTAAGGGTAAGAGGAAGGGCAAAAAGCCCTCTCCTCCAGCCCCGACACCGGGAAGCGGAACGGCCTCAACAGTGGCGGCCATTCCAGTGGGCCATGGCCCGCCCCAGGAGGCCATGGAGGCCTCGTAATGGATCAAACCATTCGAGTCCTCCAGGGCAATTTGAACCACTGCCGAGGTGCGCAGGATCTTTTCTTGCAAAGCCTCGCGCAGTGGTCAATTGCCCTTGCCGTAATAGCGGAGCCCTACAGCGTCCCAGACCATCCACGATGGTTCGGGGACGATGTGGGCTCCGTAGCTATTTACTGGGGTGGTGGCGAAGGTGACCCCCCTTGTGCCCTCATTGAAAGGGGACAGGGCTTCGTGGCCACTGAGTGGGGTCGAATAGCCGTTGTAGGCTGCTACATCAACCCCAACCGTAATCTCGCTGATTACGAGGCGTTCCTGGACGAGGTGGGACACTGCATCCGCAGATGCCTGCCCCGTCCCGTGCTTGCCTTGGGCGACTTCAACGCTCACTCTCGTGCGTGGGGGAGTCCCCAAGATGACCGCAGGGGGGAGACCATGGTTGAATGGGCGGCGGGTCATGACCTCCGACTCTTGAATCGGGGGTCCGTAAGCACATGTGTGCGGTGGCAGGGGGAGTCGATCGTGGATTTATCATGGGCGACTCCTTCTGCCACACACATGGTGTCGGGATGGAGAGTTGCCGAAGAGATGGTCACGCTTTCCGACCATCGCCACATCGTTTTCGATGTGGCTCTTCGCCCTCCCGGCCGTGCGGCCCGCCGCAGTAGCAGCAGCCCGCCGCGACGGTGGGCCCTCAAGCGGCTTAATCGAGATTTTCTCGAAGCTGCAGCCATTGTCGCGGCCTGGCCAGAAGGCCATGTTGGAGAGGATCTGCCCGATCCTGAGAGGGAGGCGGCCTGGTTCCGGGCAACGATGACGTCGATCTGTGACTTATCGATGCCCCGAGCCAGGCCAACCAAGCGTAGGTCGGTGTACTGGTGGTCAGAGGAGATAGCGCGGCTGCGGAAGACATGCCTGCGCTCCAGACGCCTGTACACCAGAGCTAGAAGAAGGCGGCGAGCTCCTGCCGAAGTAAGGGATAGAGCCTACGAGGTATACCGAGGCGCTACGACAGCGCTCCAGGCGTCCATCGCGAACGCGAAGGCTCAGTCCTGGAGTGAACTCCTCGAGGGACTGGATAGAGATCCATGGGGGCGCCCGTACAAGATGGTACTAGGTAAGCTGCGCCCATGGATCCCTCCTTTGACTGAAACTCTGGACCCTGAGCTGGTGGGGAGTGTGGTTGACACACTGTTTCCCAGGGTCAAGGACAGTCCCTCTCCCCCCGGGCTATCGTCGGAACCGACCATCTGGTCCGATGATCTGGGGGTGACCGACGAGGAGTTGGTCCGCGCTGTGAAGCGCCTCAGGGCTCGCAATACAGCACCAGGCCCTGACGGAATACCTGGTCGGGCTTGGGTGCTGGCTCTATCCGCCGGCCTGGGGAACAGGCTGCGGCAGCTGTTCGACAGCTGTTTACGCCGCGGAGTGTTCCCCAAGGGCTGGAAGGAGGCTAAGTTGGTCCTCTTGAAGAAGGACGGCAGGTCCGCAGACTCACCCTCTACGTATCGTCCCATTTGCCTGCTGGACGAGGCCGGCAAGTTGTTTGAAAGAATAATTGCCGCTCGTCTATGCACACACCTGTGGCGGGTAGGCCCCGACTTGTCGGATGACCAGTTTGGTTTCCGGCATGCTCGTTCGACAGTGGACGCGATTTTTCGTGTCCGTACGCTGTCGAACCAGGCGGTGTCCCGGGGCGGGAAGGCGTTGGCGGTGTCCTTGGACATCGTAAACGCATTCAACTCCCTGCCCTGGAGGGCGATCAGGGAGGCACTCGTGTTTCACGGAGTGCCGCCCTACCTGTAGAGCATAGTCGGAGCCTACTTGCAGCACAGATGTGTGCAGTACGTGGGCAGGGACGGTACCTTGCACGAGAGGGAGGTCAGTTGCGGGGTTCCACAGGGTTCTGTACTGGGCCCGCTTCTGTGGAACCTCGCATACGACGCGGTCTTGCGTGTCGATCTCCCCGAAGGCGTACACGTCGTCTGCTACGCGGACGACACTCTTGTGTTAGCCAACGGGGACTCCTTCGACGGGACCAAGGAGCTCGCCGAGCTTGGGGTGGCTTGTGTCGTGGACAAGGTCCACGAGCTGGGTCTGAGGACAGCGCCGCACAAGACCGAGGCGCTGTGGTTCCACAAGTTCCCTAGGGGAAGGGAACCACCCAGCTTGTCGGTTCGCGTGGGTGACGTTGACATCCAGGTGGGGCGGTACCTGAAGTACCTGGGCCTCACCCTGGATAGTCGCTGGGGTTTCGAGGAGCACTTCAGCCGCTCCGTCCACCGGATCCAGAAGGTGGTTGGTGCTCTGCACAGACTGCTGCCTAATCTCGGGGGACCTAGGGAGGGAGTTCGCCGCCTCTACGCCGGAGTCGTGCGGTCGATGGCACTCTACGGAGCGCCCGTCTGGTGGGAGCGACTGGCGCTCCGACGCAGCAGGACTATGTTTCATAGCCTGCAGCGTATTGTCGCCATCCGGATCGCACGAGGATATCGGACGATATCCTTCGAGGTGGCAACTCTCCTGGCGCGGTTCCCGCCCTTCGACATCTTGGCGGAGATGGACGCGCGTGTGTACGTGCGCCTCCGCCATGATGACGGGAGCGGAGTCGCGCCTGCTGAAGTGCGGGTGCAAGAGCGCCGACGTGCGCTCGGGATGTGGCGCGAGCGGCTCGAGGAGCCGTGGAACATGCGCCAACGCGCCGTCGGCGCGATTGTGCCGAGCTTCGAAACTTGGCTGGGGAGGGAAACGGGTAACATCACCAATAGACTTACTCAGGTACTCACCGGGCACGGTTGCTTCGGTGAGTACCTGAATAGGATCGGACGCGAACCGACACCGCAGTGCCACCACTGTGGGAGGGATCGGGACTCCGCCCAGCACACGCTTGAGGAATGCTCGGCGTGGTGCGAGGAGCGGCGGACCCTGATCGCCAGGATCGGGCTCCTGCCCGATCCTGGCGATCCCTCTCTCTACCAGGCGTAGTAGAGACTATGCTGGTAGATGAGACGGCGTGGAAGGCAGTGGCCTCTTTCTGTGAGACCGTTATGGTTCGGAAAGAGGCCGCCGAGCGAGATCGCGAGAGGGCTGATCCCGCTCGGAGAAGGAGGCGACGGCGAGGCGGCAGTGGGCGCCCCACTGCGCCTGCCCCATAAGGGGCTTTGCGTGGTATCCCCTGCTAAACAGGGGACCTGTCGGGTTCGTGGGTGGTCGGAGTGTGGGCTTCGACTGTCCGTTAAACGGGCCCCGGGAGGGCGGCGGCACATTGTGGCAATGTGCCGCTGTGAACACCGTGGTGTTTGGGGGTGGCTAGATAGCCTCCCCCTGGATGTGCGAAGGCACAGCGCGAGGGGGGCACCGGTGCGTTCCTTTTGGAGATCCCGGAGCCCTCCGACATGCGTCGAAGATGGCCACCGGGGGGATTTTAGTGAGTCCACGAGTCCGTGAACCTCACATAACCCTACTGTACCCTCCATGCAGTAGGGTATCTGGTTGCAGATTTTGCCCATCGTCAACAAAAAAAAAAAAAAAAAGGTTAGGTTAGGTTAGGTTCCCTCCCCGTCCAAACTGGATGGGTGACCGGGACGGCTCCGTGGCAGTCGTCGGCTCCACGGCGGCTCATTCCCCGCCCTTGTCTCTTAGAGACAAGGGTACTGGATATGTTGCCGCCGATTGGGGGGGAATCACCATTTATGGTGTATATTTCTCCCCCAACCGGAGTTTGAACGACTTCGAGGTCTTCCTTAACAACTTGGAGGCCTCGATGCGGCGACTAGTGTCTGGGCACGTCCTCGTGCTGGGGGACTTCAACGCAAAGTCCATTGCGTGGGGTTCCCCTGCGACGGACGCCAGGGGCGAAGCCGTCGAGGAGTGGGCGGCGTCGGTGGGCCTTTGTTTGCTGAACAGGGGCTCCACCAACACGTGCGTGCGACAGCAGGGGGGGTCGATAGTGGACCTTTCGTTCGCTACCCCTGCAGTCGCCGCACGAGTAAGGAACTGGTGTGTCCTGGAAGAGGTCGAGACGCTCTCGGATCATTTGTACATCCGATTCGAGCTCTCCCGGTTCCAGGACCCTAGTAGGGGTCACGCGGCGCGGCGCCCTACCCGCCTTCCGCGGTGGGCTGTCGCCAAGCTCGACAGGGACCTACTAGAGGAGGCGGCCATTATTCACTCTTGGCTGTCTCCGCAGGCCCCGACCGAGGAGGTCGACATGGGGGCTGGTCGCTTCTGCGATGCGATTACGCAGATTTGCGATGCGGCCATGCCCCGCCTTCGTGGTTGTCGGCCTCCAAGGAAGGAGGTCTACTGGTGGTCCCAGGAGTTGGCGGACCTCCGTGCGGCCTGTGTACGTGCCCGGAGGTCCCTCACCCGTAGTCGGCGACGTCACCGCGGGGTTGGTGAGGAGGTGGAACGGCTTCATGAGGAGTACCATGAAGCTCGGAAAACTCTGCGGCTGGCCATCTGCCGCGCCAAGGATGTGAGCAGAGAGGAGATGCTGGAGAGTATTGAGCGTGACCCCTGGGGTCGCCCTTATCGTGCGGTGCGTCAAAAGCTCCGCACGTCGGGCCCCCCCCTTACGGAGACTCTCCAGCCCAGCTTCCTGCAGGAAGTGGTCGAGGGCCTATTCCCGCAGCGGGTGGAGCACACACCCCCGTCGATGGCTGCATCAGCCGGAGACGACGGGGGCAGCGAGGTTGATGTTCCGCCCGTCAGGGAATCGGAGTTGGGGGCGGCTGTTCTACGGATTCGATCCAAGAATACCGCCCCCGGGCCGGACGGGGTTCCAGCCCGAGTGATGGCCCGAGCCCTCGACTACATGTCGGACCACCTCAGGGAAGTGTTAGACGCTAGCCTGGCGTCCGGACGCTTCCCTGAGCGCTGGAAATGCGGGAAGCTGGTCCTGCTGCAGAAGCCGGGACGGCCTACCGAATCGGTCGCGGCCTATAGGCCTATCGTGTTGCTGGACGAGGCGGGTAAACTTTTTGAGAGGGTGCTCTCTGCCCGCATCGTTCGGCACCTCTGCGAGGTTGGCCCCGATCTGTCGGACGCCCAATTCGGTTTCCGAGAAGGGCGTTCGACGATCGATGCCGTAATACGCCTTAGGGCCGTGACCGAGGAGGCCGTGAGCTGCGGCGGAGTGGTGTTGGCGGTGTCCTTGGACATCGCCAACGCCTTCAATAGTCTGCCATTCAGCTGCATCAGGGAAGCGCTCCGCTACCACGGAGTGCCGGAGTACCTGAAGCGGCTGGTGGCGGACTATCTTGAGGAGCGAACCGTCATGTACGAGGACCGAGATGGCGTCTTGAGACGCAGGGCCATGTCGTGCGGTGTTCCGCAGGGGTCTGTCCTAGGACCTCTCCTGTGGAACATCGGGTACGACTGGGCCCTACGAGGGCGTCTCCCCCCCGGGCTGGGTGTAATCTGCTACGCGGATGACACCTTACTCACGGCCCGGGGGGCTAACTTCCAGGAGGCGGCGCGCCTGGCCGCCACGGGAGTTTCCCAGGTGGTCGGGCGCATTGAGGCGTTGGGATTACGGGTGGCCCTGGATAAGACGGAGGCCCTATTATTTCATGGGCCCCGTCGTGGTCCACCCGCCGGCGCCTCAATCGAGGTCGGCTCGGTCCTCGTACCGGTCCGGGCCCAGATGAGGTATCTGGGTCTGGTCCTAGACGGTAGGTGGCTCTTCGACGAGCACTTCCGACAGCTTGGTCCGAAGCTGGTGGACACTGCCTCCGCCCTAGGGCGACTTTTGCCCAATTTGGGCGGGGCCAGTGTTCCCACGAGGCGGCTGTATGCGGGGGTTGTCCGGTCCATGGCGCTGTATGGTGCACCGGTGTGGGTGGCGGCTCTGACTGCTCCGAATAGGGCGCGCCTCTGGCGCCCCCAGAGGATATTGGCGGTCAGAGCCATACGCGGATACCGCACGGTGTCCACCGAGGCGGCTTGCGCCTTGGCCGGAACACCCCCGTGGGATTTGGAGGCGGAGGTGCTCGCCGAAGTTTATCGGCGAGTGGCTGACTTCCGGGCGGAGAGCGGATTTCGCCCTCCGCCCGAAGACGTGCGCGAGTGGCGCGAAGCCGCTCGCCGAGCCACCATGGTCAGATGGTCGTTCCGGCTGGAGACTCCACGCGCTGGCTTCGCCGCCGTGGATGCTCTCCAGCCAGTCATCGCCGAGTGGGCAGGGCGGCAGCACGGGACTCTTTCCTTCCGGCTGACGCAGGTGCTTTCCGGGCACGGTTGCTTCGGAAAGTACCTGTACTCGGTCGCTAGGAGGGAATCGAGTCCCGCCTGCCACCACTGCGACTGCAGTGAGGATTCGGCCCAGCACACGCTGGCGGTCTGCCTCGCATGGGCGACGCAGCGCCGGGCCCTCACTGCAGTCATCGGAGCGGATCTCTCGCTACCGGCCGTAGTTCGCTCCATGGCCGGTAGCGACAGTTGTTTTACCGCGGTCGCTTCCTTCTGCGAGGAAGTAATCTCGCAGAAGGAGGCGGCGGAGAAGGCCCGGGAGGACGACCTCCACTCGGACCCGATCCGCCGCCGGCGAACCGGACGGCGGAGGCGCGCTTTCCTGCGCCTCATGCCGCCCTGAGTGTGGCCGCGGGTGGACGGGATGGGTTCTCCCCTCCACCCGCATTAGTTTGGCCAACCGCGAGGGGGCGGCGTCCGCGTGTGCCGGACGTCGCCTAAGAGAGGTCCTTGAGACGGAGCCCGCGCCAGGAGCGGGCCGGCGCTGGGAGGGGTCCAGAAGGCGATAACTACCTGGACCCCTCCTAAACTGGAAGCGCAAAGAGGGCACACCGTGTGGTTTTGGTCGGTTCGAGTCCGACACACCGCCCCGCCAAACGAGAGCCCCGGCGGGGTGACGGTCCGAGGGGATTTCCACACGCTAAAAAAAAAAAAAAAAAAAAAAAGGTTTGGTTGCTGCGGTGGCCTCCTTTTGCGAGGAAGTAATTTCGCAAAAGGAGGCGACGGAGCGGGCGCGGGAGGAAGACCCTCTCGCAGCGCCACTCCGCAGGCGACGAACGGGTCGGAGAAGGCGATTGCACGACAATCGTCTTCCCCCTCCTGGTGGAGGATAGCGGGAGACAGGCGCGGGGGCGTCTTCTCCCGCATTGCACGTATCCTCCACTTCCGCCGGGTGGGAATGACCGCGAGCACTCGCGGCTATTCTCGGGCCCCTCTCCCAGGGTGGGGAGGGGGTTGAAGGGCTCGTCGTAAAGGCGGGCGGTCGTCGGCGGGGGGCTGGATGGAAAGGCTGTGCCGGATTCCCAGTTCCCCTCCATATAGGCGATGCGGGAGTGCCGCTGGGTCGTTTAGTGGGTATACCGGTGGGGAGCACCGGGAGTCCCACATAACCCTTCCGTCCCCCGACGGGAGGGTATACATAAAGCATTTTTCCCAGCGTAAAAAAAAAAAAAAAAAAAACAAAAAAGGTTAGGTTAGGTTAGGTTGGGCGGGTCTGGGTTTATCCATTAGTAGTTGCTATGCCTAGCTTGCGTGCTTCGGCCGGTTGTTTTGGATAAATCCAGGCCTTCCTTATTCGGCTCTGGGAGCGAGTAGGGAGGCGTTTGGTCTTGAGGGAGAGCGCAGGTCGTGTAGATCCTCAAGGCAAGTCTGGTGGGGTCGTTCCTTCACGCGGTTGCTGCCCGCTATTGGTCTATTTCCATCAGAAATAGACGTAACTAAAACCACCAGGCGCCGGCACTTTGTCGGTGGGGTTAGGATGGGGAAGCTTCTCCGCGCGTCCCTCTGATTAGCAGAGGGCGCAGTGGAAGGAGCAAGGACGGGCTAGTGGAGCCGTCATAGAGGGAGGCATTGTCGGCTTGGCGTCGTTTCCGCTTGGGTTTCCGTGAGTCGGCTGTATGGGTCAGCTTCCTTGCGGGATCCTGAGTGGACTGGGGCTTCTCCGGCAGTGTGGTTGGCGTACAGCCATGGGGAAGGCAGGGACGTGCTCGAAGAGCAGTCTGGTGGAGATAGAGGATCCGAGGATTCGTCTGAGGATCGGAGTGTGTGTAGGAAAGACCATATCTCAAGGTTTCGGCGCCTGCTGAAGGGAGTATTGCGCGTGTGAGTCTGGATTTGTGTTGCTGCTGCTCGTGCACAACTGCGTTTGCGGTTGTGGACGGGGGGATGCGGCGTGGATCCGGGCTCACACGTGGAGTATGGTCGGGGGGAACCCGGCCGCTAGGGCGCCCATCACAGGGGACCTCACCCCTTCAAAAAGGAAAATAAAGCTATGGAAATGACGAATCGCAAAAAACTACCTCAGGCGGGTACCAGCTGCTCCGCAGTTGGAGAATCCCGTAGCGGCGTAGCGTCAGCTACGTCGTTGTTCCCCAGATCGTATTCTGAGGGGGGAACCGATCGTCCTATGGTTGCTGAAGAACGTGGGTCTTCCGATGCTTCCGCTCGGTCGACGTGTGATGTGGATAGGGAGACAGAAGCAGTCACCTCCCGCGCTTCGGTGCGGAAGACGGCTGCTTCAGTTTCGAAAGATGGAGGTGATGCGGGTGTAGCGAAAGAGCTGTCTTCGGGGAAGACGGCGGGTTCTTTCGTGAAACCGAGGACTCGTTCGGTCGCGGCGAGCGCCACGAGGGCGGCAAGTGCCGCGAGCGTGGCGAGCGCGGCGGTTGCGGTGAGCGATGGAGGGGAGGAGTTGGACTGCTCTATTATGTCCGTCTCCTCGTACGCGTCGACAGCGTCGGACATGTCTCGTGCTGTTCGAAAGCGTGGTAGGAAGGCAGATGGACTGTCAGATCCTCAAGGGTCTAAGCGCGCCATGTTCCTCAAGGACAGGGAGAGGCCGGATGAGGACGATGTCTTCGACCCGTCCGTCCTCCCCTTGAACTCGAGGACAAAAGGGAAGCTGCCAAAGCCAGCTGACCTTGAGAGAGAGATGGAGGTGCAGCCAACTGCGGATGTAGTCGCCGGGATCAAGGTCAATTTGGACACGGTCGAAAAGATCGCCGACAAGTCCAAGAATTTGAGGGGCGACTACGTTCACGGTCTGCGTTTAGCCGTGAGGAAGGCGATGGCTGGCGTCCTTGAGTTGACGCAGAGAACGTCCTCGGACGCCAACGTGGAGCGCCTAGAAAAGGAGAACGCCGACCTGCGTAGGCAGATGGCGGCCCTTTTCACAAAGGTAGACCAGCTGACGGATGCGATCCGTGAGCAGACCACTTCCAAGGCCAGCGCAGGAAGTGTAACCAAGCCGACGGCGTTAACACCTGCCGCCGGTGGGAAAGACTGGGAGGGCCAGTTCATGGACCGCATTGGCGCGCTTATGGACAAGAAGTTAGCGGCGGCGTTTAAGGTCCAGCCTTCGACCTCTCAGGTCAGTGCAGTCCCCATGGCGTCAGGCCCTCCCAAGAAGGGCAAAGCCAAGGGTAATAAAGAGGGCAAGGGGAAGCAGGCGCAGCCGGTGCCGGAAATTTCTGTGTCGGCGTTGCAGTTGCGGCTTTCCGAGGCGCGGGCACCGCTGGAAACGGAGAGTACGTGGGCGACCGTCACGAGGAAGAAGGCGAAGAAATCTTCGCCTCCTAAAAAGGCAGTTCCTCCCCCAGTGAGGCCTGCCCCAAAAGCTGGCCCAAAAGCTGCCCCTAAGGTAGGACGTCCGCCGAAACCGATGCAGTTGCCGACATCTGCGGCGATTGCGGTGACAGTTCCAGAGGGCTCGGATGTCACCTATGAAGCAATGATGGCGGCCGCAAAGGCTCGGATTCAGCTGGCTGAAGTCGGTTTGAACACAGTCGGCTTCAAGCGAGCTATAACGGGGGGTCTAATCATGGAAGTGCCAGGTCCCGACTGCACCTCCAAAGCAGACGCGCTGGCTAGTCGGTTGCGGGAGGCTCTCAACGAGATGGGTGTGCGCATTTCGCGCCCCGTCAAGACGGGTGAGCTGCGGCTGAAAGACCTGGACGACAGTGTCACTTCGCAGGAGGTGGCTGCCGCGGTGGCTAGGGCCGGGGACTGCTCGGCCGACGACGTGCGGGTGGGTGACATACGTCGCTCTCCCACTGCCATAGGCACGGTGTGGGTCCGTTGTCCACTGGCTTGCATTCGCAAGTTAATCACGGCAAAGCACGTCACTGTCGGGTGGGTTTCGGCTCGGGTCGATTACCTGACCTCAAGGCCGCTGCAATGCTTCCGGTGCCTGGAGTACGGGCACGTACGCAACATGTGTCGCAGTACGGTGGACCGCACAAACTTGTGCTACGCGTGTGGTGAGCCCGATCATCGGGCGAGCCAATGCACGCGTCCGCGTAGGTGTCCGCTGTGCTTTGATCACGGCTGTAAGGCTGACCATAGGATGGGTAGCAAGCGTTGCAACCCTCCTAAGGCCAAGAGGAAACCTCCTCCAGACCCAGCACCGGGAAGCAAAACGGCCCCAGCAAAGGAGACCGTTGAGTCGGGCAAAGCCCCGCCACCCCAGGAGGCCATGGAGGCCTCTTAATTGATCACACCATTAGAGTCCTCCAGTGCAATCTAAACCACTGCCGAGCTGCGCAGGATCTTCTCCTTCAAACGCTTGCGCAGTGGTCAATTGCACTTGCCGTAGTGTCGGAGCCCTATCGTATCCCGATTCATCCTCGCTGGTTTGGGGACGATGAGGGCTCTGCTGCTATCTATTGGGGCGGTGGTGAAGGTGACCCCCATTGCGCCCTTATTGAAAAGGGTGAGGGTTTCGTAGCTGTAGAGTGGGGTCACATAGCCGTTGTGGGCTGTTACGTCTCCCCCAACTGTACTCTTGCCGCTTACGAGGTGTACCTGGACGAGGTGGGTAGCTGTATTCGCAGATGCCTGCCCCGTCCTGTGCTTGTCTTGGGTGACTTCAACGCTCACTCACGCGAGTGGGGGAGTCCCCAAGACAACCCAAGGGGAGTAAAGGTTGTTGACTGGGCGGCGGGTTTTGACCTCCGGCTTTTGAACCAGGGGTCCGTAAACACGTGTGTGCGGTGGCAGGGAGAGTCGATCGTGGATTTATCTTGGGCGACTCCTTCTATCACACACATGGTGTCGGGATGGAGGGTAGCGGAGGAGATGGTCACACTTAGCGACCATCGCCACATCGTTTTCAATGTAGCTCTTTGCCCTCCCGACCGTGAGTCCCACCGCAAAAGTGACCTGCCACGACGATGGGCCCTCAAACGGCTGGACAGTGATCTGTTGAAAGCCGCAGCCATCGTCGCGGCCTGGCCGGAAGTCGAGGAGGATCTGCCCGATCCTGAGAGGGAGGCAGCCTGGTTCCGGACAACGATGACGTCTATTTGTGACGCGTCGATGCCCCGAACCGGGCCAACCAAGCGTAGGGCGGTGTACTGGTGGTCGAACGAGATTGCAAGGCTGCGCGAGGCGTGCCTGCGTGCTCGACGCCAGTACACCAGAGCCCGGAGAAGACGGCGAGCTCTTGCCGAAGAGACGCAGAGAGACTACTTGGTTTACCGACGCGCTACCAAGGCACTCCAAGGCGCTATTGCCGATGCTAAGTCTCGGTGCTGGAGTGAACTCCTCGAGGGGCTAGACAGGGATCCGTGGGGGCGCCCGTACAAAACTGTACTGGGTAAACTCCGGCCCTGGGTTCCACCGCTGACGGAAACCCTGGACCCAGCTTTTGTCGGGAGAATGGTAGACACCCTCTTCCCCAGGGTTCAGGATGGTCCCTCATCCCCCGGGTTACCATCGAACCCAAACATCTGGTCTGATGAACTGGGGGTCACTGAAGAGGAGTTGCACCGAGCTGTGAAGCGCCTCGGGGCACGTAACACCGCGCCAGGCCCGGATGGAATTCCTGGTCGGGCGTGGGTGCTGGCTCTATCCGCCGGACTGGGGTACAGGCTGAGGCGGTTATTTAATAGCTGCTTCCGCTCTAGCACGTTCCCCAAGGATTGGAAGGAGGCAAGGGTGGTCCTCTTGAAGAAGGACGGCAGGGCCGCAGATTTTCCTTCTGCGTATCGTCCCATATGCCTGCTGGACGAGGCTGGCAAATTGTTCGAAAGAATAATTGCCGCTCGTCTATGCACTCATCTGCGGCAGGAAGGTCCCGACCTGTCGGATAACCAGTTTGGTTTCCGACGGGCGCGTTCGACAGTTGACGCGATTCTTTGCGTCCAGTCACTGTCGAAGCAGGCCGTGTCCCGGGGCGGGAAGATGCTGGCGGTGTCTTTGGATATCGTCAACGCGTTTAATTCCCTGCCCTGGAGGGCGATCAGGGAGGCGCTCGTTTTTCACAGAGTACCTCTCTACCTGCAGCGCATAGTTGGTGCCTATTTGCGCGACAGATGTGTGCAGTATGTGAGCCGGGACGGTGCATTGCACCATAGAGAGGTATATTGTGGGGTTCCGCAAGGGTCCGTTTTGGGCCCTCTCTTGTGGAACCTTGCATACGATGTGGTTTTGCGCGTCGATCTCCCTGTCGGCATTCACGTTGTCTGCTACGCGGATGACACTTTAGTGTTAGCTGACGGGGACTCCTTCGACAGGGCCAAAGAGCTCGCCGAGCTTGGGGTGGCTTGCATCGTGGATAAAATCCACGAGCTGGGTCTGAGGATAGCGCCTCAGAAGACTGAGGCGCTGTGGTTCCACAAATTCCCGAGGGGAAGGGAACCAGCCAGCATGTCCGTTCGCGTGGGTGACGTTGATGTCCAGGTGGGGCGGTACCTCAAGTACCTGGGCCTTACCTTGGACAGTCGCTGGGGATTTGAGGAGCACTTCAGCCGTGCGGTTCCCCGGATTCAGAGGGTGGTGGGTGCTCTGCACAGACTGCTGCCCAATCTCGGGGGACCAAGGGAGGGGGTTCGCCGACTCTACGCGGGGGTCGTACGATCGATGGCTCTCTACGGAGCACCCGTATGGTCCAGTAGACTGACGGGCGTTAGGCGCTGCAGGACTATGTACAATAGTCTGCAGCGCACTATAGCTATTCGTATCGCGCGAGGATACCGTACGATATCGTATGAGGCGGCAACTCTCTTGGCGCGATTTCCGCCCTTTGACATCTTGGCGGCGATGGACGCACGTGTGTACGTTCGTCTTCGACAGGATGACGGGGGCGGAGCAACGCCGGTAGAGGTGAGGCATGAGGAGCGACAACGTGCGCTCGTCGAATGGCGCGAGCGGTTCGACGAACCGCGGAACTCGCGCCAGCGCATTGTTGGTGCAATTCTGCCGAGCTTCGAAGCCTGGCTAGGGAGGGAGTATGGTAATGTCACCTATCGACTTACTCAGATACTTACCGGGCACGGGTGCTTCGGTGAGTACCTGAATAGGATCGGACGAGAACGGACACCGCAATGTCACCATTGTGGGAGGGATCGGGATTCCGTCCAGCATACGCTCGAGGAATGCTCAGCGTGGTGCGTGGAAAGGCGGAACCTGATCACCAGGATCGGGCAGGACCTCCGTCTGCCAAACGTAGTAGCGGCTATGTTGGCAGACGAGGATAACTGGAGGGCTGTGGCCTCTTTCTGTAAGACCGTATTGGTTCGGAAAGAGGCCGCTGAGCGAGATCGGGAGAGGGCCGATCCCACTCGGAGAAGGCGGCGGCGGAGGGCAGGCAATGGCCGCCCCGCGCCGCATGCCCCGTAAAGGGGAAGAGCAATGGTTTCCCCTGCCAAACAGGGGACCTTTCGGGTCCGTGGGTAGTCGGAGTGAGGGCTCTGGCCAACCCGGATAGCGGACTAAGGGAGGGCAGCCGCACAATGTGGCATGTGCAGCTGTGCACCGCGAGGGTGCTGGGGGCAACTGCCCCCGGGACGTGCTCATTATGGGCGATGCGTGAGAGGGGCTCTGGTGCGTTTCTTGTGAGGTCCCAGAGCCCTTTGACATGCATGGAGGCCGGCCACCGGGGAGGTTTTAGTGGGTCGTCGAGTTCGACAACCCCACATAACCCGTATTGTACCCTAGCATGCAATACGGGTATCTGGATGCAGATTTACTCCTCGAAAAAAAAAAAAAAAAAAAAAAAAAAAAAAAAAAAAAGGTTAGGTTAGGTTAGGTTAGGTTAGGTTAGGTTAGGTTCCGCGGACCTGCTGGGTAGTCCCAGTGGGTGGGGAGGTGTACCCCAACGCGGCGCGTCCCCGGGTGGCGGATAGGGGAACGGCTCCCAGAAATGGGAGTTACCGGTTTACCGGCGCGGACCAAACACTGGAGGGGAAATGGGGAGGTTCCCTGAACTGTTGTTGCGGCGTCGTCCTGCTTGGTCTCCCTCGAGTCGGCTGTATGGGTCAGCTTCCTTGCGGAGTTCTGGGTGGGTCAGCGCTTCACTGGCGGATTGGGGGCCTCGGTGAGAGAAAGGGGAGGCTTCTCCGCGTGTCTCTATGAAGGTAGCATAGAGCACAGTGGATGAAGCCTGGCGGAGGAAGAAGCCTGGATGAAGCCAGGAGCTAGGTGGGACGGCGGCAGTGGGTCGCAGTGGACCTTCGGGTCGGTGGATGGCGGGCCTGCAAGGCCCGCGGCGCGGCAGAGAGTGTCAACACGGCCTCTCTGTCGGGCACGAGGAGGAATGGCGGCAGTTGGTCGCAGTGGGCCTTCGGGCCGGTGGATGGCGGGCCTGCAAGGCTTGCGGCGCGGCAAGGAGGGTTAATTCGGCCACCTTGTCGGGCACATTAATGCGTCTCCGAATCCCGTTGTTTGGTGCCTGCACAAGGGATGCATGGCTGGGGGGAACCCGGTTGGCTAGGGCACCACAAGGGGACCTCACCCCTCAAATAAGGAAAATATGGATACGGTGACTTCTGAAACAACTCCTCAAGTGGGTAGCAACCTAAGTTGTGAATCCCACGGCGCTCCGGCGTTCAGCCCCAATGTATTTGAGGGGGGCAAGAACCACCACGTGGGCTCCGGCCCGCGACACGACAACTCACGCGATAACTCGGACACTGATTCTTCTAAAAATGACGACCTTGGCAAGAAAATGGACGGTGATAATGTGGAGGAGAGGGCTTCTAAAGCCCCATGGCTTCGGACTCAGACAGTGAACCTGTCAGAGTCTGATTCCGATGCCATGACCTGGGAGACCGTGTCATCTCACGGCTCCGGGAGGAGGCTGCGCAAGCGGCACATGGAAGACAGGAAAGAGCAGGAAGACCAGGGTGAATCCTCACCGTTACCCAAGGTCTCCAGCACTCGACGAGGTAGAGGACGCCCGCCCACTACAGGGCAGTACGTTGGCCTGGCGAAGGCCAAGGCTGAACTCAACCGAGTACGAGAAGAGGAGATTCGGCTCACAGCCGAAAAGGAGCTCCAAGAGGAGCTCCAGCAAAAACGGAGGACGCAGTTCCTCAAGGCGCCGGCATCGGTGCCCGCGGACCGTGGCTCTCAGCTGAGCAACTGCGATGCCGCTGAGCTGGAGTCAATGTTGATGGACTCGGTGGACATCGTTTATGCGGTGGCCACCAAGTCCAAAAACCTAAAGGGCACGTCGGTGAGGGCCTTGAAGGATGCTGCGGACACCATAAGGGCATCCTTTAAGGAAGCGCGGGCCCGCACAATGCCCGAGGAGATAGCCCTACTGGTAAAGGCGAATGAGCGACTCTCAGCGGAGCTGAAGGACCTGCGACAAAAGATGGCGCAGATGAGGGAGACCCAAGCTCGCGTGGCTGCGACCTCGGTTCCTGTTCAGGCACCAGCTCATACGCCCTGCACGGAGGAAGTGATGCGGCAGATCATGGTGCAAGTGGGCACGATGGTGAACGCCCGCTTTGCCGGGATCGAGGAGAGACTGCTGCCCGGGCAGACCCGAAGGCCCCCTCTGGCCGCAGACCGGCGAAGGGAGACCGAGGTGCGTTCAGCAGAGATCCCCACCCAAAGGGACTCTCCAGCGCCAAAGCCTGGAGCAAGAGCGGCTCCGAAACCGAAGCCTGCCCCCGCCCCTGCCAGCGCTGCAGCTCCAGCGGAAGACAGGCAGGTGGTATCAAGGCGAAGAAGCGGTGAAAAAAGGTGTCACCTACGCCAAGGTGCTGGAGGCGGCCAAGGCGAAGATCAGCCTAAGCGAGCTGGGATTCTCGCCGTGGAAAATCAGGGTGGCGGCCACTGGGGCACGAGTGCTGGAGGTTTCCGGCGCGAACAACGCAGCAAAAGCGGACGTCCTTGCTGAGAAGCTCAGAGAGACGTTTCTAGACGAGGAGAGCATACGAGTCTCCAGGCCTACTATTACAACTGACCTTCGAGTCAGCGGCCTGGACGATTTTGTCACCCCGCACGAGCTAGCGGAGGCCTTGGCCGGGAAGGGCGAATGCCCTGTGACGGCCTTTTCCGTAGGCGCAATACGGCGGGGCCAAGCCGGGATGGGCACCGTGTTCGTGCGCTGCCCCACCGCAGCTGCAAAGAAGGTGATGGCCACTGGAGGCCGTGTTTTGGTGGGCTGGGTGGCGGCGCGGGTCAGTATCTTAGATGCAAGGCCCCGCCGCTGCTACCGCTGTCTTGAGCTGGGCCATATAGCGGCCAAGTGCAAGGCCGAAGTTGACCGCAGCGATGAGTGCTACCGCTGCGGTACAAAGGCCCACAAGGCCAAAGAGTGCACAGCCGCCCCCCATTGCACCCTATGTGCAGCAGCGGGAAAGCCGGCGGACCACCTCTCCGGGAGCAAGGCATGCGCCAAGTCCCCGTCAAAGCCAGGGGTCAGACGGAAGGCCAACGCGGCTGGGGCTACGGCCAAGCCACGTCCGCCTCGCCCTAACAAAGGGCCAGCCGAAGGCATGGAGGAAGATTAATTAGTATGGCCCTAACCTTCCTACAGGCGAATATCAACCGTTGCGCCGGGGCTCAGGACTTACTCTTGCAGTCCATGGCGGAGCGGTTGATCCAGGTGGCGGTGGTCAGCGAGCCCTACGCGGTCCGTCCTAGGCCTGACTGGGCTGGGGACCTTGACGGATTGGTGGCGATCACCACGCAATCGCCGGCTCAATCTCCCCCTCTCGAAGACGTTGTGAGGGGCAGGGGTTTCGTAGCGGCTAGGGTGGGTCAAACCGTCATTGTGGGGGTGTACCACTCCCCGAACCGACCGGTTCGCGAGCTAGAGACTCTCCTCGGTGCGGTGGGGATCTTGATTGGTCAGACCCGCCCACGCCCCGTCCTCGTGCTCGGAGACTTCAACGCCAAATCAGCGGCGTGGGGGTCGCCGGTGACGAACTCGCGGGGCGGTGTCGTACTAGAGTAAATAGCCGAGGTGGGCCTCTGCGTCGCGAACCGCGGATCGGAAAGCACCTGCGTCCGGCGTAATGGTGAGTCCATCGTCGATTTGACGCTCATCACACCGGACATCGCTTCCCGCATTCGCGACTGGCAGGTGCTGTTGGACGTGGTAACGCTGTCCGATCACCGGTACATCCGGTTCAGCCTTTCCTCGACCCAAACGGACGAAGTGAGAGAGGTAGGGGGCGAGATAGGTCCGCGATGGGCCCTGAAGCGCCTCAACGCCGAAGTGCTGCAGGAGGCGGCCCTCGTCGAAGTTTGGAACGGCACTCCTCAGGAGCCGGATCCGATAGACCCGGAGGCGATGGCGGACAGGCTGTGCGAGGCATTGACGCGGGTTTGCGACGCTGCAATGCCGCGCGCGCCAGCCCCACAGCCCAGACGCCAAGTCTATTGGTGGACGGAGGAGATTGCCGAACTCCGGAGAAGATGTGTTAAGAGGCGCCGACTATACCAGCGGTATCGGAGGCGAAGGCGGCAAGAGACGGAAGAGAGCAATTCTCTGTACGCCGCTTACAGAGAGGCTACCGGGGCCCTTCGCGTCGCGATAGTGGAGGCTAAGAGGCAGGCCTGGGAGGAGCTGCTGGAGGGGCTTGAGCGCGACCCATGGGGCCGTCCGTACAAGTGGGTGAGGCAAAAGCTTCGCCCCTGAGCACCCCCCATCACGGCCTCGCTCCAACCGGCGGTGCTCCAACGAGTGGTCGATGGCTTGTTCCCCGGTGCTCCGGGGGCCGAGTTCACGCCTCCCTCGTCAACCGCTGATCTCGCCGAAGAAGAGGAGAGCGAGTTTGTCCCTATTTCTGAGGGCGAGCTTGGTGCGGCTGTGCTCAGGATGAGAGCCAAGAACACGGCGCCTGGGCCTGACGGCATACCGGGTCGTGCGTGGGCTCTCTCCTTGAAGCACCTGGAATCCGCCTTGAGGGACCTGTTTGACAGTTGCCTCATGGAAGGAAGATTCCCCAGACGGTGGAAAAGGGGCAAACTCGTTCTCCTGAGGAAGGAGGGTCGTCCTGCGGATGAGCCCTCGGGCTATCGCCCGATTGTGCTGCTTGACGAGGCGGGCAAGCTGTTGGAGAGAGTAGTGGCTGCCCGCCTGGTCAGGCACCTTGAGACTGTGGGACCGGATCTGGCGCCTAACCAGTTCGGTTTTCGGAGAGGTCGCTCGACGATTGATGCCATATCACTTGTCCGCGACCTCTCCGAGGAGGCGCGCTCCAGTGGTGGCGTGTTGGTGGCCGTATCGTTGGACATCTCCAACGCATTCAACACGCTACCCTGGAGCACGATACACGCCGGTCTGAGGTACCACAAGGTGCCTCAGTACCTGCGAAGACTTGTCGGGGACTATCTCTCCGACAGAGAGGTAATCTTCCCGACGACTCGCGGGGAGGGTAGTAGTCCCATGACACGCGGCGTTCCACAGGGGTCGGTACTTGGCCCACTCCTGTGGAACGTCGGGTACGATTGGGTACTCCGGGGTGCTAACCTTCGTGGCGTTGGCGTAGTGTGCTATGCCGATGACACGCTGGTCGCCGCCCGGGGAGTCGACTACAGGGAGGCTGCGATGCTAGCTACAGCCGGAGTCGCGACCGTGGTGGCAAGGATCCGGATGCTGGGTCTGGAGGTGGCACTCCACAAATCCGAGGCCATATGTTTTCATGGGCCCCGGCGGAAACCACCTACAGACTCCACCATTGTGGTGGGTGGAGTATCTATTCCCGTCGGGACGACACTGCAGTATCTTGGTGTCGTCCTCGACGGCAGATGGAGTTTTAAGGTGCATGTGCGGCGGCTGGCCCCCAAAATACTGGGGACAGCCAGCGCACTAAGTCGCCTGCTCCCGAACATCGGAGGCTGCGAAGGGAGCTGCCGCCGCCTCTATACAGCGGTGGTAAGCTCGATGGCCCTGTATGGCGCCCCGATATGGGCGGGAGAGCTCGATCGGCAGACCACTGCCGCGCTGATTGGAGCGCAACGGGTGATGGCGGTGAGATTGTGCAGGGGCTATCGCACACTCTCTCACGAGGTGGCATGCGTGCTCGCTGGATCGCTCCCGTGGGACCTTGAGGCCGAAGTTCTGGCCTCGGTCTACTGGCGCAGAGCGCAGGCGCGGGAGCGGGACGAGCGACCGGCGCCGCAGGAGGTGGCGCACTGGCGCGATCAGGCCAGGGCGTTCGCCATCGCCACGTGGAGGACGCGGCTCCTCGCTGGGCAGGTGCAGAGGGGGCAGAGCGCTAGGCGATTCCTAGAGGCGGTCAGCCCAGTACTGGAGGAATGGGTACGCAGGAAGCATGGGAGTCTTTCCTTCCGGCTGACGCAGGTCCTCTCGGGACATGGTTGTTTTGGGAGGTACCTTCATCGCGTCGCCCAGAGGGAAGACTCCCCGGCTTGTCACCAGTGCGGACACGCGGAGGACACGGCCCAGCACGCACTGGAAGAGTGCCCGGGAGGAGCCGAGCCGCGGCAATCATTGGTCGCGATCGTAGGGACAGACCTCTCCCTATCGACCATTATACAAAAAATGCTCGATGAGGAGAGGTCTTGGGAGGCAGTGGCCTCCTTCTGCGAGACAGTCATTCTGCAGAGGGAGGAAGAGGAGCGGGAGAGGGAGAGGGATCCACTCTCTCTGCCGCTCCGGAGGGCGCGGACACGGAGGCGAGCTACTCGAGCCCGCACTCCGTCTCCGCTTCGAGGGCCTAGGGTGTTGGGTGCGGGGGCACCTGGCACCCCCTTATAATAGGTCATCGAGAGGTGGAGATGCCCTTTGTGTTCTGGGGCATCACACGAAGGTGGGAGGTCTTGTGTAGACCTCAACATGAGACGGGCCAGCCGTTAGGCTGGCAGCGACACTGACGAGGGCTGCGGAGTGCGCAAGCGGTCCCGCGCCCCACGTTTTTAGTTGGTGTAGGAGGAACACCCCAGTTTTTTAGTGAGTATGCTGCCACTCTGGCGGAGAGTCTCACATAACCACCGGCCCTCCCCCATGGGAAGGTGGTATCCATAAAGGATTTTCCTGCGTAAAAAAAAAAAAAAAAAAAAAAAAAAAAAAAAGGTTAGGTTAGGTTCGGGCACCCCAGAAAGTGATGGCGATAAGAGTGATTCGGGGATACCGCACGATATCCTACGAAGCGGCGTGCGTCCTGGCAGGCACACTTCCGTGGGACCTGGACGCTAGGGGTCTCGCAGAGGTGCACTTCTGGCGGGAGCATGAAATAGCACAGGGAGAAAGACCGGGCCTAAGAGAGGTGCAAGTCAAACGCGCCGAAATAAATGTGGCATTGACGGAGGAGTGGCTCAGGAGGTTAGCACAACCAAGCGCTGGCATAAGAGCCATCGAAGCAATTCGACCAGTTTTACACGAATGGCTTACCAGGAAACATGGGGCAATGTCATTCAGATTGACGCAGGTGCTTTCGGGACACGGCTGTTTCTCGAAGTACCTGTGTCGTATTGGAAGGGAACCGAACCCTGCTTGTCACCATTGTGGCAACGACATGGACACGGCACAACACACGGTGGAGGAATGCCCGGCATGGATTACCCCGAGGCAAGTGCTCATGAGTATAGTAGGAGGGGACTTGTCACTTCCAACCCTAGTCAAAGCTATGGTCGGGAGTGATGATAATTGGCAAGCCGTTAAAGCCTTCTGTCATGAGGTTCTAATGCAGAAGGAAGCTGCGGAAAGAGAAAGGGAAATAACAACAGATAACCCGATCCGCAGCAGGAGAGCTGGGCGTAGAAGGAGGATGTTCCTCCAAGATATACGACCCCCATAAAGTAGGCTTGGGCGGTGACACTAGGGGGTGCCACCGCCCATCGAATAAGCCTCGAGAAGGTGCGCGTGGAGGTTCCGCGCGCCTCTCAATAAAGAGACAAGACGAGAAGCGTAGCAAAAGACGTGGCTGAAGCAAAAGCCAACGCCATTGAGTCGGGTCCATGAACGAATGCGAAAGCGAACTCACGGTCCCGACAATTAAGGCGTTTCGATGGAACCCCGTGAGGTTTTAGCCAGTAGGAGTCTGGCATAACCTTCCGCCCCCCCCTAGGGCGAAAGGTATCCATGAAGGATTTCCTCACGTAAAAAAAAAAAAAGGTTAGGTTAGGTTAGGTTAGGTTAGGTTTTTTTTTTTTTTTTTTTTTTTTTTATTATTACAGCTGCTCTCCACAGACTCAGTGGTCCGTGCTTTTTTTTATTTTAGTATTTTTATTTATTAACTTTATTAATACTTATATTGACAAAAGCTTACTCAGTAAGGAAAAAGACTTATATTATTGACTCTATATAAATTTTAAGATTTTAATGTAACATATATATTTCTAAGGAAAAATTTACTTATTCTTTTGATTATATATATATATATATATATATATTTTTTTGTGTACATATACTGTTTTTTTTTTTTTTTTTTTTTTTTTTAATAATTTAAATATAGGTTTTTGTTTCTTTACATTGTGTTCTGTTCTTCTTTTTAGTTTGTGTTCTTTTCACTATGGGAATTTACTTAAAATTATTTTTACTTACAATTGAAATTATTGATTTACAACATTATGACATTTAATTACTTACAATTAATATATTACTGATAACATTGACATTAACTTTACTATGGACTATTATTACAACTTTAGTTTACAAATTGGCACACCTCATCTCCTGAGCCAACTTGTCGACGACCGCTGCGTTTCGGTGCTTTATTGATATTTTAAGATTATACTCCAAGATCTTCTTAGTGGACGCGGCCATAGCTCTCTTGATGAAGTACCCTATTGCGTCGTTGTCATCATCGGTGTAGTAGGTACAGCTGGTGGTGTGCCGTGACACTGCTACTACCGCATGGGGAACGCTCTGATGTAAACCGATTGTTCTGCCCTTAGTTTGAACAATGATTACTGTTTCGAACGTTAACCCCTGCGCTTCATGGATGGTGAGCGTTCGCGAACCTGTGCCTTCACCACAGCCCTGTCCAATGAGGCTTTCCTTTTCGCCCTGAGTATGGACTAGAAAAAGCGTGTTGGGGAGCGTTAACGGTATTTGGGCACCAGTGTAGGTTTTCACCTTCAACGAGTGAGCTTTTAGGGTTGAGGAGTAAATCCCGGAGTAAACCTCACGTAGGGCGTAGGCGACGTCCAAGGGGTTCCGGTGTGTGCAGAGCAACTCCTGGCTGATGTTTGCTACCAGGTTTGGGCGGCAGTACCTCAGTTCGAAGAGATTTTCTCTGTCGATATAAGGTAGTTGGTTGACATCTCCGATGAGGACCATTTCTTTGGCATCACACAGCTTGGCAGCCATGACTATGGCTCCGAAGTGGTTCATGAGAGCCTCGTCAACCATGAGACGGTTGAATTTGTCGGACTCTCTGAAGCCATTCACCAAGACTGAAGCCATGGTGCGTACCCTGGTCTTGACAAGGCCACCAACACGAGGCGCTAGCTTCTCCCTTAGGTCGCTAGCTGCATTTGATGTTGTGGTGATGATGGCGTCCTTGTCAGCATCAAAGTGTCCTACCACCCAGGTTGTCTTTCCACACCCCGGTACTCCATTGACCCACTCAATTGTTGGCAGTGCCCAATCCTTCCAGCCGGATGCAGTGTCCTGATTACCCGATATGGTTTTCGCCATATTGAGAATCCTGTCATCCAGTAGGATCCTTGTGCACTTTGCGACAACAACTAAGGGATCTCCTTGTGGGGTATTGAACTTAGGTGCTCCGCTCTTGGTTCCCTCAATGCACATCTCCACAAAACCACTGGTCGCGTTGTAAGCCGCCATATAACTACCTGACATTTTTCCCTTTATGACTTGGGAATTGCCGTTGTTGTATATGGCAGCCTCTGCCTCCTCGAGTTTCTCCTCTAGCAGTTTCGCATTGCCTTGCTCAAAGTGTTGCAAGATGGTTTTGCACACTCCTCGGTTAGGTTAGGTTAGGTTAGGTTAGGTTAGGTTAGGTTAGGTTAGGTTAGGTTAGGTTTTTTTTTTTTTTTTTTTTTTTTATTCCTGTCCGGACGCTGAGGTCCGGCCCGCGAGCTATCCTACTTCTATCCTCCGACATAAGGTCGGAGTCCTGTTTTACAAATTTCTCTTTCTTTCTGGTCGTCTTTTATGATTTCTTTCATTCCTCATACTGTATCTTTCTTGTATTCATCTTATTTCATACTTCCATTGGTGGGATGCCAATGTTAAACTATTTTATTATTATCTATTTCTTATTATATTCTAGGGATGGGATTGGTCGGGTACATTTTATTTACTTTTATATCTCATAGTTTAGTTTACAATATTTCTAATACTATTTTACATTTGTTTACATTATATTTTTACATAAAGTACATTCTTATTTAACATTATTATTTTAACATTTAATTCTAAGTGGGGTAACAACTTTAATTCTATTTTTTATTTTAAAATTCCTTATGGCAATACTCTATTCTATTTCTTAATTTTACTCTATAATCTAGTTTTTTCTTACATTTATTTGTCTACATACTAATACATGGGCACTTATTATATAATTTACATATATGATAGTGGATCCCGTTAAATTCTATTTATTTTTGTTTACTACCTTATTAACTACGAAATTACAATACTTAATAAATCTATTTCTTATATCTTTCTGTTCCATTATCCAGTTTATATTTTTCCTTTCAATATTTACTCCTATTTCAATTTCAGTGTCGAATTTATGTCGCGCGTAGATGGGACAGTCTATTATGACATGAAGAGCACTCTCTTCCATCTGCGGGTCACAGTCACATGCCGGACTCTCCTTGCACTTGAAGCGATGCAAGTACGAGGAGAATCCGCCGTGTCCCGTCATGAGCTGAACAGTTTTAGGCTCTAGGCTCAGGCTTCTCACTAGTGGGTACGCTCGAACTGCATCCGGGAAAAATATTTTTGTTGTTGCTGCAGTTTCACCGGTTTTGTAGCGCCGGTTCCATTCGTCCAGCGACTCCAAACGGATTTGTCGCTTGACGAATGACACCGGACACTTGTCGTATTTCGGCTTGACTTTACTGTGCAGTGCGGCGTCCTTCGCTAATTCATCCGCTCTTTCATTTCCCTCCAGCCCAGCGTGCGCCTTTATCCAAAATAATCTCAGTATTTTGCCATCATCTCTGATCTTTTTGATGATGGCTTTTGTTTCCACAGCTAAGGGATGGAGGGAAATGCCGTCCACGACGGTCTCCAGGGCGGACCTAGAGTCACAGTAGACGTTGCAGGTGGGCTCTCTGGACTTTAACACGTACTTTGCCGCTTCAAGCAGAGCCAGCAGTTCCGCCTGGTAAACGGTGCAGCACTGATCCAACAATAACTTTCGGGTACTTGTCTCCGTCGCGCTCTTCCATACGGAGAACGCGGCGCCGACTTTCCCTTCTATTTTACTGCCATCTGTAAAAATATTCAGGCCATCGTCAAAGTGTTGTTCCAGTGCCGCCCCGTCAACCACGCATATGAACTCCGACTCGGTCCGCTCTGCAGGATGCGGTGCTTCCGTGTAAGGCACTCGTCTCTCTATCTCCCGGTCTCCTATTATTCGCTGGGTATGGCCTTTCTTTATTTCATAAAGCAAGGCTGCTTCCCGGACTCTTATGTCCAGAGGAAGCAGCCCAGCGAGCAATAGTGCCGAGTTAAGAGAGACCGTTCTATAGGCCTTTACCATTTTTTGGGCAAAGCCCCGCTGCACCGTGTTAAGCTGTTTTTGTACCCCCAGTTTGTTGGTAGCCGTCGCCCAAGCACTCGCCGCGTAGAGGATTGTTGGTTCCACCACTGCTGTGTAGATGCACCTTATAACTTCTGGGTTCAATCCCCAGTTTATTTTGGCAGCTCTCGACAGTTGTTTGTAGAAGTTGAGCGCTTTGCGACAGACGTTCGCTACGTGTGTATTAAATGTCAATTTGTCATCGATGGTTAGCCCCAAGATTTTAACTTCCCTGGACATTGGAATGCCAACACCTCCCATTTCCAGACGTGGGGTGTCGTACTTGAGCTTGCGTGTTATGACCATGGCCATAGTTTTTTGCGGCGCAAATCTCAGCTTATTTTTGACCCCCCATACCCGTACATACTCAAGGGCGGCATTGGCATCCCTCTGTACTTCTTGTGCTGTTTCCCCATCGAAGGCCAAGACGACGTCGTCAGCAAACGCCTGCGCATAGTCCCCCCTTCTGTCGAGTTCTTTCAGTAATGGGTCCAGCAGAAGATTCCACAGCAGTGGCCCCCCCACGGATCCCTGAACGCATCCCATGCTGGTTTCCTTAGAAAACTCCTCGCCAGCATACCTGACTCTCACCGTTCTGTTTCTCAGATAACTGCCGATTAGTCTTCTGAGATTTACCGGACACTTTTCCTCTGCCAAACGGACCATTATAGCAGGCCACCAGGCGCTGTCGAAGGCTCCCTCTATATCCAGTGACACTAGTACGACCAGTTTTTTCTGGTCCAGTTTTTCCCGGATGTTCAGCATAAGAGTATAGAGAGAGTCTTCGGTGCTCCTCTGGGGCATGAATCCGTATTGGCGTGTACTCATCCTCGGTAACAGATGGTATTTGAGTCGGGCAACCAGCATCTTTTCGAAGACTTTTCCCAGCACAGGCAGCAGACCTATCGGCCTATAGGATTTGGGGACGGTGTATGTGGCTTTGCCCGGCTTTCGTAGCACTACAACTGTCGCTTCTTTCCACAGATTAGGGAAGTAATGCTTGGCGAGACACTGATTTAAAAGTCCCAGGAACACCCCGGGGCTGTTTCTTATTGCGCAGTTGCAGATATCTGCTGTGAATCCATCAGCACCGGGGGCCTTCTTGGGGTTGAACGACTTGAGTGCCACGTCGAGCTCAGTCTGCGTGAACGGTGAGTCCCAAAGTTCACTTTGTTCCTCATCGTTCACTCTTTCTGCTAGCTCTCTTATTTGGCGGTGCTCATCGTTATCAGTCTCCGTCAGGTCCTCTGGATAGAAGGTCTCTGCCAGAAGCCTAACGGAGCCGGCAGCATCTAAGATTTTGCCCGCTTTCTCTAGTGGCAAGTCCTCCTCCCTGCTCCTAGTTCTTCCAATGACCCTATAAATCCCATCCCATACCCCTTCCCGGTCCTGCTTTCCACAAAACTCCTTCCAGCTCTCTACCTGGGCCCTCTTGGTCTCTAACAAATATTCTTCTTTCTTTTTCAGGTACTCCTGGATGACCTTCTCCCTCCGGATCGGCGCGGCACATCGGATTCTGCGCTTTCTGGTGGTGACTTCCCGCTTCATCTCAGCGAGTTTTTCGGACCACCACGGCATGGTAAGTTTTTCCTTATTACTTTTCTCTGGTATTGATTTGGTGCATGCTTCTGTGATGGCTTTAGTATAGTTTTTTATGGCTTGCTCTATTTCATGTGTAGCATGCATCTCTTTAATCTGCTCTATATTTAATTTATAATCTATTTCTAATTGGGTCAGTTTCTCACGAAACTGACTCCAATTAGCCTTCCTCGTATTAAATTTCCTAGTAGTTCTTAATATTGTTATGCCTTTTGATTTTTTTTAAGTTGAATGTTAAAGGTTATGCCGTTGTGATCCGAACTCGTAAGGTTTTCCACCTTACGTTACTCGTAAGGTTAGGTTAGGTTAGGTTAGGTTAGGTTAGGTTAGGTTAGGTTAGGTTGGGCGGGTCTGGGTTTATCCATTAGTAGTTGCTATGCCTAGCTTGCGCGCTTCGGCCGCTTGTATTGGATAAGTCCAGGCCTTCCTTACTCGGCTCTGGGAGCGAGTAGGGAGGTGTTTGGTCTTGAGGGAGAGCGCAGGTCGTGTAGATCCTTAAGGCAAGTCTGGTGGGGTCGTCCTTCTCGCGGTTGCTGCCCGTTATTGGTCTATTTCCATCTGAAATAGACGTAACTGAAACCACCAGGCGCCGGCACTTTGTCGGTGGGGTAGGATTGGGAAGGGGAAGCTTCTCCGCGCGTCCCTCTGAACGCAGAGGGCGCAGTGGACGAGGCTGGGACGGGCTCGTGGAGCCGTCTATGAGTAGGGAGGCTGTTGGTGCGGCGTCTTTCCGCTTGGGTTTCCTGCGAGTCGGTTGTATGGGTCAGCTTCCTTGCGGGATCCCGAGTTGATCGATGTCTCGCTGGCGGTGTTGTTGGTGGGCGTGCCCTTTTCAGGGCGCGTGAGTGGGTGTGCCCTTTTCAGGGCGCGCTGACAGGGGAGCTCACCCCTGAAAAAAGAGACGACGATGTGGAGCATCGGAGTATGGAAAAAATGGATTCAAGCATTGTGAAAAAGGATCCCCAGGTGGGTCCCCGAAAGGGGGAATCCCACTCCTCTACTTCTGACGGAGTGGAGGGCTGCCCCTCGTATTCTGGGGGGGGCAAGCAATGCTCCGTAGTCAGGCGTTCCGCCCGACTTCGTGAACACGACCCATGCACCCAAAAACTGGACACCGATTTAGCTTGTGATTTGGACAACGTTGAGATGGAGGTGGAGGCATGCGCCCCGAAGGCGTGTGCTGACACCGTTGACCCTGGCCTGAATAAGGACACTGAGGTGGAAACGTGCACCCCGAAGGTGTGCGCTGAAGCCAACGACCTTGGCAAGAAGAAGGATTTAAGAGTAGTGGTGACGCGCCTGTCGGACTCTGACACCGACAGGAGCATGGTTACCGTGCCGTCCGGGAACGGATCAGACACTGCCTGCCGATTCTGGCGTAAGAGGCCTGGTCCACTGAATGCCGTAAGCTCTGATTCAGACACGGACGTGACGGTTACGGAAGGAACTTCGTCGCCTAAGGTGACGAAGTCAGCGACAGGGAGAGGCAGCGGCCGCCCGCTCACTTCTGGGAAGTTCGTGGAGAGGGCGAAGGCGAAGGCCGCCAGGCGTGAGGAATTCCTCTTAGACGCTTCAGAAGAGGTGACCCAGGCGTTGGAAAGGACCCGTCAAAAGCGAGTCACGTGCCCATCAAAGATGGCGCAATTATTGACGTGTGAGGTGGATGACGAGCTTGCGTCGGCCCTAAACAAGCAGGTGCTGGACTGCGTAGACGTGATAAAGACGGTGTCACGCAAGTCCAGCCACCTGAGCGGGCCGTTCCAAAAGTCCCTCAACGAGGCGACTAAGTTTATCGTGGAGGCGGTGGAGGTGCTGAGCAAGCGCTCCAGCTCCGAGGAGACAGCAAAGCTGCAGGCCGCCAATATACGCCTGCAGGCAGAGCTCACTGCACTCCGTAAGGAGTTCGCAGAGTTCAGGACGGAGTTGCTGCAGGCCCGTCCTGCAACGGAACCTCAGGCCCGAGCCCAACAGCTAGACGTTGAAGGGCTGTCGCGTGCTATCATGGTCCAAGTAGGGACCATGATGAATGCCAGGCTAGAGGCCCTAGAGGGGAGGCTTCTGCCGGAAGCGCGTCTGCGGCCACCGCTAGCTGCGGACAAAGCCCGGCAATTGAGGCCGGAAACTATCCCTGAGCGTGAGGTGCCGGCTGTGGTCTCAACGCCGAAAGCCACCACCTCAGCCCAGAAGAAGGGGAAGAAGGTTAGCTTAGCTGCCAAGGAGGCTGCCGCGGCAGTTGAGCCGCGTTTAGACCGCACTGCGCCCCTGATTCCAGGCGAGGCATGGAGTACTGTGGCCCGAAAGAGCAAGAAGGAGAAGGCCAAAAGGGCTGGCAAAGGGGCGACTAGCGTTCCCAAGCCTGCTCCCAAGGTTAAACTTCGCCCTCCTCGCTCGGCGGCCGTCACGCTCACCCTGCAGCCTGGGGCCGAGGAGAATGGCGTGTCGTACGAATCTCTTCTTAGGAAGGCTAAGCAGCACCCTGAGGTTGAGAGCCTTGGCATTGACGGGTTGCGCTTCAGGACGGCAGCAACAGGAGCTCGGGTGCTAGAATTAACCGGTGCCAAGGGTGCTGAGCAGGCCGACTCCCTGGCGGAGAAGCTCCGGGAGGTCTTGAGTGCAGACGAGGTACGCGTGCAGCGGCCGGTGATGCGCGCCGACATACGAGTCACGGAACTCGATGACTCCGCAACAGCAGACGAAGTCGTGTCAGCTGTTGCAGCACAGGGTGGGTGCTCTGCCAACACCATCAAGGCCGGTGTGGTATCGCCCCATGGCTCACTATGGCTAAGCTGCCCAGTTGCGGCTGCTAAGCAAGTAGTGGGTGTTGGTCGGCTAAAGGTGGGCTGGATCTCAGCACGCGTAGTGCTACTCGACCACCTGCCTTTAAGGTGTTTCCGGTGCCTCGAGACTGGCCACGTCGGTAGCAAATGTACGGCTGGGGTAGACCGCAGCAGCCTCTGCTATCGCTGTGGTAAGCCTGGCCATAAAGCGAGGGATTGCAGAGCGGAGCCACAGTGTGCTATATGCACAGCAGCCGGCAAGCCTGCGGCGCATCCGATTGGTGGGAAGGAGTGCCCCGATACCAAAATCAGTCCCCAAAAGGGGACTCGAGGCCAGAAAAGAAGGGGGAAGTCTAAAGAGGGCCCTAAAGCTACTCAGCCGACCCAGCGCAAACCGAGGGAGGAGCAAATGGACACCTGTATTTAGATGGCGCTACCATTTCTGCAGGCGAACATCATGCACTCTGCCAGGGCTCAAGACCTTCTGGTTCAGAGCATGGCAGAGTGCATGATAAAGGTAGCTGTAGTCGCCGAGCCATATGTGGTCCCTCCCCGGGCTGACTGGGTTGGTGACCACGACGACTTGGTGGCTATAATTGCACCGGCCGCCGCAGGGTCCCCACCTATTGATAAGGTATCGAAGGGTCGAGGGTACGTGTCGGCCGTTTTGGGTGGCATTACGGTAATAGGGGTGTATTTTTCGCCCAATCGGAGCCTTGCCGACTTCGGGCAAATGCTCGTAGAGGTCGGGGCCCTGATTGGGCAGGTAGCCTCCAACTCCGTGCTTGTGGCTGGGGATTTCAACGCCAAATCAACGGCGTGGGGATCTCCAGCAACAGATGTAAAGGGAGAGGCGTTAGAGGAATGGGCGGTGTCCATGGGGCTGGCCGTACTCAATAGGGGATCGGTAGACACGTGCGTGCGACAACAGGGCGGGTCGATCGTGGACATTACGTTCGCGTCCCCTAGCCTGGTGCATTGTGTCCAAGGTTGGAGAGTGCTGGAGGACGTGGAGACGCTGTCGGATCACCGTTATATACGGTATGATGTCTCTGCGTTCCCCACCACTCCGAGAAGAGATGACTTCCGCTCCCCTATTGGGTGTGGCCCACGCTGGGTGCTGGGACGTCTCGAGAGAGACCTAGCCATAGAGGCCGCTATTGTGGAGGCCTGGAATGCCGGTTCCAACCCGGTCGAGGAGGTGGACGGTGCGGCTGAGCAGCTGCGAGCCGCTTTGACCCGCATTTGCGATGCGGCGATGCCGAGGGCTAAGCCATTCCCGCCTCGGCGGGCAGTGCACTGGTGGCGCCCAGAGCTGGGCGATTTGCGGAGGGCTTGCGTGGCTGCACGCCGTCAATACACCCGTTACAGGAGGAGGAGGGTCCGCGTCCAGAGCCAGGAGGAAGCTCTCTATAATGTTTATAGGGCTAAATGCAAATCTCTGCAGGTGGGCATTGCACAAGCCAAGGAGGCAGCGTGGGAGGAATGGTTGGGGACGCTTGACAGGGACCCCTGGGGGAGGCCATATCGCGTAGTACGGCAAAAACTTCGACCGTGGGCCCCTCCGCTGACGAGCACTCTCCAACCGCTGCTTCTGGATCAAGTGGTGGGCACTCTGTTTCCCCAACGAGATGAGTGGGTGCCACCATTGATGGGCAATTCACAGTTTGCTCAGGAGACAGAGATGGACTCAGTTCCTCCAGTGACCGAGGTAGAATTTGGGGTGGCTATTCTAAAACTTCGGTCGAAGAATACCGCCCCAGGCCCAGATGGGGTGCCGGGGCGAGCTTTGGTGCTTGCACTGGAAGAGATGGGTGAGTGGGTGAGGGCCCTTTTCACCGCGTGCCTGGAGCAGGGTCGGTTTCCGCAGGCGTGGAAGACGGGGAAACTCGTACTTCTTCGGAAGGAAGGGCGCCCGGCTGATTCGCCGTCAGCCTATCGCCCCATTGTGCTGCTCGACGAGGTGAGCAAGCTCTTTGAGCGTGTGCTTGCTTCTCGCTTAGTCGAGAGCATGGAGCCGGGGCTGCACGACGCGCAATTTGGCTTCCGCCGGGGCCGATCGACGCTGAGCGCAATCGCGCGGGTCAGAGACCTTGCCGAGGAAGAAGTCTCTCGCGGCGGAGTGCTGTGGGCGGTGTCGCTAGACATCTCCAACGCCTTCAACACTCTGCCTTGGGAAACTGTGAAGGCTGCGTTACAGTTCCACAACGTGCCGGGATACCTACAATCAGTCGTGTCCGACTACTTCGCAGGTAGGGTGGTCAAATTCCCAACCAAGCACGGCTGGGGGAGGAGAGCAAAGTCGTGCGGTGTTCCACAAGGTTCGGTCCTCGGACCGCTCTTGTGGAACATCGGCTACGACTGGGTGTTGCGCGGAGCTACGTTACCCGGAGTGAGCGTAACGTGTTACGCGGACGACACGCTCGTGACGGCCCGCGGAGGTACTCATCGGGAGGCGGCTCACCTCGCAACGGCGAGTGTTGCCCAGATGATACACAGAATCCGGGCTCTGGGGCTAGAGGTGGCCCTGAGCAAATCCGAGGCCCTAGCATTTCATGGCCCTCGGAATGCGCCACTGCCCGGGGCGGCGATAATAGTGGGTGGAACTTCCATAGCTGTCGGGTCGACGATGAAGTATTTAGGAATCGTCCTCGACAGCAGATGGAAGTTCGATGAACACTTCCGGCGTTTAGCCCCGAAGCTGGTGGCTGTTGCCGGAGCGCTGGGCAGGATTCTCCCAAATTTGGGGGGTCCGGGAGGTGCGTGCCGCCGCTTATACGCTGGCGTAGTGCGCTCAATGGCGCTTTACGGTGCTCCGATTTGGGCGGATGCTCTGTGCGCCCGAAACGTGCCACTGCTGCGGCGCCCGCAGCGTGCTATGGCACTCAGGGCAGCACGAGCGTACTGCACGGTATCGCATACCGGGGCGTGTCTGCTCGCCGGAAGCCCGCCGTGGGAGATGGAAGCGCAGGTGCTCGCGGCGAGATATTGGCGAGGCGTGGAGGCGCAAGAGGCAGGGGACCGTCCGCATCCACGAGAGATCGCGCAGTGGGAAGTCGAGGCACGCGACGATCTCTTCCAGAAGTGGACGGCGAGATTGGAGATCCCGGGGGCTAGCCGGGAACTAGTGGAGGCAGTTCGGCCAATCCTTAGGATTTGGGTCGAACGCAAGCACGGTGCGATCACCTATCACCTTGCGCAGATGCTGACCGGACACGGGTGCTTCGGCAAGTATCTGTGCCAGGTGGTGGGAAGGGAGCCGTCGACGGCGTGCCACCACTGTGGAAGGGGGGTTGCAGATACGGCACAGCATACGCGCGAAGAGTGCCCAGCCTGGGCGGAGCCTCGCGCTGCCGTATCAGCAATTGTGGGAAGGGACCTCTCGCTGCCGGCCCTGGTTCAGATCATGGCTGAGAGCGAAGAGGCGTGGAGTGCGGTCGAAACCTTCTGCGCTACCATCATGACGCAGAAGGAAGCGGCGGAACGGGAGCGGGAACAAGACCCAAGCTCTCTTCCGATTCGTCGCACGCGGCACGGCCGGCGGCGCTTGGCTTTCATAGCGCGAATGCCGCCATAACGGGGACCTGTGGGCGATGGATCGGGGGGTCTGTCGCCTGCACAACTAGGTCTCGAGCTGGAAGGCGCCTTTTGTGTTCTGAGGCGCCTTAAGCGGAGAGGGAGGAGGCTTTGAGCCCATCCCCTTGAAGACGGGCCCGACGGGGCGAACCAAACGCTGATGGGGCCGCGGTAAGAGCTATAGCTTTCCCGTGACCCCACCAACGCGAGGGAGCAGGAACACCCAGGTGGTTTTAGTCGGTATGGCGTCTTTAGCTGAGTCCGACATATCCTTTCCGCCCCCCGGCGGGAAGGAATCCATAAAGGATTTCCCCTGGTAAAAAAAAAAAAAAAAAAAAAAAGGTTAGGTTAGGTTAGGTTAGGTTAGGTTAGGTAAGGTTTTTTTTTTTTTTTTTTTTTTATTTATTTTGTATGTTTCGCATTAATTATCAAATAAGACACGTAGTGGGACAGGTTTTTGTGCACGTATGTACATTTACTTGCAATAACTTGTGTTTATTTACATTATTTAACAGAACATGCTATTGGATACATGTTTTGTTGAATTTCGGGGTTTATTATGATAACACATGTATTCTGTGTTGGCGCTTATTTATTGGATTATTTTGTTAACACTTATGAGGATTTATATATATATTTTACACATAAGAAATTATATATAATAATAACATTATTATTATGTAAAGGGTTTACAATTAGTTTTGTTAACCTTAACTTGCAACAATAAGACAATCGCGAAAGTTAAGCTAGACTAGATCTTAAGATCTAGGTGCACTTTGTCTTTTTAACCATATACGTGCTTCTCTTGCATGAAAATGAATAATTTCTTGAGCCTATATATACATTTGTTTATATTTTTATTCTAAGGTTATATAAAAGTTTTTTTTTTTTTTTTTTTTTTTTTTTTAAATTAAGTTAGTAGTTTACAAATTACACTAAACTTACATATCTATATAATGACAAAAGATGAGCTAGACTAAATCATAAGATCTAGGTGCACTCCTTCTTTCACCATTCATATCCTATATTATAATTAATCAGTTAACGCTATCAGTTTGTACCGTTAAATGTTTTAAGTCTATTTATTATTGTATCTACTAAATTTAAGAATGATTCAATACAACTTTCTTTGTCAATTAGTTCACTTATTATATACGGGGACACATTGAAGTTGTCACAGATTCTTTCGTGATCGAACCTCTGAGGGCCAAAGGCTGGGCACATTTCAAGGAGGTGTTCAATCGTTTGTGTGGTAGTTGTGTCACAAGGGCAGAAATCATTATCAGTTATGTGAAACCGTTTCAAATAGGCCTTATGGAATCCGTGTCCGTGTAAGGATTTGCGTTAAATTGAAAGAGGTTTCACACACTTTTCCCATCCTTCGTATATGCACTAAAGTGGGGAAGTACCGTTTAGTGTGTTGTCCAGTTTCCGAGCTCGCATACCGAGCTTCCCATTTTTCATTATTTTCTTTCCGTATTTGGGATTTGACGTAGGAGATAGGGAATTTGGAGTAGTCTGCTGCTTTGTGGAGACGAGCAGCCTTGTTGGCCGCTGAGTCTGCAGCTTCATTTCCTAGGTTACCAGAATGTCCTTTTACCCAGGCTATGTTAATGATTTGTGATTGTGTTTCTCTGAGATGATGAATGATTTTATGGATTTCTGAGACTAATGGATTGGTATTACTGCGGTTTTTTAGTGCGCTTATGGATGAAAGCGAATCGGTGTAGATGATTATGTTAGGCAAATGTCTGTGTGCTACCCATCGGCAGGTCTCAAGGATAGCAAAAAGTTCCGCTTGGAATACTGAGCAGCAGTCGTGCAGTTTGAATCTCCGGGTGACTGTAGGAGTCGTCCCGCCAGGGTCAAAACACACAAAGGCCGCTCCAACAGAATGATCTTCCTGTTTGCTGCCGTCAGTAAATATTTCTATTTTACCGTCAGTGAATTCGGTTGGGTCTGTAGATGTAATGGGCGTGAAAGAGATTCTTTCGGCTGGATGAAGGAGGGTACCTATTGGCGAGTGTAATTCGAGTGAAATATCGCGTGGTAAATAATCACAGACTCCAGAGAGCCTGGCCTTCTCGATGCCGCTAATTTCTCGAACTTTTAAGTCAAGTGGGACAAATTGGGCTAACGCTATTGCAGCTGTAGTTGAGATTGTGCGAAAGCCTCTAATTGCTTTAATAGCGAAGCCACGCTGCATGCTCAGTAGAAGTTTTTTGGCATATTTCTTATACGCTACCTGTCCCCATATTCCCGCACCATAGGTTATGATGGGTTCAATCACCCGTTGGTAGATAAGCCTGACATTTTCTGGGTGAGCGCCATAGGTAGGACGTGTGTACATGCACAACTTGTTAAAGATGCGCATGGCTTTTCCAATGATATGACGCAAGTGGGGGCCGAATAGTAATTTCTCATCCAGGATGATGCCCAGTAATTTAATTTCCCTAGCGTATGTCAACTCCTGTCCGTCCATATTAATTTTGGCCATTTTAGCTTTCGGGGTAAATGCTATCATTTGAGTTTTAGATGGTCCAAACGTAAGCTTTGCACTTTTGCCCGTCTACTATCCTAGACAAAGCGCTGCAAGCGAAGTTTTCCAAACTCCCTACATCCTTAGCGGCAACTACCAAGAGAACATCGTCCGCGAATGCCTGCAGATGACATCCCGGAGGAAGTTGCAGGTCCAGTAATTCATCTAGGATAATATTCCAGAGCACCGGTCCACAGGCTGATCCCTGAACACATCCCTTCGACATTCGCTTCGTGACGCGCTCTCCTGCGTGATCCAGGATAACCTGCCGGTCCCGGACATAGTCGGTGATAAGACCGTAGATGTTTTTTGGGCATCGCATTTGTCTGAGTCTGTGGAAAAGCACAGGCCACCAGGCGTTGTCAAATGCTGCTTTGATATCTAAAGACACTGCGATGGCCAGGTGTTTGTCGCTTTTAGCTTGGCGTACTACTTTAAGCGCGTTATCCACAGCCTGTGTTGTATTTGTTTGCTCGCGAAAGCCAAATTGACGGTCATTACTTAAGCCATTTTTATCTGCCCAGAATGTGACCCTTTTTATGAATAGCTTTTCTAGCAGTTTTCCAAATACCGGAAGAAGTCCGATCGGTCGGAATGAACTCAGTGCACTATGATCGGATTTACCTGGCTTTGGTATAATCTTTACATAGGCTCTCTTCCACTGCCGGGGGAAGTGCTGGAGAGCTAGACACCTGTTGAAAATGCCTGTTATTAATTTTGGGTAAGCAGTACTAAATTGAAGACATATATCTGAGGTTAAGTTGTCTAGACCCGGTGCCTTTTTGGGATTCATATACTTTAAGTACTCTAGCACTTCTTCCTCCGTGAAATAAGAATCGTCTTCGGAGTCGATGGAATGGATGGCCCTTAGGTTGTGATGACGAGGTTCAGTGTCTGGAAGGTCCTCCGGGTAAAAGTAATTCAGCAGAGCTTCTGCCGTTTCCCTACCACCAGAAGTAAATGTGTTTCCCACTTTGAGAGTTGCTGGAGGAAGTCTAGGAGTCGATTCCTTAAGCAACCTGTTCGTGAGGGACCAAACATTTTCCTTGGTTTGAAGTTCGCACAGTTCGCGGAAGTTAGCGGTCGACTCTTTGCGAAGTTCTTTTGCATATGCGGTCTTTCTGACTTTTTGTTCTTCAAGGAGAGTTTCCATAGGTTCCCCTCGTCGTTTGGCTGAATGTAAGCAGTGGTGGTTGTGAATTATATCGCGCTTCATTGTTTCAAGGCTGTCTGACCACCATGGTGGCTTGCCTCCATGTCTCTTACTGGATCCCCTCACATGCATAGATGCCCTACAGGCTAGATGGATTATGCCTGTAATGTCATCTATTAGTGTTTCTAATGCTGAAGGCTCCAGAGCATCAATATCTCTATCAAGTACATCCGATGAAGACATGCACGTGTTAAGAGTGTCTTTAAAAACTGGCCAGCATGCCTTGTTAGATTTGTATAGGAAGGTGGAGGTGTTTATGTTATGTGCTGGCCTGGAATGGTTAACCTTGATTTCGAATTCTATTGCATTGTGTTGAGAAGATGTGCAAAAGTCTATGTTGACTCTCCAACCTGAGATCCTGTCATAGATAGACTCAGATGTGAATGTGACATCAATAATCGACGTACGTTCTCGTCCGTGAGTAACCGTCTCAAACGTCGGGGTGTTACCGACATTGCAGATGTACATGTCGTTTCCATATACTATGTCCATGACCTCTCTCCCACGGAGATTAGTGGACGCGCTGCCCCAGAGAGGGTGCCATCCGTTAAAATCTCCCCCTACAATTCGGTGGGAGTTATGAGTTGCCTTAAGAAATATATCTAGGCGCTCCATGACGTTGGAATTATCTTCGTCTGGCTCAACGTAAGCCGACGCAAGATAAATGTTACGGCTGTTATAGCTCAATTGCACCACGCTAAGGTTAGCGGAGGAGAACTGGGTCATTCCTAATACTGAGCCAAAGCCTGATTTGACTAAGATACAAGCTTTGACTCTATTACCATCCGAAAACTGGTAAATGTCAGCTCCGTTTATGGATTTAAGTTCGTTGCCAGAACCAACGTATGGTTCTGACAACAAGGCAATTTGACATTCTCCGGCGGAGAATGATTGTACAAACTCATGATGACTATTTCTCGATTTGTCAATGTTGCACTGTACTATCTTGATTGGTTTGTTAAAATCCATAATAGACCCGGTTAGTAATTTTCTCTCGCATAGTTCTCAGTCGAGGACAAAGGTTTGAGTTTGCTCGGTGCCTGGTGTCAAGTTTAGTTTGAAATTTTTGATTGTAAGTAGTGCAGTTAATGCACCTAGCCGTGAATGGCTTTTCCCTCGAGGGACAATGGTCAATCCCGTGGCCAGTTTCCCCGCAGTGAGCGCATGGCCGAGAAGTGGAGTCGCATTTAGATCTCAAGTGCCCAAATTGCAAGCATTTGTGGCATTGAATGAAGGGTGAAAAGTCATCAACACGTACGCGTTGGTGGTCAAGGCTGACTCTCACCATATCGAGCATTACGCGATAAACTCGGGGGTGGGCCAAAAATACTGCATTGTAGAGAGTGGGGTTCCTATTTTCTCGTTTAAATCGCAGAGAGAGATCATCCTCCTCACAAATGAGCTCCCTGAGTTCGCTGTTCTGCTCCTTAAGAATTTTTTGGACGTCCTCCGATGGAACATCCTTAGATATGCCCTTGAGTATTATCATGGGTTTGAGCATACGAGCGGGTTCTGCGCAGACTTGTTCAGAGTTAGTCAGCCGCTTCAGAGTGTCGTCGCGTTGCTCCAGACTGTCAAACTCCACCCGGAGCTTGTTGTTGGATACAGCCTGAACACGCGCAGGCGCATAGGTGGAAGCCCTGAAGCTAATGCTCTTCTTAAAAGCTTCAATCGCGTCCTGCTTTGTCTTAACCTCGCCCTTAGGCGTAATGATAATAGCCGGTTTGTTCGCTGTCGGGGTGCTGACAAAGCCGGATGCTTTAACAGTTGGAACTGCAGCGCCACCGCGTAAGACGGAAGCTGCTTGGGAATAGGTGGGTCGCATTTGGGAGGCTACCATGGATTTGATGTGCGCTATTCCCCCACGGATTTCGTCCCGTACGCAGGCAGCGATCTCCTGAACAATATTACCCGGCTGAGGTACTGTTTCCCTTGCAGAGGCCGAGGCATTCGCCGATAAGTTTGACAAATTTCGAGTCGCGCGGCGGATTTCCTCAGCTGCCAGACTAATGAGGCGCTTATTAGCAGCGGTGACGCTCCTTCCGTCATTTACAGCTGAATTGATGCAAGTGACCAGTTTACCTATTGCGTCACTAAAGGTGGTAATATCCGTGACATCTTCCGCGGAGGCGGGTAGTGGGGGCAATTCCAAAGGATTAGGAGGCATCGCTAAGAGCTATGATGAGATCCCGAAGTAAAATCTTAAGTCTTAAAATCTAAGTAAAATCAATTTTACTCGATAACGAGAAAGTCTTAATGAAACTAACCTACAATATTATAACTTAAAACTAAAAAGAAAATTATACACTACTCAAAAATATTATCGTTCCCACACTGCACGGTTCAAAAATTAACTATCGCGTGTAATGAAATGATAAAAGGGTGGGCTTGGGCGTTCCAAATTTTAAATTTCTACTGCTCCGATCGGCCTGAAATTCACGGGTCGTCTGCGGGACCCTAAAACGAACCTATCAAACCAATCAAAGTCAGTAGTTGACAGTGTATTTTTTTTGAAAATTAATTAAAAACTGAAACTTATTGAAAAAACTTAAATCCTGAAATTTTTTGTATGAAAAATGCTATTATTTTTTACAGATCCCTAAAGCTGTCGCGCAGGCGCTTCTAATGATGTGCCACACTACGTGCTTCTAATTAAAAACTAAGTAGATATTTTACGACAACACCCAATTTTGTACTGGGTATGAAGACTTTTTTCACTAATATTTTTCGTGATTTGTGTTTTCGCGCGATTTGAACGATTCAAACGGCCATATATAGTCGAGTGACCTATAATTAGGCACTGTTGGCTTGTAAAACGCGAAAAATGGTCAACAGTTTTTATGTAAACCTCTAAAAACACAAAAAATCACAAAAAAATGAGTAAAAACAGTTAAATTTTAAATTTCTACTGCTCCGATCGGCCTGAAATTCACGGGTCGTCTGCGGGACCCTAAAACGAACCTATCAAACCAATCAAAGTCAGTAGTTGACAGTGTATTTTTTTTGAAAATTAATTAAAAACTGAAAAATAATTGAAAAAACTTGAATCCTGAAATTTTTTGTATGAAAAATGCTATTATTTTTTACAGATCCCTAAAGCTGTCGCGCAGGCGCTTCTAATGACGTGCCACACTACGTGCTTCTAATTAAAAACTAAGTAGATATTTTACGACAACACCCAATTTTGTACTGGGTATGAAGACTTTTTTCCACTAATATTTTTCGTGATTTGTGTTTTCGCGCGATTTGAACGATTCAAACGGCCATATATAGTCGAGTGACCTATAATTAAGCATTGTTGGCTTGTAAAACGCGAAAAATGGTCAACAGTTTTTATGTAAACCTCTAAAAACACAAAAAATCACAAAAAAATGAGTAAAAATGAGTAAAAACAGTTAAATTTTAAATTTCTACTGCTCCGATCGGCCTGAAATTCACGGGTCGTCTGCGGGACCCTAAAACGAACCTATCAAACCAATCAAAGTCAGTAGTTGACAGTGTATTTTTTTTGAAAATTAATTAAAAACTGAAAAATAATTGAAAAAACTTAAATCCTGAAATTTTTTGTATGAAAAATGCTATTACTTTTTACAGATCCCTAAAGCTGTCGCGCAGGCGCTTCTAATGACGTGCCACACTACGTGCTTCTAATTAAAAACTAAGTAGATATTTTACGACAACACCCAATTTTGTACTGGGTATGAAGACTTTTTTCCACTAATATTTTTCGTGATTTGTGTTTTCGCGCGATTTGAACGATTCAAACGGCCATATATAGTCGAGTGACCTATAATTAAGCACTGTTGGCTTGTAAAACGCGAAAAATGGTCAACAGTTTTTATGTAAACCTCTAAAAACACAAAAAATCACAAAAAAATGAGTAAAAATGAGTAAAAACAGTTAAATTTTAAATTTCTACTGCTCCGATCGGCCTGAAATTCACGGGTCGTCTGCGGGACCCTAAAACGAACCTATCAAACCAATCAAAGTCAGTAGTTGACAGTGTATTTTTTTGAAAATTAATTAAAAACTGAAAAATAATTGAAAAAACTTAAATCCTGAATTTTTTTGTATGAAAAATGCTATTATTTTTTACAGATCCCTAAAGCTGTCGCGCAGGCGCTTCTAATGACGTGCCACACTACGTGCTTCTAATTAAAAACTAAGTAGATATTTTACGACAACACCCAATTTTGTACTGGGTATGAAGACTTTTTTCACTAATATTTTTCGTGATTTGTGTTTTCGCGCGATTTGAACGATTCAAACGGCCATATATAGTCGAGTGACCTATAATTAAGCACTGTTGGCTTGTATAACGCGAAAAATGGTCAACAGTTTTTATGTAAACCTCTAAAAACACAAAAAATCACAAAAAAATGAGTAAAAACAGTTAAATTTTAAATTTCTACTGCTCCGATCGGCCTGAAATTCACGGGTCGTCTACGGGACCCTAAAACGAACCTATCAAACCAATCAAAGTCAGTAGTTGACAGTGTATTTTTTTTGAAAATTAATTAAAAACTGAAAAATAATTGAAAAAACTTAAATCCTGAAACTTTTTGTATGAAAAATGCTATTATTTTTTACAGATCCCTAAAGCTGTCGCGCAGGCGCTTCTAATGACGTGCCACACTACGTGCTTCTAATTAAAAACTAAGTAGATATTTTACGGTTAGGTTAGGTTAGGTTAGGATAGGTGTTTTTTTTTTTTTTTTTTTTTTTTTTTTTTCCTGTCCGGGCGCAGAGGCCCGGCCCGCGAGCTAGTGTTTCCCCTGATGTTTGTTCAGAGCCTTTATTTTCTTAATTCTGATTTTACAAATTTTATTCTTATATTCTAGGGTATCAAAACTGTTTATTTATTATATCGTCGTTTCCAGTAATATCATCCAGACTTAACATTATATCTTATATCTACTGTTTTTTTTTTATTTTTATTCATTTCTTACATTTATGTTTTTCTTATATATACTTATTATATATTTAACATATTTTGCTTATCCTTTCCTTATTTATATTCGTGGGTACTATTCTAAGATAACAATATATTTTACTAATTACATTCTCTACGGGACTTACTATAATTCATTCATAATTCATAATTCGTTTATTGTCTGTAAACCTAGGTACATAAGATGGTTGAGCTTGACAAAGAACTATACTAGGATTCGCCATTTTGGCGTACAAACATTACAATTAGTCACATATATTAAAACAGTAAATTTAAATCAAATACACAATTAATCATAAATGTCAAAGTTTTAAGATAAGTATCAGAAGTCAATAGTCTCAAGTACAGCCATGACCAGCATACAAGCATGCAAAATTATTAAACCATTATTATGCCTTAATTATCAGTTTAATAGAAATAAATTAAAAATATGTCAAGTCATTGCAATTTGTCCATTAAATATTCATCTATAGTGTAGTAAGCTTTTTGTAAGAGTAGTTTTTTAAGTTTTAATTTAAAGTCATGAATTTGGTCAATTTCTAATATATGTTTGGGTAGGTGATTGAATATTCTAGTTGCCATACAGAACACACTGTTATTATATAATGCTGTACTACTTTTAGGACAACAGATTTTGGAGCCATGACGTTGGCTTTTAAAGTTATTAAATAATGACATGTTCTTCTTTACAAATAAAGCTGTTTCATATATATATACAGTGAGGGTAATGTCAAGATATTAAGGTCAACGAAAAAAGGCTTACAGCTGTCAGTTTGTTTTAATTTATATATTGCCCTCACACATTTCTTCTGCGCTTTGAAAACAGATTCCTTTCCAGTTGAATTACCCCAAAATATAATACCATACCTGAGTATTGATGCAGCATAACCATGATAGGCAGTGATAACTGTTGATGAGTTTGAAACTTTAGAGAGCATGTACAGGGCATAGGACTGTTGACTTAGTCTATGACACAAACTCTCGACATGTGAGCGCCAGTCAAAATTTGAGTCAATAAATAAGCCTAAAAATTTTGTAGAGTCAACGCGTTTAACTTTTTGTCCTAAATAATTTATGTCAATGTCTTTAATTCTAACAGTTCTATTCCTAAAAATCATTAGATTTGTTTTGCTTATATTAATGTTCAAATTTATTGAAGTCGACCATTTTATTATGTCACTAAGAGTATTGTTGATATCACTTTCAAGTACTGATTTGTTATTTCCTGTAAACACAATCGTACTATCATCTGCAAACATAATAGTTTGATGTTTAGATATTTTAGGTAGATTGTTTATATATATTATGAAAAGTAGAGGTCCAAGAATGCTACCCTGAGGCACTCCGACACTCACTCTCCGCAATGATGACACATATTTGGTCTCTATTTTGGACTTTGGGCATATTCTAGTGATTTGCGTCATTTGCTTCCTATTACTAAGATATGATTCGATAAGGTTGGACACATTACCCCTTATACCATGCGAATTGAGTATTCTTATAAGTATTCTATGATCAACAAAGTCAAACGCTTTCGATAAGTCCATGTACAAAGCACATGAAATGGAATTATTGTCAATTGTGCTCATTGCCGCCTCAAGAAAGTTGTATATAGCCTGGTTAATTGATTTATTTTTTCTAAATCCTACTTGTTCTGTAGCAAAGAGCTTATTGTTTTCAAAATATTCATGTACCCTATCAAATATTACCTTTTCAAATATTTTAGATAAGACTGGGATAAGTGCAATAGGTCTATAACAGGCCATGTCATTTTTGTTACCTTTTTTAAAAATGGGTTTTACGATGGTGGTTTTCAGTTTGCTCGGAAATACTCCATTTACAATACACAAGTTAATAATGTGACATAAAACAGAAGATATTTTATTAGCCACTTGTTTCAGTATTTTACTTGAAATGTCATCATAGCCTGTACTGTTGGTATTATTTAGATTAGTGATTATTTTAAGAATGTCATTAGGAATAGTAGGACTCATAAACATTGAGTTATAATTATTTGTTAAATTTGCTTTAAAGTCAATATTTTGCAAAGAAGATACTTGATCTATAAAGAAGTCGTTAAATGTAGTCGCAATATTTAAAGGATCCGTTATGATACGGTCATTCATTTTAATTTGTTGTATCTCTTCTTTAGGAAGATTAAGTTTTGTTTGATTAATTATATCCCATGTTGCTTTACACTTATTGCGAGCTGTATTTATGTAATTTTCGTTTTGTGACTTCTGTGTTAGCCTGATAATACGATTAAGACGCGACGACAGAGCCGTAAAGTTACTTTTGTTAGTTTCATTACGACATTTCCGATATTTCCATAGTAATTGTCTCTTGCGCTTGCAGCATTTTCGTATGCCTTTTGATATCCACTTAGGGCGTCTCTGTGCTGGAATCTTAATCCGAATAATAGGAAAACATAAATAATAAAATAATGTAAATAGTTCATAGAACATGTCAAATGCGTAGTTAGGATTATTACAGTTTAATATGTCACAAAAATATAATGAATTAATGCATTGTTTAAATTTGTCAATATGCTCTTTACTATAGTCACGTTTTTCTATGTACCAATACTTTATAACTGAGCTCGGCTTTACAGGACACGTCAGTACCTGGGCTGTGTGGTCGGATAATGCAAATTCAAAGACTTTGCACTTACTCCCTCTAATGTTATAGATAAAATTATCAATGCACTTTCCCGATTTAGGTCTTGTAGGTTCGTTTAGCGCTAAATTTAGATTGTAAGATGATAGAATTTCCTTGAATGTGGTAGACTCTTTATACTTCAGTAGAACATTTATATTAAAATCGCCGCAAATAATTAACTTCTTTTTAACATAAGCAAATGTATCGAGAAGGGAAGAAAAATTGTTAAAGAAAATTTCAAAGTCCTCAGTTATGGTCCTAGGAGGCCGATAAATGCAGAATATGTAGATTCCATGATCTAAAAGCTCAATGCCTGAACATTCTATAATGCCTTCTTTATTGTATTTACCTATTTCATCTATATTCTTACATCTGTGTCTATTCCGAACTAAGATACATGAGCCGCCGTGTCTATTCCTACGATGAAAGGAAGATCCTATGTCGAAATCAGGTACACTTACGAGTTTGGAGTCGCTCAAGATCATGTTATGCTCTGTTAAACATAGCACATCTATTGGTTTATTTTCGGTCTCAAGAGAATCCAAAGATAATGATAAAAGTTCTGATTTTGATAAAAGCCCATCTAAATTTTGATGCATTATATGAATTTGTTTATAAACGAAAAAATGATTTCAGACCTTGATCAGTGTTCGGTGGTACATGATTAGTTTCAGGCTCATCAGTCTGCGTGGATTTATCCACAAGTGCAACAACGCTACGTTTTGGGGAGTTCAACTGTTTTTGATACTCATCAAACTTCGTTTTATAGTCTAATCGCAGCATTTCTTTCAATAATAAATGACATTTATGAAGAACAAAAGAAACGCTATACTAACTATTAGCTTACACAGATATGAACTTAACAATGTATTGTATATATATAGATTAGCTTTATTTACCTTTTCTTATTTGATAATGTTCTTATATATGCTTATTATATATAAAACAACATACTTATCTACCTATTCTTATTTCTACATATTACTTTATTACCAATCCTAATACAAAAATCTATGAATATACATCTACTTTCTTTGTTCCTAATTATAACATGTAAATTTTCTTTGATTAGGGTAGTGTTAAGTTTTTGCTCAAGTTCATACCTCGCTAGGCCATACATAGGACATTCTAACAGGACGTGTTGAACCGTCTCTTCTTTATCCGGGTCACATGGGCACGATGGGTTCTCCTTACACTTGAACCGGTACAAGTATTCTGAGAACCCACCGTGCCCCGTTAACACCTGGGTCAGCACATTTGATATTAACATCTTCCTGACTATTTGGTGGGCCTCTATTGCGTCAGGAAAAAACATCTTGGTGACGGCCGCTCTGTCTTCTGATTTGTATCTCCGATTCCATACGTCAAGCGAATCCTTACGGATTTGTCGCTTGACGTATGAGATCGGACACGCATCGTAATCAGGCTTTCGCTTCAGATTGAGTGCAGCATTCTTGGCTAACTCGTCGGCTCTTTCGTTTCCGTCCATCCCAGCGTGTGCTTTAATCCAAAATAGAGATACAATTTTATTTTGGAGTCGAATCTGTTCAATATTCTGTCTTGTTTCTGTCGCTAGGGGATGAACGGAGCCGTGATTAGTCACTGTCTCCAGAGCCGCACGCGAGTCGCTGTATATGCCGTAACTGGCTTCGTGGCGCTTTAAGATCTCCCGTGTGGCTCGACATATGGCGTATAGTTCCGCCTGATAGACTGTGCAGTGGGATGGCAGCTTTAGTTTGAGGGATTTGATCTCCGCCGCGCTATTCCATAAGGATAGCGCCGCGCCGACCTTGTCCTCAATCCTGCTACCATCCGTGAAAATACGGACTGCCTGCTGGTTATGTTGTTCCACATCCTGTTGGTCTATCAGGTTTGTGAACTCCAAGCTCACATGCCTTGCCGGGTGCGGGCTCGAACTAAACTCCACTCTAGACTCTACCTCCTTGTCCCCCAGGAACGGCTTTGGAACTCCTCGTCTGGTTTCGTAAAGGGCTGCCGCCTCACGGATCCTGATGTCCAGCGGCAGAATCCCAGCCAGTAATAGAGCCGAATTTAGGGAGACAGTTCGGTAGGCCTTTGTAAGCTTCTGAGCAAAAACCCTTTGGACAGCGTTAAGTTGCCTTTTCACCTTTTGTTTTTCCGTCGCACCTGCCCAGGCGCTGGCTGCATACGTCATGACTGGCTCCACTGTTGCCCTATAGATGATTCGGATCACCTCCGGATGCAGACCCCAGCTGACCCTGGCGGCTCTCGACAATTGCTTATAAAAGTTCAACGCTTTGATGCAGGTGTTCGCAACGTGTTTGTTGAACGTAAGCTTATTGTCGATTGTGAGTCCCAGGATCTTGACGTCTTCTGACATGCCAATGTCGACCCCTCCCATGCTCAGCCGTGGTGTATCGAATTTAAGTTTACGCGTGATGGTCATTGCACAAGTTTTGTGTGGCGCGAATTTGAGCTTGTTTTCGATACCCCACCGCTGAACATAGGCGAGGGCGGCATTGGCGCGCCTCTGCACCTCCAGTGCCGTATCTCCATCAAACAGCAGAACCACGTCATCCGCGAAGGCCTGCACGTAGTCACCCCGTTGCTGCAATCCCTTAAGAAGAGGGTCAAGAAGGAGGTTCCAAAGCATTGGACCGCCTATGGAACCTTGGACGCAACCCTTGTCTGTACGTTTTGTGTGTTCGAAAGCGGCGTATCTGACTCTGACGGTTCTATCCTCCAGGTAGCTGTCTATGATCCTTCTTAAGTTTACTGGGCACCCCGCTTCCGCCAGTCTCACCCTGATGGCCGGCCACCACGCGCTATCGAAGGCTCCCTCTATGTCCAATGATACCATGACTATCAGCTTCTTTTGGTCAAGTTTGTTGTGTATGCGTTGCATCAGATCATAGAGGGAGTCCTCGGTACTTTTTTGCGGCATGAACCCATATTGACAGGTGCTCATTTTTGGCACCAGGTGCCACTTGAGCCGTCCTATCACCATCTTCTCGACCACTTTACCTAAGACTGGTAGCAGTCCTATGGGCCTGTACGACTTCGGATTTGTGTAGTCTTCTTTACCTGGCTTCCTTAGGACTACCACCGTAGCTTCTTTCCACGTTGTGGGAAAATGGCCGAGGAGCAGGCACTTGTTTGCGAGCGCTAGAAATATTTCAGGATCACAGACTATAGCCTTACCGCAAATGTCTGCGGTCAAACCATCCGCCCCGGGAGCCTTCTTTGGGTTGAAAGTCTTCACCGTGAATTTCAGCTCATCCATAGTAAACGGAGGGTCATGTTGTTCATCATGCGTCCAACCGTTTACTTTTTCCGCTGCCTCTCTAATTCGACTGTGAACTGCAGTTTCGTCCCACTTCAGGTCTTCGGGGTAGAAAGTTTCCGCTAGGAGCTTTGCGGATTCCTCACCGTCCAGAGCCTTTCCGCCTTTCACCAAAGGCAGGTCCTCCTGTCGATTTTTGGTCCTACCAATGACCCTATAGATCCCGTCCCATACTCCCTCCCTATCTTGTTTTTCACAGAAACCCTTCCAGCTGGCTATCTGTGCCTTCTTGGCTTCGTTCTCATATTTCTCTTTTGCTTGCAGGTACTCATCGACGACCTTCGCTCTTCGGGTTGGCGCTGCCCATCTGATTCTGCGCCTTCTGGTGACGACTTCCCTCTTCAGATCTGCCAGCTCTTTTGACCACCACGGTAAGGTAAGTTTTTCGTTTATTTTCTTTTTTGGAATAGTCAAGGTGCATGTATTTATTATTATATTTGTGTATTTATCTATTGTTTGTTCTAATACTATTTTATTGTCAATATTATTTATTTCCTTTATATTTATTTTATTTTCTGTTAACAATTGAGCCAGTTTCTCATGAAACTGGCTCCAATTAGCCTTTTTAGTATTATATATTCTAGTTGTTCGTTTTATATTTATTCCTTTTATTTTTGCTAATCTAATTTTAAAACTTATACCGTTGTGGTCCGAACTAGTCAAGTCGTCTTCCACTCTCCAGTCGTCCACCAGGTCGAGCACATCCTCAGAGCAGGCAGTTACATCCACGTGGCTAGAGTACTCTTTGTTGCCCCTTATGGTGTAAAAAGTCGGAGTGTCGCCTTCGTTGAGTACCTGCAGGCTCATTTCCTCTAACGCTCCAGCCATTTCCATCCCTCTTTTATCCACTTTTCTGCTGCCCCACCATGTGCTCTTTGCGTTGGTATCGCCTCCCATTATAGTTTTCCTAGGTCCAAGCTCTTCCTTTATCTTTTTGAGCTGCTCCAGATATGGCTCTATGGGCTGGTCTGGCTCGAAGTAAAAAGAGACAACAACGATCCCCCAGGCACTGGTTCGGATCCTCACCACAACGATGTTGTTAGTGGTGAGTTTCGGGTATTGCACTACGTCAATGTCGCTGTCAAAGACGGCTACTGCCGCTTTGACGTTCCCTTCTCCTTGTTCAGTGCTCTGGTAGATCCTTGCTCCTCTGTAGCTCTTCATACTTCTATACCCACCCACATACGGTTCCTGGAGCAGCGCAAAAGCCACGTTCCTTTCGCTAGCCTTCATCATGAGCTCGTGTGTGGCCAACTCTTTTCTCTGTAGGTTCGCCTGGACTGCTAGGTAGGACCTTCTATTGGTTTGGGTGCTATTGTGAATTTCCACCGTGGTGCTCTCAGCAATACGCTATCGTGGCTCGGGCTAGTGCGTCCCACTTGCGCCGCACTTCACACTCCTGGCTAAACGCACTATGGTCAGTGAAGACCATTTTTGCGTGCGTGCAGTTGCAGCAAGTCGGAGTCCCACCAGCCCGCCAGTCGGCGCACTCGGATCGCAGGTGTGGTCCCCCGCAGTGGCTGCACTTTTCCACTGTCTGCTTGCAAAACCGCCTGCCATGCCCGTATGCTAAGCAGAGCGAGCACTGCACTAGGGGGGACTGGTCCACTACTCTGACTTTTTGCAGGTCTATGTGGACAGCTCCTGCTTCTATAGATCGGGCCCATATCTTGGGAGACACCCTAACTACAATGTGAGACGTCTGGGGGTTTCGGGTCTTCTTTCGGTACCGGACTTCCATCCTGTCCTCGTGTTTCTCCAGGCCCATAAAAACTCCTCTGTTCTGGTTCCTGAGTGCGTTCAGGACGTCCTCATCCGTATTGTACTGGAAGACGTCTCTGAGCAGCAGAAGAGGGTCCTTATTTTTGATGTCTTCGACCTGGAGTTGGCCTTCTGCCTTCCTGAGTCTTTCCCTTAGTTTATTTCTTTCTTCTTCTGTTTTACATCCTATGATGATCTTTTTATCTTTTGCCTTTCTGACTCTATCCATTGTTATCCCCCCTTCTTTGGCTTTGATAACGTTCCTTATCCTGTCCAGTACCTCATCCCCGGTTTCGCTTTCATCCTTGGAGGTAATCATCACCGAGTGCAGAGCCGTCTGACCGTTGGGCTGCCTCCTGGTCGACTGAGCCACTACACTCGCGTATGACACCCCCTCCAGGGTTTTCTGTGATTTATCTAAAGCTTGTTTGAGCTCCTCCATTCGCTCGTTATTAGCTTTAATTAGCCTACTGTGTTCTTCCATCCTCTTTACCATCTCCTTCTCAACCTCAGATTCCCTCCTTGGTGATAAAGAAGATGGAAGTGGCAGGTCCAATGGTTTCCCCTGATTTCCCCTTACCTCCTGTCCCTCGCCCTGATCCCTCTTTTGTTCGGCTTTCTCCGCCTCCGCCTCTTTGATGAGCTGGTACAGCCGCTCCACCGACTTTGTGACCTCAGTTTTTATGTCAGTCCTCAGGTTTCGCGCGCTTCCGAGCTGTTGTTTGGCCGCGTTTAGGCAGGCTCTTCCTTCCGCCGTCCTACTCGCGTATTTAGTCTTGGCCGGTATCGGCGGACTTCCTTCCGCGTGTAATACGGCGAAACGGTTGCCCGCCGGGGCCGGCCCTGCCTTGTTTGGAGTGGTTGGGGCCTTACGTTTTGTAACGGTCTTCCTCGATTCCCACTCACCTATACTACGCCTCACGCCTGAGGCTTGGTCGGAAGGTCCTGCCTTCTCTGTCCGGTCGGGGGTTTTTTCAGGGTTTGGGCTTGCCTTATCCCCTGGCAATTTTACAGGAGTGCGGATCCCAAACATGTCCGCGTGTTACAATTAAATTTAAATCAATAAAACTACACTAATACACAGTTAAAAAATAAAATAAAAATTTGTAAAAGTTGTAAACAGTATAAAGACAAAAATTATAAAATTATAAAATTCTATCGTACTCTACCTTTGGTGCTCTGCCCGTTCGGTTACGTCTCTACCTGTGCAATGGGTATTCGTCCAATAATCCCCGACGGGCCAATGCTTTGCACGCGTGTTTTTGTCACAAAAGGGTTGTGACTCTACGTAGAGTCGGTCCGTACTAACTAATAGATAGGCCCGTATATGACCTATTCTATGCAAAAAGTTTCGTCCAAATCAGTTCAGCGGTTAGCGAGATATGAGCTTTACAGTTTTTTTTTTTTTTTTTTTTTTTAAAAATGACGGACAAATAAACACAAAAAAACTTATCTCTACAGTGACTCCGTCGAAACAGCTTCGAAAAAAGTTCGCTCTACCTAGAGTCCCAACTCTACCAAAAGTCCGGTCCACCAAAAGAAGAGGCAGAGACGGTACCAGTAGTGAAAACCGCGTCTTGATCGGATCACTCTAGCCAAAGTTATGGAGAATTTAATATTTCCAAGATGGCGGACAAAATGGCCGCCAATTCTTAATATCCCCACAACTTTGTCAGTTTTTGTCGTAGAAAGACGCGGTTTTGGGCAGAGTGTTCTGCCTGGTAAAATCTACCCCCTCCACACGGTAGCCTTAGTCGAAAAAAATGAGACTCTACGTAGAGCTCCGACTGGTCCGACGGACGCCAAAACTAACAACTATGTCAATAGAAAAAACCGCCCTCTAATAGGACTGTTCGTTTAAAAGTTATCTTTGTTTTAAACAAACAAAGATGGCGTCCAAAATGGCTGCTCCGGGGCTAACTTTGGCCGCCTTTGACCGAATCGATCCGTGTTTGGGCTCGTTTTAAAGGGCTGGATCACCGCAGTAATTCAAGCCCAACCACGTTGTGATAGGACCCCCCCCTGATTTAATAAACTTAAAAAACACTAATATTTACACAAAAAATAACCTAACTAAGCGAATTTACATTAGAAAATTTTGAAATTTTTTGGAGATACCCTTAAAAATGTTTACTGTAATACCCTATAAAATTTAAAATTCTTACTTTAAAATTAGGGGTACCTCGTGTTACTACAAAATCTATAAAAATTAATATCTTAAAAACTAGCTGATCGATCTATGTCGAATTTTTTATATATTGTGGGGGGCCCTAAGAACTATATTATTTAGGTTTAAAAAACGCACGTCACCGATCTTTTGGCCAAGATATAAAATTTTAAAAACTTTAAAAATTTTAAAAACTCTACAACTTGGTGAAAACTTAACCAATTTTTCTTCCAAAAACGCCTTCCGGGTCCCCACGATGGTGTCTTGGAGGCCCCGATGTCAGTTCTTTCCTGGCAGCCCTGGATCACCGACCTCGTGGCTACGTGGCTTTCACTTTTTTGCTTTTATTTCCGCGCGCCTGCGCGGAAATAAAAGCAAAAAAGTCGGCAAAAAAATCGAAAAAAATCGGCAAAAACCACCAAATTGTAGTCCCTTTGGAGACCCTTCTGAAGGCACTTTAAAAACTGTAGGTTGTCGCTGAAAATTTCGAGTAAATCCCACTTTTAACTTTTAAAAAACCTCAAAATTTGCTTTTTCGTGTGTAACTTCGTGAGCTTTGCACTGAGCGCAACGGTGTTTTCACCCCCGTGTGCGCCGCGTGATTCCGCAACTTTTAAGGTATCACACTGCACTAAAAAGTCACTTTTTCTATTTTTCACGAATTTTTTGCGTAGAGGCACGAGTATTTGTGGGCGCTCCGGAGTGCGGTTGGAGCCAGACTGGTTAGGTTAGGTTAGGTTAGGTTAGGTTAGGTTAGGTAAGGTTGCGGCGAACGCCCTCTCGTGGCTCCTCCCAAACCTGGGAGGGCCGAAGGCGAGATGCCGGCATTTGTATGCCGGCATCTTGAAGAGCATGGCCCTTTACGGGGCCCCCATCTGGGCGGACTCCCTCCACAGGAGGGAGAATGCGACCGCCATCCGCAGGCCCCAAAGGGCCATTGCACTGCGGGTGGCGAGAGCCTACCGCTCGGTGGGCTTTGCGGTAGCGTGCGCTCTGGCCGGCACCCCGCCTTGGGAACTCGAGGCGTGGGTGCTCGCCAGAGTGTACGAGTGGACGGCGGGGCGCAGGGCGCTCGGGGAGTGCCCTGCCCCAGAAGAGCGGGAGGCCGTCCGCAGAGAGGCGAGGGACGCAACATTGGACGGAGGCCCTCGCCACCGCAGCCTTTGGCCGCAGAACGTTGTACGCGCTCGGGCCAGTCCTGCAGGACTGGCTCGGGCGGTCCCACGGTTTCCTTTCTTTCCGTCTGGTGCAGGTGCTATCCGGGCATGGCGTCTTCGGATCGTGCCTGCATCGGATCGGAAGAGAGGAGACCCCGGCCTGCCACGATTGTGGCGCGGCGGTGGACACGGCGCAGCACACCCTGGAGGTGTGTGCGTCGTGGTCTGGGCCGCGCCGCCAATTGATGGCGGTGGTCGGGCAGGACCTCTCGCTGCCCAGCGTGGTTTTAGCCATGCTGGGAAGCGAGGAGTCCTGGGCTGCGGTGGCCTCCTTTTGCGAGGAAGTAATTTCGCAAAAGGAGGCGACGGAGCGGGCGCGGGAGGAAGACCCTCTCGCAGCGCCACTCCGCAGGCGACGAACGGGTCGGAGAAGGCGATTGCACGACAATCGTCTTCCCCCTCCTGGTGGAGGATAGCGGGAGACAGGCGCGGGGGCGTCTTCTCCCGCATTGCACGTATCCTCCACTTCCGCCGGGTGGGAATGACCGCGAGCACTCGCGGCTATTCTCGGGCCCCTCTCCCAGGGTGGGGAGGGGGGTGAAGGGCTCGCCGTAAAGGCGGGCGGTCGTCGGCGGGGGGCTGGATGGAAAGGCTGTGCCGGATTCCCAGTTCCCCTCCATATAGGCGATGCGGGAGTGCCGCTGGGTCGTTTAGTGGGTATACCGGTGGGGAGCACCGGGAGTCCCACATAACCCTTCCGTCCCCCGACGGGAGGGTATGCATAAAGCATTTTTCCCAGCGTCAAAAAAAAAAAAAAAAAAAAAAAAAAAAAAAAAAAAAAAAAAAAAAAAAAAAAAAAGGTTAGGTTAGGTTAGGTTAGGTTAGGTTAGGTTAGGTTGCCTGCTCCCGAACATCGGGGGCTGCGAAGGGAGCTGCCGCCGCCTCTATACAGCGGTGGTAAGCTCGATGGCCCTGTATGGCGCCCCGATATGGGCGGGAGAGCTCGATCGGCAGACCACTGCCGCGCTGATTGGAGCGCAACGGGTGATGGCGGTGAGATTGTGCAGGGGCTATCGCACACTCTCTCACGAGGTGGCATGCGTGCTCGCTGGATCGCTCCCGTGGGACCTTGAGGCCGAAGTTCTGGCCTCGGTCTACTGGCGCAGAGCGCAGGCGCGGGAGCGGGACGAGCGACCGGCGCCGCAGGAGGTGGCGCACTGGCGCAATCAGGCTAGGGCGTCCGCCATCGCCACGTGGAGGGAACGGCTCCTCGCTGGGCAGGTGCAGAGGGGGCAGAGCGCTAGGCGATTCCTAGAGGCGGTCAGCCCAGTACTGGAGGAATGGGTCCGCAGGAAGCATGGGAGTCTTTCCTTTCGGCTGACGCAGGTCCTCTCGGGACATGGTTGTTTTGGGAGGTACCTTCATCGCGTCGCCCAAAGGGAAGACTCCCCGGCTTGTCACCAGTGCGGACACGCGGAGGACACGGCCCAGCACGCGCTGGAAGAGTGCCCGGGAGGAGCCGAGCCGCGGCAATCATTGGTCGCGATCGTAGGGACAGACCTCTCCCTATCGACCATTATACAAAAAATGCTCGATGAGGAGAGGTCTTGGGAGGCAGTGGCCTCCTTCTGCGAGACAGTCATTCTGCAGAGGGAGGAAGAGGAGCGGGAGAGGGAGAGGGATCCACTCTCTCTGCCGCTCCGGAGGGCGCGGACACGGAGGCGAGCTACTCGAGCCCGCACTCCGTCTCCGCTCCGAGGGCCTAGGGTGTTGGGTGCGGGGGCACCTGGCACCCCCTTATAATAGGTCATCGAGAGGTGGAGATGCCCTTTGTGTTCTGGGGTATCACACGAAGGTGGGAGGTCTTGTGTAGACCTCAACATGAGACGGGCCAGCCGTTAGGCTGGCAGCGACACTGACGAGGGCTGCGGAGTGCGCAAGCGGTCCCGCGCCCCACGTTTTTAGTTGGTGTAGGAGGAACACCCCAGTTTTTTAGTGAGTATGCTGCCACTCTGGCGGAGAGTCTCACATAACCACCGGCCCTTCCCCATGGGAAGGTGGTATCCATAAAGGATTTTCCTGGGTAAAAAAAAAAAAAAAAAAAAAAAAAAAAAAAAAAAAAAAAAAAAAAAATGGTCCCCCATGGACTCCCTGGAGCCCGAACTCCTCCAGAGGGTAGTCGAGGGGCTGTTTCCGCCAGCCCCCTTGATCTCTCCCCCGTCTATGGTCGACCCCACAGTAGAACTGGAGGACGAGCTCGTTGTTCAACCAATAGGTGACGACGAGTTCGAGCGAGTGACAGACCGACTCCGGGGCTGCAAAAAAGCCCCGGGCCCGGACGGCGTTCCCGGTCGCGTCCTCGCAGTCGCCCTGGAACACCTTGGGGACCGACTCAGGCACGTCATGGATGACTGCCTGAGAGAGGGAAGGTTCCCGAGGGTGTGGAAGGAGGGGCGACTATGCCTCCTCCGTAAAGAGGGTCGGCCGCCGGATTGCCCTTCCGCCTATCGCCCCATAGTGCTGCTGGATGAGGCCGGAAAAGCGTTTGAACGCATCCTGGCCTCCCGGATCCTGCAGCACCTGGAGACCGCCGGCCCGAACGTCTCTGACAGACAATTCGGGTTCCGGGAAGGGCGGTCCACGCTCGACGCGCTGAAGTCACTGAGGGACTTCTGTGAGCACGCGTCGAGCAGGGGGGAGGGTGTCATCGCGGTGTCACTAGACATCGCAAACGCATTTGGCACCCTCCCCTATGGGGTGATCAGTGAGGCACTTCGATACCATGAAGTGCCTCACTACCTGAGGCGGATTGTTGAGCACTACCTAACCGAGAGGGTAGTGCTCTGGGAAAAGAAGGACGGGCAACGGGGGGAGAGAGAGATGGCCTGCGGCGTGCCCCAGGGTTCCGTGCTCGGTCCACTTCTATGGAACCTGGGGTACGACTGGGCAATCCGGGGGGAGCTGCTTCCGCGCACACTCGTCGTCTGCTACGCGGACGACACAATGGTGGCTGTGCGCGGGAGCGACAAGCGCGAGACCTCCCGGAGGGCGGAAGTGGCGGCCGAGCTGGCGATTGAACGGATCGCCAGGCTCGGCCTAAAGGTGAGCCTCCCGAAGACTGAGGCTATAGTTTTCGGGGGGCGCGGGTGGAATCTGCCCGCAAGTGCGGCGCTCACCCTGGAGGGTGGAGCGGTCCAAATAAAGCCCCACATTAAATATCTGGGGCTAATATTGGACCGCAAGTGGGATTTCGGGGAGCATTTCTCGAGACTAGCTCCCCGAATCGTGGGCGCCGCATCGGCGCTGGGCAGACTTCTGCCCAATGTAGGAGGGCCGGGTTCCTTGTGCCGACGGCTATATGCCGGCGTGACAAGGAGCATGGCCCTCTATGGGGCCCCAATATGGGCGGACAAGCTGTCCGCCCGAAATAGGGCCCTGCTGCGGAGGCCACAACGGGTCGTGGCCCTCAGGATGGTAAGGGCCTATATGACGGTGGCCCACGCGGCGGCCTGCCTTCTCGCGTGCACCCCCGCGTGGGAGCTAGACGCAGAGGTGCACGCAGAGACCTACCAACGTAGGTCCAGGGTCCGGACAACAGGCGAACGCCCGGACCCCGAGGAGATGGCAGCCTCCCGTCGCGCGACGGAGCGCCGACTGCGGGACCGATGGAAGGCCCAACTGGAGGTCGCCCCTTATGGTGTCCGTACTATAGAGGCGATCCTCCCAACGGCCGACCTTTGGCTGAAGAGGGCAGTCGGCGCGACCTCGTACCGGCTCGTGCAGGTACTGACCGGGCATGGGTGCTTCGGTCACTACCTGCACAAAATAGGAAGAGAGCCGGCCCCGCTGTGCCATGAGTGCGGAAGTCCCGACGACACCGCTCAGCACACCCTTGAGGTGTGCAGTCGTTGGGACGCGGAGCGTGGCCTCATGGCACGCACCATTCAGCGGGTGGACCTCTCGCTCCAAAGCATTGTTGAAGCAATGCTGAGCAACGAGAGGTCCTGGGAGGCGGTGGTCTCCTTCTGCGAAACAGTCATTTCGCAAAAGGAGACCGCGGAGCGGGAGCGCGAGGAAGATCCTCTCGCGCATCCCCTCCGGCGCAGACGGCTTGGGTTGAGAAGGCGGCGTTTCGCCGCCAGACTCAACCCATAGTGGCTGCAGGTGGAGGATGGGAGTCCTCTGCCCGCGGTGATCAGCCACTGAGCGGTCTGGGAGAGGGCCAAGCGTGCTCGCCCTTCTCCCCTTCGGCGCGGGAAGCCCCGGCAACGGCTGGGGTGCCACCGGTGGACATCGTGGACTATGCCTTCGCGGGTTCCACGGTGTCCAACAAAACCGGCGAGAGGGCACGTCCGGGTGGTTTTTAGTGGGTAGCACTCCCTACCTCTCCTCACTCTGAGGAGGGAGAGGCGATGTGTAGTCCCACATAACCCTCCGACACTCCCATGTTCGGAGGGTATGCGTAACGCATTTTCCACCTGGTCAACAAAAAAAAAAAAAAAAAAGGTTAGGTTAGGTTAGGTTAGGTTAGGTTAGGTTTTTTTTTTTTTTTTGTCCTACCCGTACGTCATCTCGAAATGACACTAGGTACGACGACTAACCCTCTGATTTGGTGGTCAGAGTTTTTAATAAAACTCAAAATTTGTTTATTCACTGCCCACATGCCATTGGGCGGTACATATCTAACTTAACTAAATTTCTTATATTATTTACATTTTATTGATCAACTTATTACACGATTACTGCAGTTTACATGGAGACTTAATTTTAATATTTCTAGGTTACAATTCAATGAGGCTTAACTAACTTACTTCTTAGTTATTACATTTAATGAGTACAATTTGCACAGGTAAGAGTTTTCAGTTTGCAGAAAAACAGGAAGGTTTTACAGAACTTTATAACTTAACTTAACTTAACTTAAGTTTTACTTTTTATGATTTTTATTCATATATTTTGTATTGTTTACATATTTGAATCTTATCCTAGCTTACTACTGCACTATGCTTCTTATAGTTACTAATACTAATCTCATTATATGCTGTTTTAATATATATATATATCAATATATATATTCAACATATCTTAATTTGCTATTTATTTCTAATTATCACTTGATTTGCTACTTGTATGCAGTAGTTGATGAAAATATTTCTCATTACGTTGTCAGTCATAAATAGTTTTACATTTTCTGCCTTTATTTCGCCATCCAACTTGAACTCAGCTTCATATCTCTTTAATCCAAAGACAGGGCACTCAAAGAGGACATGTTGCACTGTCTCATTTACATCGGGCTCACAGATGCACGATGGGTTCTCCTTGCACTTGAACCGGTTCAGGTATTCTGAGAACCCACCGTGCCCCGTCATCACCTGCGTAACAATATTGGTCGGCTGAAGTTTCTTTACTATTTTGTAGGCTTTTGCCGCATCAGGGAGGAACATTTTTGTGACAGACGCTGTCTGCCCCAACCTATACCTCCGGTTCCATTTATCAATCGACTCCAAACGGATATGTCTCTTGATATATGAAACCGGGCATTCCTCGTAGTCCGGCTTCCTTTTTAACTTTAGAGCTGCCTCCTTTGCCAGACAGTCCGCACGTTCGTTTCCTTCAAGACCGGCATGGGCCTTGATCCAGAATAAGGATATTTCCTTTCTCTGGAGTCTGCCGGTCCTGAGGTTGTTGCGGGCCTCCATAGCCAAGGGATGAGTGGCGTATTGGTTTGTGACGGTCTCCAACGCCGACCTAGAGTCACTATATATACCAAAGGTAATCTCAGAGCTATTTAGTATCTCTGCCGTGGCTCTGCATATGGCCAGCAGTTCCGCCTGATACACCGTGCAGTACGAGGCGAGCTTCAACTTGAGGGTTTTGGTCTCGGCTACATTGTTCCATAGGGACAATGCAGCTCCAACTTTGCCCTCAATTTTGCTCCCATCGGTGTAAATTCTTACTGCTTGGTTATTGTGGATTTCCACATCCTGTTGGTGCATCAAGCTCACGAACTCCAGGCACATATGCTTCGCTGGATGGGGAGATCTCTCGTATGGAGCCATTTTTTCTATCTCCCTATCTCCGATCACTGGCTGAGGTACTCCCCTCTTGGCCTGATACAGGGCGGCTGCCTCTTGTATCCTGAGATCAAGTGGAAGTATCCCCGCCAGTACCAATGCTGAGTTAAGGGAGACAGTGCGGTATGCTTTGCACAACTTCTGGGCGAAACCTCTCTGGACTGCGTTAAGATGTTTCTGCAGACCCAGTTTTTCGGTTGCCGGCGCCCAGACGCTAGATGCATACATAATTATTGGCTCCACGACGGCGCCATAAATTGTCCGGATTACCTCCGGGTGCAATCCCCAACTGATTCTTGCGGTTCTCGACAACTGTTTGTAGATGTTCAACGCCTTTTTACACACATATGTTGCGTGGCTATTGAAAGTTAGTTTTTGGTCGAGAATGAACCCAAGGATTTTTATTTCTGTGGACATTTCTATGCCTATCCCACCCATGCTCAGCAGTGGTGTGTCATATTTCAGTTTTCGAGTTATGACCATTGCTTTCGTCTTGTGTGGCGCGAATTTTAACTTATTTTTGACACCCCACTCCTGAACATAGGCGAGAGCGGAATTGGCCTGTCCTTGTACCTCTAGTGCTGTATCACCGTCAAAAACCAACACCACATCATCGGCAAACGCTTGGTTGTAATTGCCACGATTTCCGAGACCCTTCAACAATGAGTCTAGTAAGATATTCCATAAAATTGGACCCCCTATCGACCCCTGGACACATCCCTTGCTTGTGCTTCTTACATGTTCTTCACCAGCGTATCTTACTTTCACCCTCCTATCTTCAAGGTAACTATCCAGGATCCTCCTGATATTAACCGGGCACCCTTCCTCTGCCAATCTAGCTCGTATTAGGGGCCACCACGCACTGTCGAAGGCTCCCTCTATGTCCAAGGATACTACAATAATGAGTTTCTTTTGTTGTAGTTTATCTCGTATGTATTGTGTCAGATCATAGAGGGAGTCCTCGGGGTTCTTCCGGGGCATAAAGCCATATTGACTAGTGCTTAATTTGGGAACTATGTGCCATTTTACCCGTCCTATTACCAGTTTCTCCAAGATCTTTCCCATGACTGGCAAAAGTCCTATCGGCCGATATGATTTTGGGTTGGTGAGGTCGTCTTTGCCGGGTTTCCATAAAGCTACCACCACAGCTTCCTTCCAAATCGTAGGAAAGTGCCGCAGTGCCAAGCATCTATTCGCCAGAGCAAGATAGGCCTCCGGATCCTGCGAGATAGCATGCTCACATATGTCGGCTGTAAGGCCATCTATACCCGGGGCTTTTTTCGGACTAAAGCTTTTGACCGCGGATTGCAGCTCTTCCATTGTAAACGCTGGGTCATGTTGTTCATCATACACCCAGTCGTTTGCGTGATCGGCTATTGTTCTGATCCGTCGGTGGTCTGCATTGTCTTGACTTTCCTGGTCCTCTGGGTAAAATGTTTCAGCCAACATTTCTGCTGATTCCGCCGCGCTCAAAGTTTTACCATCCCGTTTTAAAGGTAGGTCCTCCATCCTTCCCGTTGTCCTCCTGATCACTCTCATTATTCCTTCCCAGAGTCCCTCCTTGTCCTGTTTTCCACAGAATTCCTTCCAAGACTTCGTCTGGGCTTTCTTGGCTTCATTCTCATATCTTTCCTTAGCTTGCAGGTACTCATCGACTACTTTTTTCTTCCTGATCGGCGCTGCACATCTGATTCGGCGTCTCTTGGTAGTGGCCTCCTTCTTGAGTTTGGCGAGTTTTTCCGACCACCATGGTAAGGTAAATTTATTGCTTGTTTTGGTTTTTGGTATACTATTATTACTAGATTTTATTATTGAATTTATGTATGTTTCTATTTTTTGTTCTAATTCTAATTTATTATCTATTTTCTCAATTTCTTCTTTATTAATTTGGTTGTCTCCTAGCAAACTGGCCAGTTCCTCGTGAAACTGGTTCCAGTTTGCTTTTTTACTATTGAAAATTCTTGTCGTTCGTTTTATTTCTATACCTTTTGCTTTTTTCAATCTTATTTTGAATGTGATTGCATTGTGGTCGGAACTCGCCAGTCCCTCATCCACTCGCCAATCTTCCACCAAGTCCAACATTTCCGTTGAGCATGCCGTAATGTCTATGCAGCTGGAGTAGACTTTGTCCCCTCTTACAGTGTAAAATGTCGGGGTGTTCCCTTCGTTGAGTACCTGCAAGCCCATCTCTTCTAGGGTTCCGCTCAAATCTTCCCCTCTTTGGTTTACAGACGAGCTTCCCCACCAGATGCTTTTTGCATTTGCATCGCCACCCATTATGAGGTATCCTGCGCTCATGTGCTCTTTAATGCTTTTTAGCTGCTCCAGGTAAGGTTCCATGATTTGTGGATCTGGTTCAAAATAGAAGGAAATCAGTGTGATCTCCCAGGCAGTGGTCTTTATTTTTACTACTACGATGTTGTTAGTAGTAAAGTCCGGGCATTGGATGACCTCTATATCATTGTCAAACACTGCAATAGCCGCTTTGACAACTCCACCATCTTGGTTTGTGCACTGAAAGATTCTGACTCCTCTATAGTCTTTCATCCTGCCTATTGCCCCAATATAGGGCTCCTGGAGCAGCGCAAAGGCCATCTTCTTTTTGTTAGCCTCAAGCATAATCTCTTGGGTTGCCAGTTCCTTTCTCTGCAAGTTTGCTTGGGCTACGCTGTATGGCCTTGCTCTAGCTGGAGGGGATTCTACACCTGGGACGCCCTTAGCAATAGGCTACGGTTGCCCGCGCCAGTGACTCCCATTTCCTCCGAATCGGACACTCTTGGCTAAAAGCATTGTGGTCGAACCGGTCCAGCTTTGCGCGCATGCAGTTGCAACACGATGGGGCCGCACCCGCGAGCCAGTCTGCACACTTTGCGGTCCGCCGCAGTGGCTGCACTTTTCTGCTGTTTCTTTACAAAAGCGCCTTCCGTGTCCATATCCTAGGCACAATGAGCACTGGACGAGTGGTGACTGATCCGCCACTCTCACTCTTTGGAGATCGATTTGTACAGATCCCAGGTCGACCAGCCTTTGCCACATTCTGGGCGACACCCTCAATACCACGTGGTTCGTGTGTGGGTTCCTGGTACGCTTCCTGTATAGGATCTCCAGTTTATGCTGGTGCTCTTCTAGGTCTTTCATGACGTTTTTGTTCTGATTCCGTAGTGCCCCAAGGATGTCCTCGTCCTTGTTGTAGGAGAAAACATCTCTCAGGATCACCAGAGGGTCCTTGTTTTTTACCTCCTGGAGGTTTAGATGGTTCTCTGCACCTTTCAATCTTTCCTTTATCAAGTCTCTGTCCTTCACTGTTCTGCAGCCTACTATTACTTTTCTATCTTTGGCCTTCCGGATCTTTTCAACTGCGACATCGCCCTCTTTTGCGTTTATCGTTTTCCTAATTCTGTCCAAAACGTCTTCTCCTGTTTCCGTTTCTACTTTGGACGAGACTATTACCGAGTGTAGAGCGGTCTGTTCCAGGGGCAGCCTCCTGGATGCCGCTGTGACACTCGCGTATGTCTGATTTGCTTGGGCTTCCGTTTGTTTTTCGATGGTTTCTTTTAACCTATCCATTTTGTCGTTGTTTTCCTCCATGCGTTTAGTGTGGTCCTCCAAAATTCGGATCCAATCACTTTCATTTCTTGGCTGTTCCTTTTTTGATGCTGTTTCCTCCTCCTGTTCTTTATTCTGTTTACTCGGATGTCCTTTTATACTCTCCACCTCTTTTACCAGCTGGTAGAGCCTGTCTATTGCCAGAGTAACCTCTGTTTTTATTTCTGTTTTTAGGTTTCTGGCGTTCCCTATGCTAGTTTTTGCTCTAACAACACAGGCTTTTGCCTCCGCCAGTCGGTGAGTGTATTTTTGTTTCTCCTTCGGTGGGCTTTTCGTTTTTTCCGCGAATGTACGTTGGGACCCAGTTTTTGTCTCTTGTGAGAGCGTAGGCTTTGATTTTGGTTTTGTGGACTCCGGGGCCTTGGGTTGTAAATCCAGTTTCCCGGTTTCCCACTCCCCTATACTACGCCTCACCTTCGATGTTTGGGTTGGTTCTGAAGTCAACACCTCTTCTTGGGATGGTCCTGCCATCTCAGTCCCAATTGGAGAAGTCGAAGAATTTTGAGGTTTCATGTCGCTTGTCTTTTTTACTGGGGTGCGGAAACCAAACATTCCGGTGTCAATTCAACTCTGACACACAGAGGGTGCGTCAATTTAATAATTAAAAGGTCTAGATAATAGTAAAGGTTTGTATAAGTTATATAAGTATTTTATTATCTATGTACTAAAATTATATTAATGCTGTGTCTTTCTTTGTTTTAGGTATATCGTCGTCGTTCTTCGTGGCAACTACAACGTGAAAGCGCTGTCGAAATAGGTCAAAAACAGGTGTGCTCTATGTAGACTATCAAACTCTACATAGGTGTGTCAGTGTCAGCGTGCGCGCTATACGTTAATACACAGATATAAAAAATAAATCAGATAAAACAAAATAAATCAAAATAAAATAGCAAAATTTTTAAAACTCTACCTAGAGTCCTACTTTATGTCCACGTTGGTAGTCCTGTATATAATAAACCTAAAAAAGAAAACCCCGTCGAAATCGGGCAACGGGTTCCAGAGATATGAAGCTATAAAGTTTTCCAAGATGGCGGAACAAGATGGCGCCTATCATGAAAAATACCCGTATCTTGGTCAATTTTGGGGCTAGAGCTTCGGGATTTCGACGGTCGTGCTTGGCTCGACCCCGTCTAGCCTCTTACACTATAGGTAGAGCAAAAAATTTGTTGCTCTACCTAGAGCCCCAACTAATATCAAGTCAGGGAGGGGGCAGTAAAGGTACCAACAGTGAAAGCCCCGTCCCAATCGGACCACTCTAGCGAGAGTTATACCCGTTCAAAACAATCCAAGATGGCGTCGCAAATGGCCGCTCCAGAACTAACTCCGGATATAATTATCCGAAGTGGGCCGTGTTTGGGCTTGTTTTGAAGGGCACAACTCACACAATGGCTTGGGTTGGGTCACGTGTTGATAAGTCCCCCCCCTGATTTTATAATTACAAAAAACACAATAATTTAACCTAAAAGCAGCCTAACTAATTGAATATCTGCTGTAAAATTTCGAAATTTTGCATAAGCCTCTTAATAATTATTAAAAAAAATTCCCTATTTAAATTTAATTTTTAACTTTAAAACTAGGGGTAGCTCGTGTACCCCTTGAATTTTCAAAAATTTTTTTCTCTAAAACTAGCTGATCGACCTATGCCGAAATTTTTATATAATGTTGTGGGCCCTAAGATCTATGTAAAACAATTTTAAAATATATACGTCACAGATCTTTTCGAATAGATAAAAATTTCTAAAATTTACAAAAATTTAAAACCGTTATATCTTTGTCTAAAATATACCTAGACAAAAATAAAAAGTGCCTCCTTGTTCTCCGCAGCGGCGTCCTGGTGCTTCCGTTGTCAGCTTCTTCCTGGCTGCCCTAGATCGCTGACCTCGTGGCCACGTGGTTTTGGCTTTTCTGCTTTTATCTCCGCGCTCCTGCGCGGGAAAAATCGGGAAAAGCAGAAAAACCGTAGTACTCCTTGAGGCCTTCCAGAAGGCACTTTAAAAAGAATACGTCACCGCTGCAGAACTTGAGTAAAAACCACTTTTAACTTTCAAATTTTCACTTTTTCTGTGATAACTCGGTGACGAAACCACTTTGCGACACAGCGTTTGCACAGCCGTGTGCGCCTCGTGATTCCTCAAATTTTGATATATCACACGGCACTTAAAAACACTTTTTCAAATTTTTGCGAATTTTTTCGCGTAGAGGTACGGTTGTAAGTGGGCGCTCCGGAGTGCGGTTGGAGCCAGACTGGTTAGGTTAGGTTTTTTTTTTTTTTTTTTTTTTTTTATTATTACAGCTGCTCTCCACAGACTCAGTGGTCCGTGCTTTTTTTTATTTTGGTATTTTTATTTATTAACTTTATTACTACTTATATTGACAAAAGCTTACTCAGTAAGGAAAAAGACTTATACTATTGACTCTATATAAATTTTAAGATTTTAATGTAACATATATATTTCTAAGGAAAAATTTACTTATTCTTTTGATTCTATTTATATAATTTTTTTTTTTTTTTTTTTTGTGTACATATATAGTTTTTTTTTTTTTTTTTTTTTTTTTTTATAATTTACATCCAAAACGACCTTGACCGTGATGCCCCTATCCACCGCAACCTGGAGTAATTCCGTCGTGGCCAGTTTTGAGCGTTGCAGGTTAGCTTGGATAAACCTCAAGCCTGCCCCGCCCAAGTTTTGAGGGACCGAGCTACGGTACTGTGAGACGCCCTCAGCAATACGGTACTCGGGACCGCGCTATTGCATCCCATTTTAGTCGCTCTGGGCACTCTTTGCTAAAAGCATTGTGCGCCAGGTTGATGCTTGTGCCGTGCGCGGCCGAGCAGTTTTTGCACTTTGGAGGGTTCCCCTCCTGTCTCCCCTTGCATTTCTCCCAGGAGTGAGCCCTTCCGCAGTGACTGCAGAGCTCGTCTTTCTCCCGGCAGACAACCTTAGTGTGGCCGAAGCCGAGGCATTTGGTGCACTGCACCAGTGGGGTCTGATCAAATATAGGTCTGCGTTGCATACCTATATAGATCTTTCCAGCCTCCACCAGGTTTTTATGGATGGAAGGGGAAACTTCCAGTACCGCATGGCACTCGAGCGGGTTACGTGCCTTTTTACGGTACCGCATCTTGACGGTGCTATCCTTCAAGTTAACGTTCTTTAAAATATTATTATTTTGCGCCAGTATATTTTCTACGATGTCTCCGTCGGTGTGGTAGGATAGGACATCCCTGACGATGACTAGAGGGTTTGCTGCCCTCGCCACTTCCGCCTTTAGGCCCTTATCCATCCTAACCCTGCTCTGCACCAGGTCCAGGTCTTCTCTGGAGCTACAACTTAGGATGACTTTTTTATTTTTAGCCTTCCTAACTCTGTCTATCTTGGCTCCAGTTTTTTTGGTGTCAAGAGCCACCCTGATCCTGTCGATCACATTTTCCCCGGTATTTTGGGGGTTGTCTGATGTGATGATCAGGGTGTGGTTTGGTTTTAAGGGCGGTGGTGGCTTGGCGGCGACCTTGGCGTAGGTCAGCTTCCCTTTCGAGCTGCATCGTTCCTCAGCTTTGGCGAGCTCCGCTTCGAGGTTGAGGGACGGTGGTGGTGCCCTCATCTTTTCTTCCCGAAGGGTTCGGAGCTCAGATGTCACCGCTTCCATTCTTTCCGTTAGGGGATGCATATGCTCCTCCATGTTGATTAGAATGGGCTGCGGTGGCTCGGATGGGGGCGCTCGTTCAGCTGACATCGCTTTCAGGATGCCCTTCATCTCCTCCACTTCCTGCCTCAGGCCAGGTTCTGGCTGTGCTGATGGGGGTTTGGAGTCCATTTTCTCCATGGCTTTAAGGTTGGACTCCAGGATCTCGCGCGTGTGTTTATTGCTCTCTCTCCGGAGCTCATCCAGCTGATTCTGGAGAGATTCTACTCCTGCCTTGAGGCTCGAGTGGTCTCTCCAGATGGGGTCTTCCTCTTTCCCCTTTTGCCCGCTGGTTACGAGCTCTCCCAATGCTCTAACACGCTTGTCGAGGTCCTGGAGCGCTTCCGACGTTTCCTTTATAAGCCTATGGGGCTCCTGGGTCTCATACCCCTGCCAGTTTCGCACCGCTTGTATCTCCTTGAGCGATGCGCCGATGTCCGTTCTGGCCTTTGACATTTCCGACGTGAGATTGGTGGTAATGTTTATCAATTGTTTTGTATGGGCTCTCTCCACCCTTACGAGCTCCGTGGCGTGTCTCGTCCTTTCCCTTTCCAGACTGGTGATATGTCTGGATCTTGAGTCCGACAGTGAGAGGACTATTTCGTAAAGAGTCTGCAGGCTTTCGAGTGCGACGACTTTGCACTCCCTCTTCATATTGCCTGCAGACTCCAACGCGTCCTTCCCTTTCAGCAGCGTCTCGTTTGCCATCTTTGTGGCTAGGTCCATCTCCACCCCCGTTCGTCGACCCGCTTGCACGACGAGCATGCTCTGTCGTGGTCTGGGCCTGTTCGCGGAGGTGTCTAGGTCTAAGCAAGACGCGACCGAGTCTTCGTCGGACTCTACGGGCTTAGGTGGTGATATCCCACACTGTTCCCAGTTGATGATTTTGTCTGTGACCGACTCCACCGCGGACCGGTCTGAGGATGTGGCCAGGTGTTCGCTTGGCTCTTGCGGCGGTTTCGCAGGCGATGTCCTCTTCCTTCTCGCGGGGACCTTTGGGCTGACTTCCTCCGGCTGTGCTCCGACCGATGATGCCTTCTTCGCTTCGGGTACTGATGGCCGCGTCGACTTTTCTAGTTTTAGTGACTTGGCGACCGTTTCCTTCTTCAGTACCTTTTCACGCAGCGATCTCTTTGGTTGGAGGGTCACCTGAGGTGCCACTTCCGACTTTGGGACGGATCCGGTCACGGATTTGGCTGACATTTTTTAAATTATAAATACAATTTCTTAATTATAAAATTAAATACTAAGTTATTCTACTTAATACTAGCTGTAATTTTTTCGAGGTGGGTGTTGAGCCTCGCGTGACTGTAATTTAGCCGGCAATCAGACCCTCCTAGCCGAAACACAGCAGTGCTGTTGGCGGCGGATTAGGGTGTGATGGTAGTACTTCCCCGGACGAGTCCTTGACAGTGACTCTTCTACCTTTACGGCTAGTATTATTTGTTAGAGTTTTACAATATTTTAATGTTCAGAACTTGTTACACCTGTTAATTTGTTACACTAATTACTTTAAAATTTTTTCTTACTGAGTAAAAGCCTTCTCGCGCGCCGCCGGTGTAGTGATGCTTGATGGTGATTTTGTTTTCAGATTTTTCTGCTGACGTGGGGTGGAAATTTGGAATTCCCTTGGAGCCAGATTGTAGAGCTCTCGACGCTGATTGCGGGGATACCAAACTTGGGGGGTCTATCTCCACTGGTTCCGGAGATATAGCCCGAGGGGGTTTTGGGAATTATGAGGGGGGTCGGGGGGGGAAGGTCTCGGGAGGAGACTGGGGGGGGGGGGGGGGGTTTGGGTGGGGGGGGGGAGGGGGTAGGGGGGTAGGGGGGTCCCTTAGAGCAAGGTGGTGGGGGCTCCTGTGGCCGGTGGTGGAGGTACCTTACACCAGCGGTCCACCTCCTTCAGGTAATATGACCCCGGAGATAAGACTCGGAGGGGTGAGGTAGCCTTACGGCAAGGGGGGGGGGGGGAAATGAAGTTGGGGTGGGGGTAGGGAAAATGTGGACGTGCCTGGTCTCCCCTTTAGAAGGAGTCCAAACTCGGGTGTCCTAGGACTTTGGGTTCAGGAGTTAGACCAAGGTTCACCTGAGGGTCCGACGAAGGTGCTCCGCTGCTGATGTTCCGCAGTGGCGCAGTCCTGAGGCCGGATCCGAAGTCTTCACCTTGGTTGTCCGACGTCACGCCTCGTGTCGTCTGAGTGTAACTAGGTTACACGTGTGTCGACCACGCGGTGTGTGAGGTTGTTTTTCCTGATTTTCGGTACCTTGTATCTCCCTTTGGCTTGAACGGATTTTCAAAATTCCAGCTCCGCTTGACAGATCTCGTCGAGCTCCGTCTGGTGGTGGTGATTGTTTGAAGAGTTCTCCGTCCTCCTGTGAGATGTGGTGGTCCAAAGTCCCGGGCCCCCTGTTCCAAAACGCCTTGGTGCAGGATGTTGAAAACAGTAATCCTTGTGAGTCAAGCACTACTGTTACCGACGTTGAAAAATTTTTTGCGCTAGCTCAAAAATTTACAATATAATTGAATTTTTTTACGGAGCTATATTGAGTGTGTGGCGAGGTTGGGCTGTTACTGTTAGGTTAGGTTAGGTTAGGTTAGGTTAGGTTAGGTTCCGCGGACCTAACGAGTGGTCGATGGCTTGTTCCCCGGTGCTCCGGGGGCCGAGTTCACGCCTCCCTCGACAACCGCTGATCTCCCCGAAGAAGAGGAGAGCGAGTTTGTCCCTATTTCTGAGGGCGAGCTTGGTGCGGCTGTGCTCAGGATGAGAGCCAAGAACACGGCGCCTGGGCCTGACGGCATACCGGGTCGTGCGTGGGCTCTCTCCTTGAAGCACCTGGATTCCGCCTTGAGGGACCTGTTTGACAGTTGCCTCATGGAAGGAAGATTCCCCAGACGGTGGAAAAGGGGCAAACTCGTTCTCCTGAGGAAGGAGGGTCGTCCTGCGGATGAGCCCTCGGGCTATCGCCCGATTGTGCTGCTTGACGAGGCGGGCAAGCTGTTGGAGAGAGTAGTGGCTGCCCGCCTGGTCAGGCACCTTGAGACTGTGGGACCGGATCTGGCGCCTAACCAGTTCGGTTTTCGGAGAGGTCGCTCGACGATTGATGCCATATCACTTGTCCGCGACCTCTCTGAGGAGGCGTGCTCCAGTGGTGGCGTGTTGGTGGCCGTATCGTTGGACATCTCCAACGCATTCAACACGCTACCCTGGAGCACGATACACGCCGGTCTGAGGTACCACAAGGTGCCTCAGTACCTGCGAAGACTTGTCGGGGACTATCTCTCCGACAGAGAGGTAATCTTCCCGACGACTCGCGGGGAGGGTAGTAGTCCCATGACACGCGGCGTTCCACAGGGGTCGGTACTTGGCCCACTCCTGTGGAACGTCGGGTACGATTGGGTACTCCGGGGTGCTAACCTTCGTGGCGTTGGCGTAGTGTGCTATGCCGATGACACGCTGGTCGCCGCCCGGGGAGTCGACTACAGGGAGGCTGCGATGCTAGCTACAGCCGGAGTCGCGACCGTGGTGGCAAGGATCCGGATGCTGGGTCTGGAGGTGGCACTCCACAAATCCGAGGCCATATGTTTTCATGGGCCCCGGCGGAAACCACCTACAGACTCCACCATTGTGGTGGGTGGAGTATCTATTCCCGTCGGGACGACACTGAAGTATCTTGGTGTCGTCCTCGACGGCAGATGGAGTTTTAAGGTGCATGTGCGGCGGCTGGCCCCCAAAATACTGGGGACAGCCGGCGCACTAAGTCGCCTGCTCCCGAACATCGGGGGCTGCGAAGGGAGCTGCCGCCGCCTCTATACAGCGGTGGTAAGCTCGATGGCCCTGTATGGCGCCCCGATATGGGCGGGAGAGCTCGATCGGCAGACCACTGCCGCGCTGATTGGAGCGCAACGGGTGATGGCGGTGAGATTGTGCAGGGGCTATCGCACACTCTCTCACGAGGTGGCATGCGTGCTCGCTGGATCGCTCCCGTGGGACCTTGAGGCCGAAGTTCTGGCCTCGGTCTACTGGCGCAGAGCGCAGGCGCGGGAGCGGGACGAGCGACCGGCGCCGCTGGAGGTGGCGCACTGGCGCGATCAGGCCAGGGCGTCCGCCATCGCCACGTGGAGGGAACGGCTCCTCGCTGGGCAGGTGCAGAGGGGGCAGAGCGCTAGGCGATTCCTAGAGGCGGTCAGCCCAGTACTGGAGGAATGGGTCCGCAGGAAGCATGGGAGTCTTTCCTTCCGGCTGACGCAGGTCCTCTCGGGACATGGTTGTTTTGGGAGGTACCTTCATCGCGTCGCCCAGAGGGAAGACTCCCCGGCTTGTCACCAGTGCGGACACGCGGAGGACACGGCCCAGCACGCGCTGGAAGAGTGCCCGGGAGGAGCCGAGCCGCGGCAATCATTGGTCGCGATCGTAGGGACAGACCTCTCCCTATCGACCATTATACAAAAAATGCTCGATGAGGAGAGGTCTTGGGAGGCAGTGGCCTCCTTCTGCGAGACAGTCATTCTGCAGAGGGAGGAAGAGGAGCGGGAGAGGGAGAGGGATCCACTCTCTCTGCCGCTCCGGAGGGCGCGGACACGGAGGCGAGCTACTCGACCCCGCACTCCGTCTCCGCTTCGAGGGCCTAGGGTGTTGGGTGCGGGGGCACCTGGCACCCCCTTATAATAGGTCATCGAGAGGTGGAGATGCCCTTTGTGTTCTGGGGCATCACACGAAGGTGGGAGGTCTTGTGTAGACCTCAACATGAGACGGGCCAGCCGTTAGGCTGGCAGCGACACTGACGAGGGCTGCGGAGTGCGCAAGCGGTCCCGCGCCCCACGTTTTTAGTTGGTGTAGGAGGAACACCCCAATTTTTTAGTGAGTATGCTGCCACTCTGGCGGAGAGTCTCACATAACCACCGGCCCTCCCCCATGGGAAGGTGGTATCCATAAAGGATTTTCCTGGGTAAAAAAAAAAAAAAAAAAAAAAAAAGGTTCCGCGGACCTGCTGGGTAGTCCCAGTGGGTGGGGAGGTGTACCCCAACGCGGCGCGTCCCCGGGTGGCGGATAGGGGAACGGCTCCCAGAAATGGGAGTTACCGGTTTACCGGCGCGGACCAAACACTGGAGGGGAAATGGGGAGGTTGTCTGAACTGTTGTTGCGGCGTCGTCCTGCTTGGTTTCCCGCGAGTCGGCTGTATGGGTCAGCTTCCTTGCGGGGTTCTGGGTGGGTCAGCGCTTCACTGGCGGATTGGGGGACTCGGTGAGAGAAAGGGGAGGCTTCTCCGCGTGTCTCTATGAAGGTAGCATAGAGCACAGTGGATGAAGCCTGGCGGAGGAAGAAGCCTGGATGAAGCCAGGAGCTAGGTGGGACGGCGGCAGTGGGTCGCAGTGGACCTTCGGGTCGGTGGATGGCGGGCCTGCAAGGCCCGCGGCGCGGCAGAGAGTGTCAACACGGCCTCTCTGTCGGGCACGAGGAGGAATGGCGGCAGTTGGTCGCAGTGGGCCTTCGGGCCGGTGGATGGCGGGCCTGCAAGGCTTGCGGCGCGGCAAGGAGGGTCAATTCGGCCACCTTGTCGGGCACATTAATGCGTCTCTGAATCCCGTTGTTTGGTGCCTGCACAAGGGATGCATGGCTGGGGGGAACCCGGTTGGCTAGGGCACCACAAGGGGACCTCACCCCTCAAATAAGGAAAATATGGATACGGTGACTTCTGAAACAACTCCTCAAGTGGGTAGCAACCTAAGTTGTGAATCCCACGGCGCTCCGGCGTTCAGCCCCAATGTATTTGAGGGGGGCAAGAACCACCACGTGGGCTCCGGCCCGCGACACGACAACTCACGCGATAACTCGGACACTGATTCTTCTAAAAATGACGACCTTGGCAAGAAAATGGACGGTGATAATGTGGAGGAGAGGGCTTCTAAAGCCCCATGGCTTCGGACTCAGACAGTGAACCTGTCAGAGTCTGATTCCGATGCCATGACCTGGGAGACCGTGTCATCTCACGGCTCCGGGAGGAGGCTGCGCAAGCGGCACATGGAAGACAGGAAAGAGCAGGAAGACCAGGGTGAATCCTCACCGTTACCCAAGGTCTCCAGCACTCGACGAGGTAGAGGACGCCCGCCCACTACAGGGCAGTACGTTGGCCTGGCGAAGGCCAAGGCTGAACTCAACCGAGTACGAGAAGAGGAGATTCGGCTCACAGCCGAAAAGGAGCTCCAAGAGGAGCTCCAGCAAAAACGGAGGACGCAGTTCCTCAAGGCGCCGGCATCGGTGCCCGCGGACCGTGGCTCTCAGCTGAGCAACTGCGATGCCGCTGAGCTGGAGTCAATGTTGATGGATTCGGTGGGCATCGTTTATGCGGTGGCCACCAAGTCCAAAAACCTAAAGGGCACGTCGGTGAGGGCCCTGAAGGATGCTGCGGACACCATAAGGGCATCGTTTAAGGAAGCGCGGGCCCGCACGATGCCCGAGGAGATGGCCTTACTGGTAAAGGCGAATGAGCGACTCTCAGCGGAGCTGAAGGACCTGCGACAAGAGATGGCGCAGATGAGGGAGACCCAAGCTCGCGTGGCTGCGACCTCGGTTCCTGTTCAGGCACCAGCTCAAACGCCCTGCACGGAGGAAGTGATGCGGCAGATCATGGTGCAAGTGGGCACGATGGTGAACGCCCGCTTTGCCGGGATCGAGGAGAGACTGCTGCCCGGGCAGACCCGGATTCCCCCTCTGGCCGCAGACCGGCGAAGGGAGGCCGAGGTGCGTTCAGCAGAGACCCCCCACTCAAAGGGACTCTCCAGCGCCAAAGCCTGGAGCAAGAGCGGCTCCGAAACCGAAGCCTGCCCCCGCCCCTGCCAGCGCTGCAGCTCCAGCGGAAGACTGGCAGGTGGTGTCAAGGCGTGGAAAGGCCAAAAAGCGAGACAAGGAGCGTGTGGCAGAAGGGGCAAGACCCACCGAGAAGAAGAGGCCTGCCCCTCCAGCCCAAGTCCCTAGGCCGAAACCAAAGCCCTCCAAGGCGAGTGCGGCCAAGCTCCGCCCTCCAAGAACCGCGGCGGTGGTGATCACGCTGCAGGAGAAAGCGGTGGAGAAAGGTGTCACCTACGCCAAGGTGCTGGAGGCGGCCAAGGCGAAGATCAGCCTAAGCGAGCTGGGATTCTCGCCGTTGAAAATCAGGGTGGCGGCCACTGGGGCACGAGTGCTGGAGGTTTCCGGCGCGAACAACGCGGCAAAAGCGGACGTCCTTGCTGAGAAGCTCAGAGAGACGTTTCTAGACGAGGAGAGCATACGAGTCTCCAGGCCTACTATTACAACTGACCTTCGAGTCAGCGGCCTGGACGATTCTGTCACCCCGCACGATCTAGCGGAGGCCTTGGCCGGGAAGGGCGAATGCCCTGTGACGGCCTTTTCCGTAGGCGCAATACGGCGGGGCCAAGCCGGGATGGGCACCGTGTTCGTGCGCTGCCCCACCGCAGCTGCAAAGAAGGTGATGGCCACTGGAGGCCGTGTTTTGGTGGGTTGGGTGGCGGCGCGGGTCAGTATCTTAGATGCAAGGCCCCGCCGCTGCTACCGCTGTCTTGAGCTGGGCCATATAGCGGCCAAGTGCAAGGCCGAAGTGGACCGCAGCGATGAGTGCTACCGCTGCGGTACAAAGGCCCACAAGGCCAAAGAGTGCACAGCCGCCCCCCATTGCACCCTATGTGCAGCAGCGGGAAAGCCGGCGGACCACCTCTCCGGGAGCAAGGCATGCGCCAAGTCCCCGTCAAAGCCAGGGGTCAGACGGAAGGCCAACGCGGCTGGGGCTACGGCCAAGCCACGTCCGCCTCGCCCTAACAAAGGGCCAGCCGAAGGCATGGAGGAAGGTTAATTAGTATGGCCCTAACCTTCCTACAGGCAAATATCAACCGTTGCGCCGGGGCTCAGGACTTACTCTTGCAGTCCATGGCGGAGCGGTTGATCCAGGTGGCGGTGGTCAGCGAGCCCTACGCGGTCCGTCCTAGGCCTGACTGGGCTGGGGACCTTGACGGATTGGTGGCGATCACCACGCAATCGCCGGCTCAATCTCCCCCTCTCGAAGACGTTGTGAGGGGCAGGGGTTTCGTAGCGGCTAGGGTGGGTCAAACCGTCATTGTGGGGGTGTACCACTCCCCGAACCGACCGGTTCGCGAGCTAGAGACTCTCCTCGGCGCGGTGGGGACCTTGATTGGTCAGACCCGCCCACGCCCCGTCCTCGTGCTCGGAGACTTCAACGCCAAATCAGCGGCGTGGGGGTCGCCGGTGACGAACTCGCGGGGCGGTGTCGTACTAGAGTGGATAGCCGAGGTGGGCCTCTGCGTCGCGAACCGCGGATCGGAAAGCACCTGCGTCCGGCGTAATGGTGAGTCCATCGTCGATTTGACGCTCATCACACCGGACATCGCTTCCCGCATTCGCGACTGGCAGGTGCTGTTGGACGTGGTAACGCTGTCCGATCACCGGTACATCCGGTTCAGCCTTTCCTCGACCCAAACGGACGAAGTGAGAGAGGTAGGAGGCGAGATAGGTCCGCGATGGGCCCTGAAGCGCCTCAACGCCGAAGTGCTGCAGGAGGCGGCCCTCGTCGAAGTTTGGAACGGCACTCCTCAGGAGCCGGATCCGATAGACCCGGAGGCGATGGCGGACAGGCTGTGCGAGGCATTGACGCGGGTTTGCGACGCTGCAATGCCGCGCGCGCCAGCCCCACAGCCCAGACGCCAAGTCTATTGGTGGACGGAGGAGATTGCCGAACTCCGGAGAAGATGTGCTAAGAGGCGCCGACTATACCAGCGGTATCGGAGGCGAAGGCGGCAAGAGACGGAAGAGAGCAATTCTCTGTACGCCGCTTACAGAGAGGCTACCGGGGCCCTTCGCGTCGCGATAGTGGAGGCTAAGAGGCAGGCCTGGGAGGAGCTGCTGGAGGGGCTTGAGCGCGACCCATGGGGCCGTCCGTACAAGTGGGTGAGGCAAAAGCTTCGCCCCTGGGCACCCCCCATCACGGCCTCGCTCCAACTGGCGGTGCTCCAACGAGTGGTCGATGGCTTGTTCCCCGGTGCTCCGGGGGCCGAGTTCACGCCTCCCTCGACAACCGCTGATCTCGCCGAAGAAGAGGAGAGCGAGTTTGTCCCTATTTCTGAGGGCGAGCTTGGTGCGGCTGTGCTCAGGATGAGAGCCAAGAACACGGCGCCTGGGCCTGACGGCATACCGGGTCGTGCGTGGGCTCTCTCCTTGAAGCACCTGGATTCCGCCTTGAGGGACCTGTTTGACAGTTGCCTCATGGAAGGAAGATTCCCCAGACGGTGGAAAAGGGGCAAACTCGTTCTCCTGAGGAAGGAGGGTCGTCCTGCGGATGAGCCCTCGGGCTATCGCCCGATTGTGCTGCTTGACGAGGCGGGCAAGCTGTTGGAGAGAGTAGTGGCTGCCCGCCTGGTCAGGCACCTTGAGACTGTGGGACCGGATCTGGCGCCTAACCAGTTCGGTTTTCGGAGAGGTCGCTCGACGATTGATGCCATATCACTTGTCCGCGACCTTTCCGAGGAGGCGTGCTCCAGTGGTGGCGTGTTGGTGGCCGTATCGTTGGACATCTCCAACGCATTCAACACGCTACCCTGGAGCACGATACACGCCGGTCTGAGGTACCACAAGGTGCCTCAGTACCTGCGAAGACTTGTCGGGGACTATCTCTCCGACAGAGAGGTAATCTTCCCGACGACTCGCGGGGAGGGTAGTAGTCCCATGACACGCGGCGTTCCACAGGGGTCGGTACTTGGCCCACTCCTGTGGAACGTCGGGTACGATTGGGTACTCCGGGGTGCTAACCTTCGTGGCGTTGGCGTAGTGTGCTATGCCGATGACACGCTGGTCGCCGCCCGGGGAGTCGACTACAGGGAGGCTGCGATGCTAGCTACAGCCGGAGTCGCGACCGTGGTGGCAAAGATCCGGATGCTGGGTCTGGAGGTGGCACTCCACAAATCCGAGGCCATATGTTTTCATGGGCCCCGGCGGAAACCACCTACAGACTCCACCATTGTGGTGGGTGGAGTATCTATTCCCGTCGGGACGACACTGAAGTATCTTGGTGTCGTCCTCGACGGCAGATGGAGTTTTAAGGTGCATGTGCGGCGGCTGGCCCCCAAAATACTGGGGACAGCCGGCGCACTAAGTCGCCTGCTCCCGAACATCGGGGGCTGCGAAGGGAGCTGCCGCCGCCTCTATACAGCGGTGGTAAGCTCAATGGCCCTGTATGGCGCCCCGATATGGGCGGGAGAGCTCGATCGGCAGACCACTGCCGCGCTGATTGGAGCGCAACGGGTGATGGCGGTGAGATTGTGCAGGGGCTATCGCACACTCTCTCATGAGGTGGCATGCGTGCTCGCTGGATCGCTGCCGTGGGACCTTGAGGCCGAAGTTCTGGCCTCGGTCTACTGGCGCAGAGCGCAGGCGCGGGAGCGGGACGAGCGACCGGCGCCGCAGGAGGTGGCGCACTGGCGCGATCAGGCCAGGGCGTCCGCCATCGCCACGTGGAGGGAACGGCTCCTCGCTGGGCAGGTGCAGAGGGGGCAGAGCGCTAGGCGATTCCTAGAGGCGGTCAGCCCAGTACTGGAGGAATGGGTCCGCAGGAAGCATGGGAGTCTTTCCTTCCGGCTGACGCAGGTCCTCTCGGGACATGGCTGTTTTGGGAGGTACCTTCATCGCGTCGCCCAAAGGGAAGACTCCCCGGCTTGTCACCAGTGCGGACACGCGGAGGACACGGCCCAGCACGCGCTGGAAGAGTGCCCGGGAGGAGCCGAGCCGCGGCAATCATTGGTCGCGATCGTAGGGACAGACCTCTCCCTATCGACCATTATACAAAAAATGCTCGATGAGGAGAGGTCTTGGGAGGCAGTGGCCTCCTTCTGCGAGACAGTCATTCTGCAGAGGGAAGAAGAGGAGCGGGAGAGGGAGAGGGATCCACTCTCTCTGCCGCTCCGGAGGGCGCGGACACGGAGGCGAGATACTCGAGCCCGCACTCCGTCTCCGCTCCGAGGGCCTAGGGTGTTGGGTGCGGGGGCACCTGGCACCCCCTTATAATAGGTCATCGAGAGGTGGAGATGCCCTTTGTGTTCTGGGGCATCACACGAAGGTGGGAGGTCTTGTGTAGACCTCAGCATGAGACGGGCCAGCCGTTAGGCTGGCAGCGACACTGACGAGGGCTGCGGAGTGCGCAAGCGGTCCCGCGCCCCACGTTTTTAGTTGGTGTAGGAGGAACACCCCAGTTTTTTAGTGAGTATGCTGCCACTCTGGCGGAGAGTCTTACATAACCACCGGCCCTCCCCCATGGGAAGGTGGTATCCATAAAGGATTTTCCTGGGTAAAAAAAAAAAAAAAAAAAAAAAGGTTAGGTTAGGTTAGGTTAGGTTAGGTTAGGTTAGGTTAGGTTAGGTTAGGTTAGGTTGGTGCACTGTGCGTTGAAGACTTTTTTACGGACTCTTCAACACTTGCGGCGGCTATGCCTAAGCTACCATCGCGGGACGCCTCCGGGCGGTTCTTAAAAGGCCCTTGTCAGGGCCAACCAAAAGGCCCTTCTCAGGGCCAACCAAAAGGCCCTTCTCAGGGCCAACCAAAAGGCCCTTCTCAGGGCCAACCAAAAGGCCCTTCTCAGGGCCAACCAAAAGGCCCTTCTCAGGGCCAAACCAAAGGCCCTTCTCAGGGCCAACCAAAAGGCCCTTCTCAGGGCCAACCAAAAGGCCCTTCTCAGGGCCAAACCAAAGGCCCTTCTCAGGGCCAAACCAAAGGCCCTTCTCAGGGCCACGCCGGCGATGCCAGTATGGCGTCGGAGGTTTGCCGCCCATCACCGGGTAGCATGTTCCGCAGGCTGTCGGTCGACGTGTTGTCGGACTCCGACAACGAGTCGCTCGTTCCAGAGTCGGACGGAAGTTCGGCGATGGAAGCCGAAAGTCGCTTTCAAAAGCGGAAGCGATCCTTCCTGAAGGACGGCGGCGAAGGCTCCTCGGACTCCACGAGGAGTGCTAAGCCAAAAAAGAAGGCGAAGGCCAAAAAGCCTTCCACTGTGGTGGACACCCACGACGTGGGTCTGGCGGACGCCCAACGTCAGTTGGACCTCGCACGAAGGGCTCAGTTCCAGGAAGACCTGGAAGAGAGGGTCGCCGCGAAGGAGATGCAGGCGCAGGCCGCCCGGGCTAAGTCCGGGTACGGTGCGTCTAGCGTCTTATACGCGGACCACTCGCTGGCCGAGCTGGAGCGCATGGCGCAGGAGGACGAAGAGGAGATCAGGGTGGTCGCCTCTAAGTCCTCCAATCTAAAAGGGACATTCCAAAAGTCCCTTAAATGCAGGGCCGCCAGCATGGGTGGCATCGTCCGGGAGCTGGTGCAACGCACAGCCACCGACGAGACGCGGCAACTGCAGGCGAAGTTAGATCGCCTGCAGTCGGAGGTCAGCCAGCTGCATAAGAAGCTGGCTGAGGTCACGGCCCAGCCAACCCAAGCTGAGCCGAGACCTGCGGTGGAGGGCCCTTCCTCCTCTTCCAACCTTGAGGATGTCATCCGCAAGGTTGTGATGGAGGAAAGGGCATTTACGAGAGCCGGCCTCGCTGGCATCGAGGACAGGCTCTTGCCCGAAAAGCGCCTCCGACCGCCCCTCGCGGCGGACAAGAGGCCGTGCGAGCCTGGGCCATCCTCCCAAAGGGAGGACGCCCTTCTCCCTTCCACCACCCCGTCCACCCAGCCGTGGACGAAGGTGGTCAAAAAGGGGAAGGGCAAGGCCAAGAAGGCGAGAGCGGCCGCCGCCCCTGCCTCCCCAGCCAACATCTCCCCTCCCTGCCCGTCCCAGACGACCGGCAAGAGGAAGGGGAAGGGGAAGGGGCAAAAGTCGGCCCCTAAGCCCGCCACCGCTGCTCCGGCAGCTAAAAGGGCCCCTGCCGGTGGGAGAAAAACCCTAGTTTCTCCCAAAACCGCGGCCGTCGTGGTGACGCTCACCGCGGAGGCTGCGGAGCGTGGTGAGACGTACGAGTCCGTGCTGAAACGGGCTCGTACCAACGCCGATCCCACTAAGTTGGGAATCGGCGCCATCACGTGCCGCCAGACCCAAGCCGGGGCTCGTATTTTCGAGTTCCCGGGGGCCCAGGGCGGCACCAACGCTGACCTCTTCGCAACGAAGTTGCAAGAGGTCATCGCGGACGCGGCCAAGGTGGTAAGGCCCGTCAAGTCGGCGGCCCTCGAGGTGACCAATCTGGACGATTCGGTCACCAAAGAGGAGGTCGTGGCGGCGCTCGCAGCAATAGGGGGCTGCAACACCGCAGCGGTACAGGGTCGGGCTATCAGGCCCGGCCGCGGCGGCATGGGCACAATCCGCCTGGAGTGCCCGGTCACCGCAGCTAAGGCCGTCCTTGCCAAGGGACGGCTTGCCGTCGGGTTTGGGTCGTGTGTGGTCCGAGCACTTGGTGAGCAGCCTTTGCGCTGCTACAAGTGCTTCGGAATCGGCCACACACGGGCCCTCTGTCCGTCCAAGGTGGACAGGTCGGACGCCTGTTACCGCTGCGGTAAGGAGGGGCACATGTCCGCCTCCTGCACGGCCGCCAAGCCGCACTGCGCGGTGTGCGCCGCCAGTGGCCGCCCGGCGGACCACGTGATGAGGGGGAGGAACTGCAATCCTCCCCCAAAGAAGGGCAAAGCGCAGGCGCCGTCCCAGCCTGCCGCTACCACCGTCGTCCCTGAGGCTGGGACCTCGGTGGCCGACGAGGGGGTGCGATGTCCAAATGATGGATAGGTCCGGACATCGCATCCTACAGGCGAATACTAACCACTGTAAAGCAGCCCAGGACCTGCTGATGCAGGCCCTGGCTGAGTGGTTAGTAGACGTTGCGGTGGTCGCCGAGCCGTACTCTGTCCCTGGCCATTGGCTGGGTGATCGGGACGGCTCGGTGGCGTTGGTGTCGCGGTCTTCCACGGACTCCCCTCCCCTCTCGCTCTTAGAGAGGGGACCGGGATACGTGGCCGCCGCGTGGGGAGAAATAGCCCTGGTGGGGGTCTATTTCTCCCCTAACCGCCCTTTACAGGACTTCGAGGATTTTCTCGAAGTCCTGACCGCAGTAGTCGGTAGGGCGGCGCCGCGCCAGGTCGCCGTATTGGGCGACCTGAACGCCAAGTCGGCGGCCTGGGGCAACCGGGCCGCCTCTTGCAACGTCCGCGGGCGGGCCGTCGAATTTTGGGCGGCCTCGTCGGGCGTGTCCCTCCTAAATAGAGGGACGGCCCACACGTGTGTGCGGCAACGGGGAGGGACGGTGGTGGACGTGTCGTTCGCCACCCCCGCACTTGCCGCCCGCGTCGTCGGCTGGCGGGTGGAAACGGTGGAGACCTTGTCGGACCACCGATACGTGCGGTTCGACATCGTCTCCACCCAGAGCCCCCGGGGGATGGCCCGCTCGGGCCAGTCCCCCTTTCCACGGTGGGCTCAGATCCACCTGGACCGAGGGGCGGCCAAGGAGGCGGCGTTCATCCAGGACTGGCTCACGCCTCCTATCAATGTCCTGGACGTCGACGCCTCGGCGGTCCGACTGCGGGAGTCCCTGACCAAGGTGTGCAACTCCAGCATGCCTCGGTCTCGCCGCCCACCTCCCCGACGCGCCGTCTAATGGTGGTCGGAGGAGCTGGCGGGGCTCCGGGCCGCCTGCGTGGTGGCCAGGAGGGCCTACACGCGGAGTCGACGGCGGAACGTGCGGGACGCGTCGAACGAGGACCTTCTCTACGCCTCGTACGTAGAGGCAAAGAAGGTCCTCAAGGCGGCTATGTTCGCCGCCGACGACGCGGCGAGGGCCGAAATGCTAGAGGGTCTCGACAGAGACCCGTACGGGAGACCGTATAAGGCGGCGCGGAATAAACTGCGCCCCTTCGGTCCCCCGCTAGCAGAGACCCTCGAGCCGGCGTTGCTGGATGGGGTGGTTCGGTCCTTGTTTCCAACAGGGACCAACTTCACCCCTCCAGTGATGGACCCCCCGCGGGAGGCGGCTCCGCCGGCGGAGGAGGTCCCTCCGGTCACGGGGGCGGAGTTTGGCGCGGCGACGCTTCGCCTCCGCGCCAAGAAAACCGCCCCCGGGCCGGACGGCGTCCCCGCAAGGGTGGTGGCCATTGCGGCCACCCAAATGGCGGACAGGTTTCGGGACCTCTTCAGCGCGTGTTTCACGGCTGGGAGGTTCCCGAAAGCCTGGAAGGAGGGGCAACTGTGCCTCCTCCGTAAGGAGAGACGACCGGCAGACTCCCCCTCGGCATACCGACCCATCGTTCTGCTCGATGAGGTCGGTAAACTGTTCGAGGGGATCGTCGCCGGTCGGCTGAATGGCCTCCTGCGGGGGGTTGGGCCGAACCTGTCGGACGCCCAATTCGGTTTCCGAGTTGGGCGTTCGACAGTGGACGCGCTGGCCCGGCTGAAGGGCCAGGTGAGGGAGGCCGTGGAGTCTGGGGACGGAGTGTTGGCTGTGTCATTTGACATAGCCAACGCGTTCAATTCCGTCCCCCACTCCACGATCTTGGAGGCACTCCGGTACCACGGAGTGCCTTCATACTTGCGGGCCCTCTTGGCCAGCTACTTGGAGGACCGAGCGGTCCTCCTCGTAGACAAGGCTGGCCAAGTCCGGAGGTACGGCGCGGAGTCTGGTGTTCCGCAGGGGTCGGTCCTAGGACCACTCCTGTGGAACATTGGCTTCGACTGGCTCCTGCGGGGATCCCTCCTCCCGGGCACGAGTGTCATCTGCTACGCGGATGACACTCTCCTCACTGCCCGGGGGAGGGATTTTAGGGAGGCGGCCAGTTTGGCCTCGGCTGGCGGATCCTTGGTCGCGGGAAGGATCCGCCGCCTCGGGTTGGGGGTTGTGCTGCATAAGACCGAGGCCGTGTTCTTCCACGGGCCTCGGCAGCGCATCCCTCTTGACGCCCACATCGTCGTGGAGGGCGTCAGGATCGGGGTGAGGACCCAGATGAAATATCTGGGCCTCACCCTGGACAGCAGGTGGCGCTTCGGCCCGCACTTCAGCGGGTTGTCAGCGCGCCTGCTGAAGGCGGCGAACGCCCTCTCGTGGCTCCTCCCAAACCTGGGAGGGCCGAAGGCGAGATGCCGGCATTTGTATGCCGGCATCTTGAAGAGCATGGCCCTTTACGGGGCCCCCATCTGGGCGGACACCCTCCACAGGAGGGAGAATGCGACCGCCATCCGCAGGCCCCAAAGGGCCATTGCACTGCGGGTGGCGAGAGCCTACCACTCGGTGGGCTTTGCGGTAGCGTGCGCTCTGGCCGGCACCCCGCCTTGGGAACTCGAGGCGTGGGTGCTCGCCAGAGTGTACGAGTGGACGGCGGGGCGCAGGGCGCTCGGGGAGTGCCCTGCCCCAGAAGAGCGGGAAGCCGTCCGCAGAGAGGCGAGGGACGCAACCGTCCAACATTGGACGGAGGCCCTCGCCACCGCAGCCTTTGGCCGCAGAACGTTGGACGCGCTCGGGCCAGTCCTGCAGGACTGGCTCGGGCGGTCCCACGGTTTCCTTTCTTTCCGTCTGGTGCAGGTGCTATCCGGGCATGGCGTCTTCGGATCGTGCCTGCATCGGATCGGAAGAGAGGAGACCCCGGCCTGCCACGATTGTGGCGCGGCGGTGGACACGGCGCAGCACACCCTGGAGGTGTGTGCGTCGTGGTCTGGGCCGCGCCGCCAATTGATGGCGGTGGTCGGGCAGGACCTCTCGCTGCCCAGCGTGGTTTTAGCCATGCTGGGAAGCGAGGAGTCCTGGGCTGCGGTGGCCTCCTTTTGCGAGGAAGTAATTTCGCAAAAGGAGGCGACGGAGCGGGCGCGGGAGGAAGACCCTCTCGCAGCGCCACTCCGCAGGCGACGAACGGGTCGGAGAAGGCGATTGCACGACAATCGTCTTCCCCCTCCTGGTGGAGGATAGCGGGAGACAGGCGCGGGGGCGTCTTCTCCCGCATTGCACGTATCCTCCACTTCCGCCGGGTGGGAATGACCGCGAGCACTCGCGGCTATTCTCGGGCCCCTCTCCCAGGGTGGGGAGGGGGGTGAAGGGCTCGCCGTAAAGGCGGGCGGTCGTCGGCGGGGGGCTGGATGGAAAGGCTGTGCCGGATTCCCAGTTCCCCTCCATATAGGCGATGCGGGAGTGCCGCTGGGTCGTTTAGTGGGTATACCGGTGGGGAGCACCGGGAGTCCCACATAACCCTTCCGTCCCCCGACGGGAGGGTATGCATAAAGCATTTTTCCCAGCGTCAAAAAAAAAAAAAAAAAAAAAAAAAAAAAAAAAAAAAAAAAAAAAGGTTAGGTTGGTCGCGGTGGCATGGGCACCATTCGCCTTGAGTGCCCAGTCATCGCGCCAAGGGACGGCTCACCGTCGGGTTTAGCTCGAGTGTGGTCCGGGCACTTGAAGAGCAGCCTCTGCGCTGCTTCAAGTGCTTTGGCATTGGACACACTCGGGCCCTCTGCACGTCCAAGGTGGACAGATCAAACTGTTGCTACCGCTGCGGGGAGGGACACAGATCCGTCTCCTGCAAGGCCGCCACGCCACACTGTGCGGTGTGCGCCGCTAGTGGCCGCCCAGCGGGCCACGTCATGAAGGGGAGGAATTGCAATCCTCCCCCAAAGAAGGGCAAAGCACAGGCTCCGACTCAGCCTGCCGCCACCGCCGTCGTCCCTGTAGCTGGGACCTCGGTGGCCGACGAGGAGGGTGCGATGTCCGAATGATGAATGGGACCGGTCATCGCATCCTCCAGGCGAACACCAACCACTGCAAAGCAGCGCAGGACCTGCTGATGCAGGCCATAGCTGAGTGGTTAGTGGACGTGGCAGTGGTTGCCGAGCCGTACTCGGTCCCTGGCCGTTGGCTAGGCGATCCGGATGGCTTGGTGGCGTTGGTTTCGCGGCCTTCCACGGACTCCCCTCCCCTCTCGCTCTTAGAGAGGGGACCGGGATACGTGGCCGCCGCGTGGGGGAATATTGCTCTGGTGGGTGTATATTTCTCCCCAAACCGCCCTCTATCGGATTTCGAGAATTTTCTCGAAATCCTCACCGCAGTCGTCGGGAGGGCGGCGCCGCGCCAAGTCGTCGTATTGGGCGACCTAAATGCCAAGTCGGCGGCCTGGGGCAACCCGGCCACCACCTGCAACGTTCGCGGACGAGCCGTCGAGTTTTGGGCGACCTCGTCCGGCTTGTCCCTCCTTAACAGAGGGACAGTCCACACGTGTGTGCGGCAACTGGGAGGGTCGGTGGTCGATGTCTCGTTTGCCACCCCCGCACTTGCCGCCCGCGTCGTTGACTGGCGGGTGGAGATGGTGGAGACCTTGTCGGACCACCGATATGTGCGGTTCGACATCTCCACCCAGAGCCCCCGGGGGGTGGCCCCCTCGGGCCGATCCCCCTTTCCACGGTGGGCCCTCACTCACCTGGACCGGGGAGCGGCCAGGGAGGCGGCGTTCCTCCAGGACTGGCTCACGCCTCCCACCAATGTCCAGGACGTGGATGCCGCAGCGGTCCAGCTGCGAAAGTCCCTGACCGAGGTGTGCAACTCCAGCATGCCTCGGTCTCGCCGACCACCTCCCCGTCGCGCCGTCTATTGGTGGTCGGAGGAACTAGCGGGGTTCCGGGCCGCCTGCGTGAGGGCCAGGAGGGCCTACACGCGGAGCCGACGACGCAGTTTGCGGAACCCGGAGAACGAGGACCTTCTATACGCCTCATATGTAGAGGCAAAGAAGGTCCTCAAGGTGGCGATGTTTGCCGCCGAAGACGCGGCTAGAGCGGAGATGCTCAAGGGTCTCGACAGTGACCCGTACGGGAGACCGTATAAGGCGGCGCGGAATAAACTGCGCCCCTTTGGTCCCCCAATTGCGGAGACCCTCGAGCCGTCATTGCTGGATGGGGTGGTTCGGTCCTTGTTTTCAACTGGGACCAGATTCACCCCACCAGTGATGGACCCCCCGCAGGAGGCGGTTCCGCCGCAGGCAGAGGTCCCTCCGGTAACGGAGGTGGAGTTTGGAGTGGCGGCGCTCCGCCTCCGCGCCAAGAAGACGGCCCCCGGGCCGGACGGCGTCCCCGCACGGGTGGTGGCCATCGCCACCACCGAAATGGAGGAAAGGTTTCGGGACATCTTCAGCGCGTGCTTCGCGGCTGGGAGGTTCCCGAAACCTTGGAAGGAGGGGCAGCTGTGCCTCCTCCGGAAGGAGGAACGCCCGGCGGACTCCCCCTCGGCATACCGGCCCATCGTTCTGCTCGATGAGGCTGGTAAATTATTCGAGGGGATCGTCGCCGCTCGGCTTAATGGCCACTTGGGGGGGATAGGGCCGAACCTGTCGGACGCCCAATTCGGTTTCCGAAGAAGGCGTTCGACGGTTGACGCGCTGTCCCGGCTGAAGGGTCAGGTGAGGGAGGCCGTGGAGGCAGGGGACGGAGTTTTGGCTGTGTCATTTGACATAGCCAACGCCTTCAACTCCATTCCCCACCCGACAATACTCGAGGCGCTCCGCTACCATGGAGTGCCTCAGTATCTACGGAGCCTCCTGGCCGACTACCTGGAGGACCGAGCAGTCCTCCTTGTAGACAAAGCGGGCCAGCTTCGGCGGTACAGCGCAGAGTCCGGTGTTCCACAGGGGTCCGTCCTAGGACCACTCCTGTGGAACATCGGGTTTGACTGGCTCCTGCGGGGAACTCTCCTCCGCGGCACGAGTGTCATCTGCTACGCGGATGACACTCTTCTCACTGCTCGGGGGAGAGACTTCAGAGAGGCGGCGAGCCTGGCCTCGGCCGGTGGATCCTTAGTTGCGGGAAGGATCCGCCGCCTAGGATTGGGGGTGGCGCTGCATAAGACCGGGGCCGTGTTCTTCCACGGGCCCCGGCAGCGCACCCCTACTGACGCCCACATTGTCGTAGAGGGCGTCAGGGTCGAGGTGAAGGCCCAGATGAAATATCTGGGCCTAGTCCTCGATAGCAGGTGGCGCTTTGGCCCGCACTTCAGCGGGCTATCGACGCGCCTGCTAAAGGCCGCGGGCGCGCTCGCTTGGCTCCTTCCAAATCTGGGGGGGCCCAAAGCGCGATGCCGGCAATTATACGCCGGCATCTTGAAGAGCATGGCCCTATACGGGGCCCCCATCTGGGCGGACTCCCTCCAAAGGAGGGAGAACGCAACCGCGATCCGCAGGCCCCAGAGGGCTATCGCGCAGCGGGTGGCGAGGGCCTACCGCTCGGTGGGCTTCGCGGCGGCGTGCGCTCTGGCGGGTACCCCTCCTTGGGAGATCCAGGCATGGGTGCTCGCCAGAGTGTACGAGTGGACGGCGGGACGCAGGGCGCTCGGAGAGCACCCTACCCGAGAAGAGCGGGAAGCCGTCCGGCGAGAGGCGAGGGACGCGATCGTCCACCATTGGACGGAGGACCTCGCCTCCGCCACCTTCGGCCGCCGAACGCTGGACGCTCTAGGTCCAGTCCTGCAAGACTGGCTGGGGCGGTCCCATGGTGCTCTCTCTTTCCGTCTGGTGCAGGTTTTGTCCGGGCATGGTTGCTTCGGATCATGCCTGCACCGGATAGGAAGAGAGGAGACCCCGTCGTGCCATGAATGTGGCGCGGCAGAGGACACGGCGCAGCACACCCTCGAAGTGTGTCCGTCGTGGTCCGAACCGCGCCGCGATATGGTAGCGGTGGTTGGTCAGGACCTCTCGCTTCCAGGCGTGGTCTTATCCATGCTGGGAAGCGAGGAGGCCTGGACAGCCGTAGCCTCCTTTTGTGAGGACGTAATGTCCCAAAAGGAGGCAGCGGAGCGCGCGCGGGAGGATAACCCCCTCGCAGCACCGCTCCGCAGGCGAAGAAGGGGTGGGAGAAGGCGTTTGTACGACAACCGCCTTCCCCCTCCTGGTGGAGGATAGTGGGAGACAGGCGCGGGGGCGTCTTCTCCTGCATTGCAGATCCTCCATCTCCGCCGGGCGGGGATGGCCGAGCATTCACGGTCATTCCCGGGCCTCTCCCTTTAGGGAGGGGCGTGTGGGCCCCGCTGTAAAGGCGGGCGGTCGTCGGCGGGGGACTGGAAGAAAGCCAGTTTCCCAGTCCTCCTCCACGCAGACGATGCTGGAATGCCGCTGGGTTGTTTAGTGGGTATACCGGTCCTTTATAGACCGGGGAGTCCCACATACCCCCCCCATCCCCCAATGGGGGGGCATGCGTAACGCATTTTTCCCAGCGCAAAAAAAAAAAAAAAAAAAAAAAAAAAAAAAAAAAAAAAAAAGGTTAGGTTAGGTTAGGGAAGTGTTAGACGCTAGCCTGGCGTCCGGACGCTTCCCTGAGCGCTGGAAATGCGGGAAGCTGGTCCTGCTGCAGAAGCCGGGACGGCCTACCGAATCGGTCGCGGCCTATAGGCCTATCGTGTTGCTGGACGAGGCGGGTAAACTTTTTGAGAGGGTGCTCTCTGCCCGCATCGTCCGGCACCTCTGCGAGGTTGGCCCCGATCTGTCGGACGCCCAATTCGGTTTCCGAGAAGGGCGTTCGACGATCGATGCCGTAATGCGCCTTAGGGCCGTGACCGAGGAGGCCGTGAGCTGCGGCGGAGTGGTGTTGGCGGTGTCCTTGGACATCGCCAACGCCTTCAATAGTCTGCCATTCAGCTGCATCAGGGAAGCGCTCCGCTACCACGGAGTGCCGGAGTACCTGAAGCGGCTGGTGGCGGACTATCTTGAGGAGCGAACCGTCATGTACGAGGACCGAGATGGCGTCTTGAGACGCAGGGCCATGTCGTGCGGTGTTCCGCAGGGGTCTGTCCTAGGACCTCTCCTGTGGAACATCGGGTACGACTGGGCCCTACGAGGGCGTCTCCCCCCCGGGCTGGGTGTAATCTGCTACGCGGATGACACCTTACTCACGGCCCGGGGGCTAACTTCCAGGAGGCGGCGCGCCTGGCCGCCACGGGAGTTTCCCAGGTGGTCGGGCGCATTGAGGCGTTGGGATTACGGGTGGCCCTGGATAAGACGGAGGCCCTATTATTTCATGGGCCCCGTCGTGGTCCACCCGCCGGCGCCTCAATCGAGGTCGGCTCGGTCCTCGTACCGGTCCGGGCCCAGATGAGGTACCTGGGTCTGGTCCTAGACGGTAGGTGGCTCTTCGACGAGCACTTCCGACAGCTTGGTCCGAAGCTGGTGGACACTGCCTCCGCCCTAGGGCGACTTTTGCCCAATTTGGGCGGGGCCAGTGTTCCCACGAGGCGGCTGTATGCGGGGGTTGTCCGGTCCATGGCGCTGTATGGTGCACCGGTGTGGGTGGCGGCTCTGACTGCTCCGAATAGGGCGCGCCTCTGGCGCCCCCAGAGGATATTGGCGGTCAGAGCCATACGCGGATGCCGCACGGTGTCCACCGAGGCGGCTTGCGCCTTGGCCGGAACACCCCCGTGGGATTTGGAGGCGGAAGTGCTCGCCGAAGTTTATCGGCGAGTGGCTGACTTCCGGGCGGAGAGCGGATTTCGCCCTCCGCCCGAAGACGTGCGCGAGTGGCGCGAAGCCGCTCGCCGAGCCACCATGGTCAGATGGTCGTTCCGGCTGGAGACTCCACGCGCTGGCTTCGCCGCCGTGGATGCTCTCCAGCCAGTCATCGCCGAGTGGGCAGGGCGGCAGCACGGGACTCTTTCCTTCCGGCTGACGCAGGTGCTTTCCGGGCACGGTTGCTTCGGAAAGTACCTGTACTCGGTCGCTAGGAGGGAATCGAGTCCCGCCTGCCACCACTGCGACTGCAGTGAGGATTCGGCCCAGCACACGCTGGCGGTCTGCCCCGCATGGGCGACGCAGCGCCGGGCCCTCACTGCAGTCATCGGAGCGGATCTCTCGCTACCGGCCGTAGTTCGCTCCATGGCCGGTAGCGACAGTTGTTTTACCGCGGTCGCTTCCTTCTGCGAGGAAGTAATCTCGCAGAAGGAGGCGGCGGAGAAGGCCCGGGAGGACGACCTCCACTCGGACCCGATCCGCCGCCGGCGAACCGGACGGCGGAGGCGCGCTTTCCTGCGCCTCATGCCGCCCTGAGTGTGGCCGCGGGTGGACGGGATGGGTTCTCCCCTCCACCCGCATTAGTTTGGCCAACCGCGAGGGGGCGGCGTCCGCGTGTGCCGGACGTCGCCTAAGAGAGGTCCTTGAGACGGAGCCCGCGCCAGGAGCGGGCCGGCGCTGGGAGGGGTCCAGAAGGCGATAACTACCTGGACCCCTCCTAAACTGGAAGCGCAAAGAGGGCACACCGTGTGGTTTTGGTCGTTTCGAGTCCGACACACCGCCCCGCCAAACGAGAGCCCCGGCGGGGTGACGGTCCGAGGGGATTTCCACACGCTAAAAAAAAAAAAAAAAAAAAGGTTAGGTTAGGTTAGGTTAGGTTAGGTTAGGTTGGGCGGGTCTGGGTTTATCCATTAGTAGTTGCTATGCCTAGCTTGCGCGCTTCGGCCGCTTGTATTGGATAAGTCCAGGCCTTCTTTACTCGGCTCTGGGAGCGAGTAGGGAGGTGTTTGGTCTTGAGGGAGAGCGCAGGTCGTGTAGATCCTCAAGGCAAGTCTGGTGGGGTCGTCCTTCTCGCGGTTGCTGCCCGTTATTGGTCTATTTCCATCTGAAATAGACGTAACTGAAACCACCAGGCGCCGGCACTTTGTCGGTGGGGTAGGATGGGGAAGGGGAAGCTTCTCCGCGCGTCCCTCTGAACGCAGAGGGCGCAGTGGATGAGGCTGGGACGGGCTCGTGGAGCCGTCCATGAGTAGGGAGGCTGTTGGTGCGGCGTCTTTCCGCTTGGGTTTCCTGCGAGTCGGTTGTATGGGTCAGCTTCCTTGCGGGATCCCGAGTTGATCGATGTCTCGCTGGCGGTGTTGTTGGTGGGCGTGCCCTTTTCAGGGCGCGTGAGTGGGTGTGCCCTTTTCAGGGCGCGCTGACAGGGGAGCTCACCCCTGAAAAAAGAGACGACGATGTGGAGCATCGGTGTTAACAAAATGAACCTAAGCAAAAGTGAAAATGGTCCCCAGGTGGGTCCCCGAAAGGGGGAATCCCACCCCTCTGCCTCATCCGAGGTAGAGGGCTGCCCCTCGTACTCTGGGGGGGTAACTCTTGCTTCGTAGGTCAGCGCTCCGCTGACCTCCGTAAACACGACAATGGCAACTCGACTATGGACTCCGAGATCGCTCGTGATTTGGATAGGTTAGGTAAGACGGTAGGGAGCGATGAAGAGGTGGAATGCGTGGCTGCGCCTGAGACGCTTGCGTCTGAGGTGGCAACGCGTTCATTGCGGGACGCCTCCGGGCGTTTTAAAAAAGGCCCTTCTAAGGGCCAACCAAAAGGCCCTTCTAAGGGCCACCCCAAAGGCCCTTCTCAGGGCCAACCAAAAGGCCCTTCTAAGGGCCACCCCAAAGGCCCTTCTCAGGGCCAACCAAAAGGCTCTTCTCAGGGCCCCGCTGACGATGCCATTTCGGCGTCAGAAAGTAGCCGCGCACCATCTGCGGCTAGCTTGTACTGTAGGTCGGACTCCGACTACAATGCGCTTGAGTCGGACACGAGTTCGGCGATGGAGGTCGAAGATCGCCTTCAAAAGCGCAAGCGGGCCTTCTTGAAGGACGACGGTGGTGAAGGCTCCTCGGACTCGACGAGGAGCACCAGGTCGAAGAAGATGAAGGCTAAAAAGCCTTCTTCGTCCTCGACTGTGGTGGACACCCACGACGTGGGCCTGGCAGATGCCCAACGCCAACTAAACCTAGCTCGGCGGACGCAGCTCCAGCGGGACCTGGAGGAACAGGTCGCCGCTAAGGAGCAGCGGGCGCGCACTGCTCGGGCCATGTCTGGGTACGGTGCGTCCTGCGTCCTGTACGCGGACCACTCCCTGACCGAGCTAGAGCGCATGGCTCAAGAGGACGCGGACGAGATAGTGGTCGTGGCCTCTAAGTCCTCCAACCTAAAGGGGACTTTTCAAAAGTCCCTGAAGTGCAGGGCTGCGAGCATGCGCGGTATCATCCGGGAGCTGGTGCAGCGCACCGAAACGGATGAGACGCGGCAACTGCAGGCAAAGGTCGACCGCCTGCAGTCGGAAGTCAGCCAGCTGCACAGGAAGCTGGCTGAAGTCATGGCCCGACCAACTCAGGCCGACCCCAGACCAGCGGCTGAAGACTCCTCCTACAACTTGGAGGATACCGTCCACCTGCAGTCGGAGGTCGGCCAGCTGCGCAAGAAGCTGGCCGAAGTCACGGCACGGCCTACTCAGGCCGACCCCAGACCAGCGGCTGAAGGCCCCCCCTCCAACTTTGAGGATATCATCCGCAAGGTGGTCATGGAGGAAAGGGCCTTTACGAGAGCCTGCCTTGCTGGCATCGAGGACAGGCTTCTTCCCGAAAAACGCCTCCGACCACCGCTGGCGGCGGCCAAGAGGCTGAACCAGCCGGGGCCATCCTCTCAAAAGGAGGACGCCCAACTACCTTCAACCACTCCATCCAACCAGTCGTGGACGGAAGTGGTTAATAAGAGAAAGGGCAAGGCGAAAAACAAGGCGAGAACGGCCGCCGCCCCTGCCACCCCCGCCGCCACTCCTTCCTGCCCGTCCCAGGCGACTGGCAAGGGAAAGGGGAAGGGGAAAGGGAAAAAGTCGGCCCCCAAGCCCATTGCCGCTGCCTCCGCAGCCAAAAGGGCCCCAGCTGGCGGAAGGAAGCACCTGGTTCCTCCCAAGACCGCGGCCGTCGTGGTGACGCTCACCACGGAGGCTGCGGAGCGGGGTGAGACGTACGAGTCCGTCCTCAAGCGGGCTCGTGCCAACGTCGATCCCATAACATTGGGAATCGGGGCAGTCGCGTGCCGCCAGACCCAAACCGGGGCTCGAATCTTCGAGTTCCCGGGGGCCCAGGGTGGCGCCAACGCGGACCTCTTCGCAAGTAAATTGCGAGAGGCCATCGCGGACGCGGCTAAGGTCGTCAGGCCCGTTAGGTCTGCGGTCTTGGAGGTGACCGGTCTGGACGACTCGGTCACCAAAGAGGAGGTCGTGGCGGCGATCGCAGCAACAGGGGGCTGCGACGTAGCAGCGGTGCAGGGTCGGGACATCAGGCCCGGCCGCGGTGGCATGGGCACTATCCGCCTTGAGTGCCCCGTCATCGCAGCTAAAGCCGTCCTCGCTAAAGGACGACTTCTGATAGGTTTCAGCTCGTGCAGAATCCGGGCACTTGAAGATCAGCCTCTACGCTGCTTCAGGTGCTTCGGAATCGGGCACACGCGGGCCCTCTGTCCGTCCAAGGTGGATAGGACGGACAGCTGCTACCGCTGCGGCAAGGAGGGGCACAAGTCCGCCTCCTGCAAGGCTGCCACGCCACACTGTGCAGTGTGCGCAGCAAACGGCCGCCCGGCGGGACACATTATGAAGGGGAGGAACTGCAATCCTCCCCCTAAAAAGGGTAAAGTTCCGGTACCGAGCCCGCCTGCCGCTGCAACCGCCGCCCCTGAAGCGGGAATCTCGTCGGCCGACGAGGGGGGTGCGATGTCCGATTGATGGATAGAGTCGATCATCGCATCCTTCAGGCGAACACCAACCACTGCAAAGCAGCCCAGGACCTGCTAATGCAGGCCATGGCTGAGTGGTTGGTAGACGTGGCGGTGGTTGCCGAGCCGTACTCGATCCCCGGCCGTTGGCTGGGCGATCAGGATGGCCTGGTGGCGTTGGTTTCGCGGTCTTCCACAGACTCCCCTCCCCTCTCGCTCTTAGAGAGGGGACCGGGATACGTGGCCGCCGCGTGGGGAGATATAGCCCTGGTGGGCGTCTATTTCTCCCCAAACCGCCCTCTCCAGGATTTCGAGAACTTTCTCGAAATCCTCACCGCAGTTGTGGGTAGGGCGGCGCCGCGACAGGTCGCCGTATTAGGCGACCTGAACGCAAAGTCGGTGACCTGGGGCAACCCGGCCGCCTCTTGCAACGTCAGGGGACCCGCCGTCGAATCTTGGGCGGTTTCGTGTGGTGTGTCCCTCCTCAACAGAGGGACGGTCCAGACGTGTGTGCGGCGATGGGGGGGGTCGGTGGTGGACGTCTCGTTTGCCACCCCCGTCCTGGCCGCCCGCGTAGTGAACTGGCGGGTGGAGATGGTGGAGACCTTGTCGGACCACCGATATGTGCGGTTCGACATCTCCACCCAGAGCCCCCGGAGGTCGCCTCCTTCGAGCCGATCTCCCTTTCCACGGTGGGCTCTTACCCGTCTCGACCGTGAGGCAGCAAAGGAGACGGCGTTCCTCCAGGACTGGCTCACGCCTCCTGCTGACGTCCTGGACGTGGACTCCGCAGCGGCCCAACTGAGGAGGTCCCTGACCGAGGTGTGCAACTCCAGCATGCCTCGGTCTCGCCGTCCACCTCCCCGTCGCGCCGTCTATTGGTGGTCGGAGGAACTGGCGGGGCTCCGGGCCGCCTGCGTGGCGGCCAGGAGGGCCTACACGCGGAGCCGACGGCGCAGCTTGCGGGACCCTGAGAACGAGGACCTTCTCTACGCCTCTTACGTAGTGGCAAAGAGGGTCCTCAAGTCGGCGATGATCGCCGCCGATGACGCGGCGAGAGCCGAGATGCTGGAGGGTCTCGACAGGGACCCGTATGGGAGACCGTACAAGGCGGCGCGGAACAAACTGCGTCCCTTCGGTCCCCCACTTGCGGAGACCCTCGAGCCGCCATTGCTGGATGGGGTGGTTCGGTCCCTCTTTCCACCCGGGACCAGCTTCACCCCACCAGTGATGGACCCCCCGCGGGAGGCAGTTCCGCCGGAGGAGGAGATCCCTCCAATCACGGAGGTGGAATTTGGAGTGGCGGCGCTCCGTCTCCGCGCCAAGAAGACGGCCCCCGGGCCGGACGGCGTCCCCGCACGGGTGGTGGCCATCGCTGCCACCCAAATGGAGGATAGGTTTCGGGACCTCTTCGGCGCGTGTTTCGCGACTGGAAGGTTCCCGAAACCCTGGAAGGAGGGGCAATTATGCCTTCTCCGCAAGGAGGGACGCCCGGCGGACTCCCCCTCGGCATACCGGCCCATCGTTCTGCTCGATGAGGCTGGTAAATTGCTCGAGGGGATTATCGCCGCCCGGCTGAATGGCCACCTGAGGGGGGCAGGGCCGAACCTGTCGGACGCCCAATTCGGTTTTCGAGTAGGGCGTTCGACGGTTGACGCGCTGTCCCGGCTAAAGGGCCAAGTGAGGGAGGCCGTGGAGGCAGGGGAGGGGGTTTTGGCTGTGTCATTTGACATAGCCAACGCTTTCAACTCCATCCCCCACCCGACGATACTAGAGGCGCTCCGCTACCATGGAGTGCCTCGGTACTTGCAGGGCCTCCTGGCCAACTACTTGGAGGACCGGGCGGTCCTCGTTGTGGATAAAGTGGGCCAGCTTCGGCGGTACGGCGCGGAGTCCGGTGTTCCACAGGGGTCCGTTTTAGGGCCACTCCTGTGGAACATCGGGTTTGACTGGCTCCTGCGGGGAGCTCTCCTCCGTGGCACGAGTGTCATCTGCTACGCGGATGACACTCTTCTCACTGCCCGGGGGAGTGACTTCAGAGAGGCGGCGAGCCTGGCTTCGGCTGGCGGATCCTTGGTCGCGGGAAGGATCCGCCGGCTAGGATTGGGGGTGGCGCTACACAAGACCGAGGCCGTGTTCTTCCACGGGCCTCGGCAGCGCATCCCCATTGACGCTCATATCGTCGTAGAGGGCGTCAGGGTCGACGTGAAGGCCCAGATGAAATATCTGGGCCTAGTGCTCGACAGCAGGTGGCGCTTCGGCCCGCACTTCAGCGGGCTGTCGACGCGCCTGTTGAAGGCCGCGGCTGCGCTTGCGTGGCTCCTCCCGAATCTGGGGGGGCCAAAAGCGCGATGCCGGCAGTTGTATGCCGGCATTCTGAAGAGCATGGCCCTCTACGGGGCCCCCATCTGGGCGGACTCCCTCCGAAGGAGGGAGAACGCTACTGCGATCCGCAGGCCTCAAAGGGCCATTGCGCAGCGGGTAGCGAGGGCCTACTCCTCTGTGAGCTTTGCGGCGGCGTGCGCTTTGGCGGGCACCCCTCCCTGGGAGCTCGAGGCGTGGGTGCTCGCCAGAGTGTACGAGTGGGGGGCGGGGCGTAAGGCTCTCGGGGAGCACCCTGCCCCGGAAGAGCGGGAGGCCGTCCGCCGAGAGGCGAAGGACGCGATCGTCCACCACTGGACGGAGGACCTCGCCTCCGCCGCGTTTGGCCGACGAACGTTGGACGCTCTCGGGCCGGTCCTGCGAGATTGGCTCCAGAGATCCAACGGTTACCTTTCGTTCCGGATGGTGCAGGTGTTGTCCGGGCATGGATGCTTCGGATCGTACCTGCACCGGATCGGCAGAGAGGAGACTCCGTCGTGCCATGATTGTGGTGCGACGGAGGATTCTGCACAGCACACCCTCGAGGTGTGCCCGGCGTGGTCGGAGCCACGTTGCAGCTTAGCTGCGGTAGTCGGGCCGGACCTCTCGCTTCCCAGCGTGGTCAACTCCATGCTGGGAAGCGAGGGGGCCTGGACAGCGGTCGCCTCCTTTTGTGAGTACGTGATGTCACAAAAGGAGGCGGCGGAGCGCACGCGGGAGGATGACCCTCTCGTGGCGCCGCTCCGCAGGCGAAGAAGGGGTGGGAGAAGGCACAACCGCCTTCCCCCTCTTGGTGGAGGATAGCGGGAGATAGGCGCGGGGGCGTCTACTCCCGCATTGCACGTATCCTCCAATTCCGCCGGGCGGGAATGGCCGAGCACTCACGGTCATTCCCGGGTCTCTCCCTGTCAGGAGGGACGTGAAGGCCCCACTGTAAAGGTGGGCGGTCGTCGGCGGGGGATTGGAAGTAAAGGCTTTTGCCGGTTTCCCAATCCTCCTCCACGCAGACGATGCCGGAGTGCCGCTGGGTCGTTTAGTGGGTATACCGGTCCGGTGTGGACCGGGGAGTCCCACATACCCCTCCCATCCCCCAATGGGGGGGCATGCGTAACGCATTTTTCCCAGCGCAAAAAAAAAAAAAAAAAAAAAAAAAAAAAAAAAAAAAAAAAAAAAAGGTTAGGTTAGGTTAGGTTAGGTTAGGTTGACGAGTTTTGGAGGTCTGACCCGGTGTATTAACTGCCTTAGCGATCAGCCTATGAGAGCTACAGCAAAGTTCAATACATCGTAAGTTGCGGATTCACGAGGCGCACACATCTGTGAAAACGGTGTGTCGCTGAGTGTTTTGCGGACCAAGATATTGCAAAAAGAAGCGGAAAGTTACAAGTCGGGATTTTTTGATTGAAAAACGGTTTGTTTACCTTTTTCAATCGAAAAAAAGTCGGCTTTGCGGCTATCGTTCTACGCATTTTTTTGAGTTAGGACATAGCGGCAATAATCAATTTTCGTGTAGGCTAGGTCCGGTTGCTTTTTCTCTCAGGGTTTGGAAGTAATCGGATTTTTAGTAATTTTATGTAAAATTAGGGAAAAAATTTTGCACAAAAAAGTCGGCAAAGTTTGGGTCTGAATATCTAGGTTGTGGTTTACCCCTACGGTCTCAGTAGGGGTACCAGGGGATAGGGGATTTCAGCCCCTATTAGTTGTTATTTTTGGCACCCAGCTACGTTGACGGGAAGTCAGCCAAAAAAATTTATCAAAAAGTGTCCTAAGGGACCGGATTGCTATTCGGTTTTTTAGGCGCTTTTTGAAATTTGTATAGGATTTCTCCAAGCCGACTCCCCCTTGACCGTTTTTTAACCAAACTCTGTTTGGGGTGATAACTTCGGCTGGGGTGGTCGGATTTGGTCCAAATTTGGCAGAGACGTTGGCGGGGCCACAATGGCCACGTCTGAAGAGGGGGGGGGGGGTTCCCTTCGCAAGTGGAACGAAAGGTTTTTCGATTCTTCCTCTGAATCCGAGGAAGAAGGCCTCACAGAGGCCATTGAGATGGCTTCTCAGCCCCAGAAAAGGGGGCATGTCGACCAGGTGGATGACCCAAGGCCCGATAATGGGCCTAAGGTTGGAACAGCCCGGAGGGGCAAGCCCAAGGGGGCCTACGCGGGGATAGCGTTGGCTAGAGCTAAGCTCCGAGGTTCGGAGACTTACCTCAGCTCCGACACAGACGTCGCCGCCGGCCCCTCCTCGTATAGGAAGGACTTCCCGGAGCTCCGCCCCAAGGGGGCAATGAGGAATGGGGGAACATCCTCCCCCCCAAGAATGATTTCGCCGTCTGAGGCTTTCCTCCCGTTTGACCCGGTGGAGGCCACCAAACAGGCGGCTTTAGAAATTATGGAGGGGGCCCGCAAGTCGGGCAATTTGAAGGGTGAGGTGTGGGGCACCATGAACCGGGCCTGCCGCACCATACTAAGGGCTATGGAGGAAATGAACGCCTCCAGGTCAGAGAGCGAGGAGATCCGCATCCTGAAGGCGGACAACAAGAGAATGCGGGAACAACTCGCTCTCTGCACAGCGGAACTCAAGGCCCTGAAAGTTGCATTCTCAGAGCGCCAGGCCCCGGCCCCGCAGCCGGCGCGTGAGACCCCGGCCCCTAGGGCCCCCCCGCCGACACAATCCGCCGCTGCGGAGTTGGCGGAACTGCTGGACAGCATGAAGCGCGACTTGACGGTCTCCCTCGGTAACATGCTGAATGCAAGGATCGAGGAGATTGCCAGTCGCCTTCCACCCGCACCAATAATCCGCCCCCCGCTAGCGGCGGATAAAAAGAAGAAGGCCCCACCGGCCTCAACGAGAGAAGTTGCCTCCGAGCCCGAGAGCAGGGCCAGGCTCGGGGATGGCAGGCCGAAAAGAGCCGCGAAAAAAGCGGCCCTGGCGGCCCAGGAAACCACCGCCCCGGCAGCCAAGACTGCCCCGGCAGCCAAGCCTGCCCCAGCAGCCAGGCCTGCCCCGGCAAGCAAGCCTGTCCCAGCAGTGGAGACTGCACCTGTGCCCCCGGGCGAGACATGGGCACAGGTAGCAAGCAAAAAGAAGAGGAAGGGAAAGGGAAAGGCTACGGCCACTCCGCCACCTCCCCCGCCGCCCAAAAAGAAAGCGGCACCAAAGGCGAAGGCATTAGAAGTCCCCAAGACGGCAGCGGTGGTAATCACCATGCGGAAGGGCGTTACCACCGACACCACGCTGCAGGCTGTCATGGCCAAGGCCATTAATGGCATAAGCTTGGAGGAGATAGGCCTGCAGCATGTCAGGGTCAGGAACTCGGTGACGGGGGGCCGAGTCATTGAGGTCCCTGGAGCAGATAGCGGAAGGGCGGCGGACAGCCTCGCAGCAAAGCTGCAGGTCCTCGTGGGCGACGTTGCCCATATAAGCCGCCCTGAAAAGATGGCCGCTATCGAGGTCGCCGGCCTAGACGAGTCGGCGACAAGGGAGACCCTGGCGGCTGCCGTCGCCAAGGCAGGGGGATGCGCCGTGGCGCTCATAAAGGTGGGGGGCATCCGCCCTACATACTATGATGGCAGTGGGGTGGCCCTCGTGCAATGCCCGGTGGGGACTGCAAAAGCCCTCCTCAAGTGTGGTCAGATCCTGGTAGGCTGGTCGTCTGCCAGGGTCAACTCCGTCGGACCAGCACCCATGCGGTGCTACAAATGTATGGGTGTCGGCCACGCGCGTGAGCTGTGCCCCTCAAAGGTGGACCGGGGCCAGATGTGTTACCGGTGCGGCGCAGAGGGGCACAAAGCAGCCGAATGCTGGGAGGAGAAGGTATGGTGCGCAGTATGCCACCATGCAGGCCTCCCAGCCGACCACGTTATGAGGGGACCAAAATGCTCCCCACCGGAGACAAAGGGAAGAGAGGCGAGGCCGAGACCCTCCCGCCCCACCCGACCCCCCCCAGCCGAAACAGCCGCCAGCCGGCACCAAGAGGACAACCGTATGGACATTTAAATGCCAGCACACCAGCATCTAGATGTCCTGCAGGTAAACGCCAACCACTCCGCCAGAGCTCAGGATCTGCTCATGCAGGCCATGGCGGAGTGGGCAATTGGCGTTACGGTTGTAGCGGAGCCATACTTCGTCCCCCCACAATCTAATTGGGTAGGGGATACCGACGGAGTAGTGGCGATCGTAGTGCCGGCGATGGGGGACCTCCCCCCCTTATCAAGGATCGAGGGTGGCCCGGGATTCGTGGCGGCCAGATGGGGAAACGACACGGTGCTGGTAGCCGTGTACTTCTCCCCCAATAGGCCGCTGCGGGAGTTTGACACGTTCCTGGGGATCCTAGGGGGGGTGGTCCGGAGGGCTGCCCCGAGGCAGGTTATGGTCCTGGGGGACCTCAACGCCAAAAGTTCGGCATGGGGTTCCCCCATTACGGACCATAGGGGTATGGCTCTTGGGGATTGGGTGACGGCAACGGGACTCGTGGTCCTAAACCGGGGCACCGCGAATACCTGCGTGCGGCGGCAAGGGGGGTCAATCGTGGACGTCACGTTCGCGACCCCTGCCATAGCTGCACGCGTCACGGATTGGCGCATCCTGGAGGATGTGGAGACCCTCTCAGATCACCTGTACATCAGGATGAGGGTCTTCACAGCGGGGGTTCCACCGTCGCCCATCACGGGCAGAGCCAGGAGGGGGCGAAAGTTCCCAAAGTGGTCCCTGGTCCATTTGGACAGGGACAAGGCGAACGAGGCGGCCATGGTGGAGGCGTGGTGTGCTGCCCCACCCGTCACCCTCGGAGCTGAGGAAAGGGCGGCACAGTTCCGAGTCGCACTACAGACGGTGTGCGACGCGGCTATGCCTCGGGTCGGTCGCCTGTTCGCCCGCAAGAGAGTATACTGGTGGTCCGCTGAAATTGCGGCCCTGCGGTCCACCAGTAACAGTGCCCGCCGCGCCTACCAACACTGTAGGCGCAGGCGGCACAGTGCGGAAGAGGAGGAAGGGCTCCACAGGGCCCTCAAAGAGGCTAAGGGTGCCCTCCAGGTTGCGATCGCCAAAGCCAAGGACGAAGCTCGCGAGTCGTTCTTGGCTACCCTGGACAGGGACCCATGGGGGCGGCCGTACAAGGTGGTGCGCAACAAAATGCGCAGCGCTCCCCCCATGGACTCCCTGGAGCCCGAACTCCTCCAGAGGGTAGTCGAGGGGCTGTTCCCGCCACCTCCCTCGATCTCTCCCCCGTCGATGGTCGACCCCAGAACGGAGTCGGAGGCCGAGCTCGTCGTTGCACCCATAAGTGACGACGAGTTCGAGCGTGTGACAGACCGACTCCGGGGCTGCAAAAAAGCCCCGGGCCCGGACGGCGTTCCCGGTCGCGTCCTCGCAGTCGCCCTGGAACACCTTGGGGACCGACTCAGGCACGTCATGGATGACTGCCTGAGAGAGGGAAGGTTCCCGAGGGTGTGGAAGGAGGGGCGACTATGCCTCCTCCGTAAAGAGGGTCGGCCACAGGATTGCCCGTCCGCCTATCGCCCCATAGTGCTGCTGGATGAGGCCGGAAAAGCGTTTGAACGCATCCTGGCCTCCCGGATCCTGCAGCACCTGGAGACCGCCGGCCCGAACGTCTCTGATAGACAATTCGGGTTCCGGGAAGGGCGGTCCACGCTCGACGCGCTGAAGTCACTGAAGGACTTTTGTGACTACGCGTCGAGCAGGGGGGAGGGTGTCATCGCGGTGTCACTAGACATCGCAAACGCATTTGGCACCCTCCCCTATGGGGTGATCAGTGAGGCACTTCGATACCATGAGGTGCCTCACTACCTAAGGCGAATTGTTGAGCACTACCTAACCGAGAGGGTAGTGCTCTGGGAAAACAAGGACGGGCAACAGGGGGAGAGACAGATGGCTTGCGGCGTGCCCCAGGGTTCCGTGCTCGGTCCACTTTTATGGAACCTGGGGTACGACTGGGCAATCCGGGGGGAGCTGCTTCCGCGCACACTCGTCGTCTGCTACGCGGACGACACAATGGTGGCTGTGCGCGGGAGCGACAAGCGGGAAACCTCCCGGAGGGCGGAAGTGGCGGCCGAGCTGGCGATTGAACGGATCACCAGGCTCGGCCTAAAGGTGAGCCTCCCGAAGACTGAGGCTATAGTCTTCGGGGGGCGCGGGTGGAATCTGCCCGCGAATGCGGCGCTCACCCTGGAGGGTGGAGCGGTCCAAATAAAGCCCCACATTAAATATCTGGGGCTCATATTGGACCGCAAGTGGGATTTCGGGGAGCATTTCTCGAGGTTAGCTCCCCGAATCGTGGGCGCCGCATCGGCGCTGGGCAGCCTTCTGCCCAATATAGGAGGGCCGGGCTCCTTGTGCCGCCGGCTATATGCCGGCGTGACAAGGAGCATGGCCCTCTATGGGGCCCCAATATGGGCGGACAAGCTCTCCGCCCGAAATAGGGCCCTGCTGCGGAGGCCACAACGGGTCGTGGCCCTCAGGATGGTGAGGGCCTATATGACGGTGGCCCATGCAGCGGCCTGCCTCCTCGCGTGCACCCCCCCGTGGGAGCTAGACGCAGAGGTGCACGCAGAGACCTACCAACGTAGGTCCAGGGTCCGGACAACAGGTGAACGCCCGGACCCCGAGGAGGTGGCAGCCTCCCGTCGCGCGACGGAGCGCCGACTGCGGGACCGATGGAAGGCCCAACTGGAGGTCGCCCCTTATGGTCTCCGTACCATAGAGGCGATCCTCCCAACGGCCGACCTTTGGCTGAAGAGGGCAGTCGGCGCGACGTCGTACCGGCTCGTGCAGGTACTGACCGGGCATGGGTGCTTCGGTCACTACCTGCACAGAATCGGAAGAGAGCCGGCCCCGCTGTGCCATGAGTGCGGAAGTCCCGACGACACCGCGCAGCACACCCTTGAGGTGTGCAGTCGTTGGGACGCGGAGCGTGGCCTCATGGCACGCACCATTCAGCGGGTGGACCTCTCGCTCCAAAGCATTGTTGAAGCAATGCTGAGCAACGAGAGGTCCTGGGAGGCGGTGGTCTCCTTCTGCGAAACAGTCATTTCGCAAAAGGAGACCGCGGAGCGGGAGCGCGAGGAAGATCCGCACTCGCGCACCCCCTCCGGCGCAGACGGCTTGGGTTGAGAAGGCGGCGTTTCGCCGCCAGACTCAACCCATAGTGGGTGCAGGTGGAGGATGGGAGTCCTCTGCCCGCAGTGATCAGCCACTGAGCGGTCTGGGAGAGGGCCAAGCGTGCTCGCCCTTCTCCCCTTCGGCGCGGGAAGCCCCGGCAACGGCTGGGGTGCCACCGGTGGACATCGTGGACTATGCCTTCGCGGGTTCCACGGTGTCCAACAAAACCGGCGAGAGGGCACGTCCGGGTGGTTTTTAGTGGGTAGCACTCCCTACCTCTCCTCACTCTGAGGAGGGAGAGGCGATGTGTAGTCCCACATAACCCTCCGACACTCCCATGTTCGGAGGGTATGCGTAACGCATTTTCCACCTGGTCAACAAAAAAAAAAAAAAAAAAAAAAAAGGTTAGGTTAGGTTAGGTTAGGTTAGGTTAGGTTAGGTTAGGTTAGGTTAGGTTAGGTTAGGTTAGGTTAGGTTAGGTTAGGTTCCGCGGACCTGCTGGGGTGTCCCAGTGGGTGGGGAGGTGTACCCCAACGCGGCGCGTCCCCGGGTGGCGGATAGGGGAACGGCTCCCATAAATGAGAGTTACCGGTTTACCGGCGCGGACCAAACACTGTGGAGGTTCCCGAACTGTTTTGTGCGGAGTCGTCCTGCCCAGTGTCCCGCGAGTCGGCTGTATGGGTCAGCTTCCTTGCGGGATTCTGGGTGGGTCGGCGCTTCACTGGCGGATTGGGGGCCTCGGGGAGGGAAAGGGGAGGCTTCTCCGCGTGTCTCTATGAAGGTAGCATAGAGCACAGTGGATGAAGCCTGGCGGAGGAAAGGAGTTTCCTACTCCGCCGGGAAGGTGGGGCGGCCTGTTTATGCCGCCCACGTGATGGATCCGTCGGGATCAGTGGAGGGCCATATCCCAATATATGGTTTCGGCGCCTGCCGAGGGGAGTATCGCGTGTGTAAATCCGGACCTGCGCTGCTGCATTTTTATGCTCAGTGCTGCTTCGGGTTTACATGCGGGGTATGGTCGGGGGGAACCCGGCCGATAGGGCGCCAAAGGGGACCTCACCCCTTAAAAAAGGAAAACAAAAAAATGAAAATGGCATCTTCGAAAAAACAAATACCTCAGGTGGGTACCAGCGTCTCCGACGCTGAAGAATCCCACGGTGCTACGGCACTCAGCCCCATCGTATCTGAGGGGGGCAAGAAATGCCAAGACGTTAGGGGGTCTTCCCGCGCTCCGTCGCGGGGGATGATTGTTCCGAAAGCGGTTGGCGAGGGGTCTTCCCCTTCGACAACCGCTGTCGGAGCGGGCTTCTTCAAGAAGCCGGCCACTAGGTCGTCTAGTGTGGCCAGTGTAGGAGGTGAGGAGTCGGACTGCTCCAGCATGTCCGTCTGCTCGATGGCGTCGACGGCATCAGACGTGTCCCGCACCGCGCGGAAGCGAGGAAGAAAGGCGGAGAATGGCGCCTCGGACCTTCCAGGGGCCAAGCGCGCCGCTTTGTTAAAGAAGGGGAACTCGAACGAGGACGATGTATTCGACCCGTCCGTTTCTCCTTCGAAGACAAGGACGAAGAGTAAGCTGCCGAAGGCGGATGACCTCGAAAGGGAGATGGAGGCGCAGCCAACTGAGGAGTTGCGTGCCGTGATTAAAGCCAACCTCGAGACTGTCGAGAAAATCGCTGACAAGTCCAAGAACATGCGGGGTGACTTTATTCACGGCCTGCGGATGTCCGCGAGGAAAGCGCAGGCGGCCTCATCGGTAGTCGTCCAGCGGGCGACTGCTGATGAGAACGTCAAGCGCCTGGAGCGAGAGAATGCGGAGCTGCGTGCTCAGATCGCTGACCTATCTGCAAAGGTAGAGAAGCTGACTGAGTGCGTCAGCCAGCAGCAGGCAGATAGGCAGGCGTGCGCTGGGAGCACAGCCGAAGCGGCGGTGTCACCACCTGTCGCCAGCGGGAAGGAATGGGAGGGGAGGTTCATGGAGCGCATAGGCGCTCTCATGGACCGGAAGTTGGCTGAGGCTCTTAAGCCGAAGCCAACACCACCCCAAAGAGGTGCGGCTCCCACAGAACCGCCAGGCCAGGCAGGGAAAGCGAAGGGGAAGCGCCAACAGCCGCCAACACCAGCGGTGAGCCCACCAGCGGTGCGGCCGCAGCCCACCGCGAACCAAGCGCCGTCGGCTCCAACGACACCCTGGGTTACGGTGGTCAGGGGTGGAAAAGGGAAGAGGAAGAAGGCTCCCAAGGCAACGGGTGAGTTGCCACCGGTAGTGAGTTGCCCCAAAGATAGCTCCAAGGCGGCGCCCAATGCCGGCCCCAAGGCCGTGCCTAAGCCCGCCCTCAAGGCGACGCCAATGCGGCTGCCTACTACTGCGGCGATCACTGTGACGGTTCCGGAGGGTTCCGACGTCACATACGCTGCGGTAATGGCGGCCGCAAAGGCACGTATTAGGCTGGCGGACGTCGGGGTGGACACGGTTCGCCCCAAGCGAGCGTTGACGGGGGGATTGATTTTGGAGGTGTCGGGCCCGGAATGCGCGCCGAAAGCTGACGCGTTGGCAGCTCGCATGCGCGAAGCCCTCGCGGATCTGGGTGTGCGCATTTCGCGCCCGATGAAGATGGCTGAATTGAGGCTCAAAGACCTCGATGAAGCCGTCACACCTTGGGAGGTAGCGGAGGCGGTCGCCAAGGCCGGGGACTGCTCGGTTGATGACGTCAAAGTGGGCGAAGTCCATCGCTCGCCCACTGCCCTGGGCACGGTGTGGGTGCGTTGCCCACTAGCGGCAGTGCGCAAGCTTGCCGCGGCAAAGCGCGTCATCATTGGGTGGGTCTCGGCTCGGGTGGACTACCTGACCTCAAGACCGCTGCAGTGCTTCCGGTGTCTGGAGTACGGGCACGTACGCAGCATATGTCAGAGCACATTGGACCGCACCAACCTGTGCTACGCGTGCGGTGAACCCGATCATCGGGCGAGCCAATGCACGCGTCCGCGCAGGTGTCCACTGTGCTCTGACAAGGGCTGCAAGGCGGACCACAGGATGGGGAGCAAGCAGTGCACCCCTCCTAAGGGTAAGAGGAAGGGCAAAAAGCCCTCTCCTCCAGCCCCGACACCGGGAAGCGGAACGGCCTCAACAGTGGCGGCCATTCCAGCGGGCCATGGCCCGCCCCAGGAGGCCATGGAGGCCTCGTAATGGATCAAACCATTCGAGTCCTCCAGGGCAATTTGAACCACTGCCGAGGTGCGCAGGATCTTTTCTTGCAAACCCTCGCGCAGTGGTCAATTGCCCTTGCCGTAATAGCGGAGCCCTACAGCGTCCCAGACCATCCACGATGGTTCGGGGACGATGTGGGCTCCGTAGCTATTTACTGGGGTGGTGGCGAAGGTGACCCCCCTTGTGCCCTCATTGAAAGGGGACAGGGCTTCGTGGCCACTGAGTGGGGTCGAATAGCCGTTGTAGGCTGCTACATCTCCCCCAACCGTAATCTCGCTGATTACGAGGCGTTCCTGGACGAGGTGGGACACTGCATCCGCAGATGCCTGCCCCGTCCCGTGCTTGTCTTGGGCGACTTCAACGCTCACTCTCGTGCGTGGGGGAGTCCCCAAGATGACCGCAGGGGGGAGACCATGGTTGAATGGGCGGCGGGTCATGACCTCCGACTCTTGAATCGGGGGTCCGTAAGCACATGTGTGCGGTGGCAGGGGGAGTCGATCGTGGATTTATCATGGGTGACTCCTTCTGCCACACACATGGTGTCGGGATGGAGAGTTGCCGAAGAGATGGTCACGCTTTCCGACCATCGCCACATTGTTTTCGATGTGGCTCTTCGCCCTCCCGGCCGTGCGGCCCGCCGCAGTAGCAGCAGCCCGCCGCGACGGTGGGCCCTCAAGCGGCTTAATCGAGATTTTCTCGAAGCTGCAGCCATTGTCGCGGCCTGGCCAGAAAGCCATGTTGGAGAGGATCTGCCCGATCCTGAGAGGGAGGCGGCCTGGTTCCGGGCAACGATGACGTCAATCTGTGACTTATCGATGCCCCGAGCCAGGCCAACCAAGCGTAGGTCGGTGTACTGGTGGTCAGAGGAGATAGCGCGGCTGCGGGAGACATGCCTGCGCTCCAGACGCCTGTACACCAGAGCTAGAAGAAGGCGGCGAGCTCCTGCCGAAGTAAGGGATAGAGCCTACGAGGTATACCGAGGCGCTACGACAGCGCTCCAGGCGGCCATCGCGAACGCGAAGGCTCAGTCCTGGAGTGAACTCCTCGAGGGACTGGATAGAGATCCATGGGGGCGCCCGTACAAGATGGTACTAGGTAAGCTGCGCCCATGGGTCCCTCCTTTGACTGAAACTCTGGACCCTGAGCTGGTGGGGAGTGTGGTTGACACACTGTTTCCCAGGGTCCAGGACAGTCCCTCTCCCCCCGGGCTATCGTCGGAACCGACCATCTGGTCCGATGATCTGGGGGTGACCGACGAGGAGTTGGTCCGCGCTGTGAAGCGCCTCAGGGCTCGCAATACAGCACCAGGCCCTGACGGAATACCTGGTCGGGCTTGGGTGCTGGCTCTATCCGCCGGCCTGGGGAACAGGCTGCGGCAGCTGTTCGACAGCTGTTTACGCCGCGGAGTGTTCCCCAAGGGCTGGAAGGAGGCTAAGTTGGTCCTCTTGAAGAAGGACGGCAGGTCCGCAGACTCACCCTCTACGTATCGTCCCATTTGCCTGCTGGACGAGGCCGGCAAGTTGTTCGAAAGAATAATTGCCGCTCGTCTATGCACACACCTGTGGCGGGTAGGCCCCAACTTGTCGGATGACCAGTTTGGTTTCCGGCGTGCTCGTTCGACAGTGGACGCGATTTTTCGTGTCCGTACGCTGTCGAACCAGGCGGTGTCCCGGGGCGGGAAGGCGTTGGCGGTGTCCTTGGACATCGTAAACGCATTCAACTCCCTGCCCTGGAGGGCGATCAGGGAGGCACTCGTGTTTCACGGAGTGCCGCCCTACCTGCAGAGCATAGTCGGAGCCTACTTGCAGCACAGATGTGTGCAGTACGTGGGCAGGGACGGTACCTTGCACGAGAGGGAGGTCAGTTGCGGGGTTCCACAGGGTTCTGTACTGGGCCCGCTTCTGTGGAACCTCGCATACGACGCGGTCTTGCGTGTCGATCTCCCCGAAGGCGTACACGTCGTCTGCTACGCGGACGACACTCTTGTGTTAGCCAACGGGGACTCCTTCGACGGGACCAAGGAGCTCGCCGAGCTTGGGGTGGCTTGTGTCGTGGACAAGGTCCACGAGCTGGGTCTGAGGACAGCGCCGCACAAGACCGAGGCGCTGTGGTTCCACAAGTTCCCTAGGGGAAGGGAACCACCCAGCTTGTCGGTTCGCGTGGGTGACGTTGACATCCAGGTGGGGCGGTACCTGAAGTACCTGGGCCTCACCCTGGATAGTCGCTGGGGTTTCGAGGAGCACTTCAGCCGCTCCGTCCCCCGGATCCAGAAGGTGGTGGGTGCTCTGCACAGACTGCTGCCTAATCTCGGGGGACCTAGGGAGGGAGTTCGCTGCCTCTACGCCGGAGTCGTGCGGTCGATGGCACTCTACGGAGCGCCCGTCTGGTGGGAGCGACTGGCGCTCCGACGCAGCAGGACTATGTTTTATAGCCTGCAGCGTATTGTCGCCATCCGGATCGCACGAGGATATCGGACGATATCCTTCGAGGTGGCAACTCTCCTGGCGCGGTTTCCGCCCTTCGACATCTTGGCGGAGATGGACGCGCGTGTGTACGTGCGCCTCCGCCATGATGACGGGAGCGGAGTCGCGCCTGCTGAAGTGCGGGTGCAAGAGCGCCGACGTGCGCTCGGGATGTGGCGCGAGCGGCTCGAGGAGCCGTGGAACATGCGCCAACGCGCCGTCGGCGCGATTGTGCCGAGCTTTGAAACTTGGCTGGGGAGGGAAACGGGTAACGTCACCTATAGACTTACTCAGGTACTCACCGGGCACGGGTGCTTCGGTGAGTACTTGAATAGGATCGGACGCGAACCGACACCGCAGTGCCACCACTGTGGGAGGGATCGGGACTCCGCCCAGCACACGCTTGAGGAATGCTCGGCGTGGTGCGAGGAGCGGCGGACCCTGATCGCCAGGATCGGGCAGGACCTCTCTCTACCAGGCGTAGTAGAGACTATGCTGGTAGATGAGACGGCGTGGAAGGCAGTGGCCTCTTTCTGTGAGACCGTTATGGTTCGGAAAGAGGCCGCCGAGCGAGATCGCGAGAGGGCTGATCCCGCTCGGAGAAGGAGGCGACGGCGAGGCGGCAGTGGGCGCCCCGCTGCGCCTGCCCCATAAGGGGCTTTGCGTGGTATCCCCTGCCAAACAGGGGACCTTTCGGGTTCGTGGGTGGTCGGAGTGCGGGCTTCGACTGTCCGTTAAACGGGCCCCGGGAGGGCGGCGTGGTTCAGGTACCGCACATTGTGGCAATGTGCCGCTGTGAACACCGTGGTGTTCGGGGGTGGCTAGATAGCCTCCCCCTGGATGTGTGAAGGCACAGCGCGAGGGGGGCACCGGTGCGTTCCTTTTGGAGATCCCGGAGCCCTCCGACATGCGTCGAAGATGGCCACCGGGGGGATTTTAGTGAGTCCACGAGTCCGTGAACCTCACATAACCCTACTGTACCCTCCATGCAGTAGGGTATCTGGTTGCAGATTTTGCCCCTCGTCAACAAAAAAAAAAAAAAAAGGTTAGGTTAGGTTAGGTTAGGTTAGGTTAGGTTAGGTTAGGTTAGGTTGGGTGGGTCTGGGTTTATCCATTAGTAGTTGCTATGCCTAGCTTGCGCGCTTCGGCCGCTTGTATTGGATAAGTCCAGGCCTTCCTTACTCGGTTCTGGGAGCGAGTAGGGAGGTGTTTGGTCTTGAGGGAGAGCGCAGGTCGTGTAGATCCTCAAGGCAAGTCTGGTGGGGTCGTCCTTCTCGCGGTTGCTGCCCGTTATTGGTCTATTTCCATCTGAAATAGACGTAACTGAAACCACCAGGCGCCGGCACTTTGTCGGTGGGGTAGGATGGGGAAGGGGAAGCTTCTCCGCGCGTCCCTCTGAACGCAGAGGGCGCAGTGGACGAGGCTGGGACGGGCTCGTGGAGCCGTCCATGAGTAGGGAGGCTGTTGGTGCGGCGTCTTTCCGCTTGGGTTTCCTGCGAGTCGGTTGTATGGGTCAGCTTCCTTGCGGGATCCCGAGTTGATCGATGTCTCGCTGGCGGTGTTGTTGGTGGGCGTGCCCTTTTCAGGGCGCGTGAGTGGGTGTGCCCTTTTCAGGGCGCGCTGACAGGGGAGCTCACCCCTGAAAAAAGAAACGACGATGTGGAGCATCGGAGTATGGAAAAAATGGATTCAAGCATTGTGAAAAAGGATCCCCAGGTGGGTCCCCGAAAGGGGGAATCCCACTCCTCTACTTCTGACGGAGTAGAGGGCTGCCCCTCGTATTCTGGGGGGGGCAAGCAATGCTCCGTAGTCAGGCGTTCCGCCCGACTTCGTGAACACGACCCATGCACCCAAAAACTGGACACCGATTTAGCTTGTGATTTGGACAACGTTGAGATGGAGGTGGAGGCATGCGCCCCGAAGGCGTGTGCTGACACCGTTGACCCTGGTCTGAATAAGGACACTGAGGTGGAAACGTGCACCCCGAAGGTGTGCGCTGAAGCCAACGACCTTGGCAAGAAGAAGGATTTAAGAGTAGTGGTGACGCGCCTGTCGGACTCTGACACCGACAGGAGCATGGTTACCGTGTCGTCCGGGAACGGATCAGACACCGCCCGCCGATTCTGGCGTAAGAGGCCTGGTCCACTGAGTGCCGTAAGCTCTGATTCAGACACGGACGTGACGGTTACGGAAGGAACTTCGTCGCCTAAGGTGACGAAGTCAGCGACAGGGAGAGGCAGCGGCCGCCCGCTCACTTCTGGGAAGTTCGTGGAGAGGGCGAAGGCGAAGGCCGCCAGGCGTGAGGAATTCCTCTTAGACGCTTCAGAAGAGGTGACCCAGGCGTTGGAAAGGACCCGTCAAAAGCGAGTCACGTGCCCATCAAAGATGGCGCAATTATTGACGTGTGAGGTGGATGACGAGCTTGCGTCGGCCCTAAACAAGCAAGTGCTGGACTGCGTAGACGTGATAAAGACGGTGTCACGCAAGTCCAGCCACCTGAGCGGGCCGTTCCAAAAGTCCCTCAACGAGGCGACTAAGTTTATCGTGGAGGCGGTGGAGGTGCTGAGCAAGCGCTCCAGCTCTGAGGAGACAGCAAAGCTGCAGGCCGCCAATATACGCCTGCAGGCAGAGCTCACTGCACTCCGTAAGGAGTTCGCAGAGTTCAGGACGGAGTTGCTGCAGGCCCGTCCTGCAACGGAACCTCAGGCCCGAGCCCAACAGCTAGACGTTGAGGGGCTGTCGCGTGCTATCATGGTCCAAGTAGGGACCATGATGAATGCCAGGCTAGAGGCCCTAGAGGGGAGGCTTCTGCCGGAAGCGCGTCTGCGGCCACCGCTAGCTGCGGACAAAGCCCGGCAATTGAGGCCGGAAACTATCCCTGAGCGTGAGGTGCCGGCTGTGGTCTCAACGCCGAAAGCCACCACCTCAGCCCAGAAGAAGGGGAAGAAGGTTAGCTTAGCTGCCAAGGAGGCTGCCGCGGCAGTTGAGCCGCGTTTAGACCGCACTGTGCCCCTGATTCCAGGCGAGGCATGGAGTACTGTGGTCCGAAAGAGCAAGAAGGAGAAGGCCAAAAGGGCTGGCAAAGGGGCGGCTAGCGTTCCCAAGCCTGCTCCCAAGGTTAAACTTCGCCCTCCTCGCTCGGCGGCCGTCACGCTCACCCTGCAGCCCGGGGCCGAGGAGAATGGCGTGTCGTACGAATCTCTTCTTAGGAAGGCTAAGCAGCACCCTGAGGTTGAGAGCCTTGGCATTGACGGGTTGCGCTTCAGGACGGCAGCAACAGGAGCTCGGGTGCTAGAATTAACCGGTGCCAAGGGTGCTGAGCAGGCCGACTCCCTGGCGGAGAAGCTCCGGGAGGTCTTGAGTGCAGACGAGGTACGCGTGCAGCGGCCGGTGATGCGCACCGACATACGAGTCACGGAACTCGATGACTCCGCAACAGCAGACGAAGTCGTGTCAGCTGTTGCAGCACAGGGTGGGTGCTCTGCCGACACCATCAAGGCCGGTGTGGTATCGCCCCATGGCTCACTATGGCTAAGCTGCCCAGTTGCGGCTGCTAAGAAAGTAGTGGGTGTTGGTCGGCTAAAGGTGGGCTGGATCTCAGCACGCGTAGTGCTACTCGACCGCCTGCCTTTAAGGTGTTTCCGGTGCCTCGAGACTGGCCACGTCGGTAGCAAATGTACGGCTGGGGTAGACCGCAGCAGCCTCTGCTATCGCTGTGGTAAGCCTGGCCATAAAGCGAGGGATTGCAAAGCGGAGCCACACTGTGCTATATGCACAGCAGCCGGCAAGCCTGCGGCGCATCCGATTGGTGGGAAGGAGTGCCCCGATACCAAAATCAGTCCCCAAAAGGGGACTCGAAGGAATCGCAGAGGCCAGAAAAAAAGGGGGAAGTCTAAAGAGGGCCCTAAAGCTACTCAGCCGACCCAGCGCAAAGCGAGGGAGGAGCAAATGGACACCTGTATTTAGATGGCGCTACCATTTCTGCAGGCGAACATCATGCACTCTGCCAGGGCTCAAGACCTTCTGGTTCAGAGCATGGCAGAGTGCATGATAAAGGTAGCTGTAGTTGCCGAGCCATATGTGGTCCCTCCCCGGGCTGACTGGGTTGGTGACCACGACGACTTGGTGGCTATAATTGCACCGGCCGCCGCAGGGTCCCCACCTATTGATAAGGTGTCGAAGGGTCGAGGGTACGTGTCGGCCGTTTTGGGTGGCATTACGGTAATAGGGGTGTACTTTTCGCCCAATCGGAGCCTTGCCGACTTCGAGCAAATGCTCGTAGAGGTCGGGGCCCTGATTGGGCAGGTAGCCTCCAACCCCGTGCTTGTTGCTGGGGATTTCAACGCCAAATCAACGGCGTGGGGATCTCCAGCAACAGATGTAAAGGGAGAGGCGTTAGAGGAATGGGCGGTGTCCATGGGGCTGGCCGTACTCAATAGGGGATCGGTAGACACGTGCGTGCGACAACAGGGCGGGTCGATCGTGGACATTACGTTCGCGTCCCCTAGCCTGGTGCATTGTGTCCAGGGTTGGAGAGTGCTGGAGGACGTGGAGACGCTGTCGGATCACCGTTATATACGGTATGATGTCTCTGCGTTCCCCACCACTCCGAGAAGAGATGACTTCCGCTCCCCTATTGGGTGTGGCCCACGCTGGGTGCTGGGACGTCTCGAGAGAGACCTAGCCATAGAAGCCGCTATTGTGGAGGCCTGGAATGCCGGTTCTGACCCGGTCGAGGAGGTGGACGGTGCGGCTGAGCAGCTGCGAGCCGCTTTGACCCGCATTTGCGATGCGGCGATGCCGAGGGCTAAGCCATTCCCGCCTCGGCGGGCAGTGCACTGGTGGCGCCCAGAGCTGGGCGATTTGCGGAGGGCTTGCGTGGCTGCACGCCGTCAATACACCCGTTACAGGAGGAGGAGGGTCCGCATCCAGAGCCAGGAGGAAGCTCTCTATAATGTTTATAGGGCTAAATGCAAATCTCTGCAGGTGGGCATTGCACAAGCCAAGAAGGCAGCGTGGGAGGAATGGTTGGGGACGCTTGACAGGGACCCCTGGGGGAGGCCATATCGCGTAGTACGGCAAAAACTTCGACCGTGGGCCCCTCCGCTGACGAGCACTCTCCAACCGCTGCTTCTGGATCAAGTGGTGGGCACTCTGTTTCCCCAACGAGATGAGTGGGTGCCACCATTGATGGGCAATTCACAGTTTGCTCAGGAGACAGAGATGGACTCAGTTCCTCCAGTGACCGAGGTAGAATTTGGGGTGGCTATTCTAAAACTTCGGTCGAAGAATACCGCCCCAGGCCCAGATGGGGTGCCGGGGCGAGCTTTGGTGCTTGCACTGGAAGAGATGGGTGAGTGGGTGAGGGCCCTTTTCACCGCGTGCCTGGAGCAGGGTCGGTTTCCGCAGGCGTGGAAGACGGGGAAACTCGTACTTCTTCGGAAGGAAGGGCGCCCGGCTGATTCGCCGTCAGCCTATCGCCCCATTGTGCTGCTCGACGAGGTGAGCAAGCTCTTTGAGCGTGTGCTTGCTTCTCGCTTAGTCGAGAGCATGGAGCCGGGGCTGCACGACGCGCAATTTGGCTTCCGCCGGGGCCGATCGACGCTGAGCGCAATCGCGCGGGTCAGAGACCTTGCCGAGGAAGAAGTCTCTCGCGGCGGAGTGCTGTGGGCGGTGTCGCTAGACATCTCCAACGCCTTCAACACTCTGCCTTGGGAAACTGTGAAGGCTGCGTTACAGTTCCACAACGTGCCGGGATACCTACAATCAGTCGTGTCCGACTACTTCGCAGGTAGGGTGGTCGAATTCCCAACCAAGCACGGCTGGGGGAGGAGAGCAATGTCGTGCGGTGTTCCACAAGGTTCGGTCCTCGGACCGCTCTTGTGGAACATCGGCTACGACTGGGTGTTGCGCGGAGCTACGTTACCCGGAGTGAGCGTAACGTGTTACGCGGACGACACGCTCGTGACGGCCCGCGGAGGTACTCATCGGGAGGCGGCTCACCTCGCAACGGCGAGTGTTGCCCAGATGATACACAGAATCCGGGCTCTGGGGCTAGAGGTGGCCCTGAGCAAATCCGAGGCCCTAGCATTTCATGGCCCTCGGAATGCGCCACTGCCCGGGGCGGCGATAATAGTGGGTGGAACTTCCATAGCTGTCGGGTCGACGATGAAGTATTTAGGAATCGTCCTCGACAGCAGATGGAAGTTCGATGAACACTTCCGGCGTTTAGCCCCGAGGCTGGTGGCTGTTGCCGGAGCGCTGGGCAGGATTCTCCCAAATTTGGGGGGTCCGGGAGGTGCGTGCCGCCGCTTATACGCTGGCGTAGTGCGCTCAATGGCGCTTTACGGTGCTCCGATTTGGGCGGATGCTCTGTGCGCCCGAAACGTGCCACTGCTGCGGCGCCCGCAGCGTGCTATGGCACTCAGGGCAGCACGAGCGTACTGCACGGTATCGCATACCGGGGCGTGTCTGCTCGCCGGAAGCCCGCCGTGGGAGATGGAAGCGCAGGTGCTCGCGGCGAGATATTGGCGAGGCGTGGAGGCGCAAGAGGCAGGGGACCGTCCGCATCCACGAGAGATCGCGCAGTGGGAAGTCGAGGCACGCGACGATCTCTTCCAGAAGTGGACGGCGAGATTGGAGATCCCGGGGGCTAGCCGGGAACTAGTGGAGGCAGTTCGGCCAATCCTTAGGATTTGGGTCGAACGCAAGCACGGTGCGATCACCTATCACCTTGCGCAGATGCTGACCGGACACGGGTGCTTCGGCAAGTATCTGTGCCAGGTGGTGGGAAGGGAGCCGTCGACGGCGTGCCACCACTGTGGAAGGGGGGTTGCAGATACGGCACAGCATACGCGCGAAGAGTGCCCAGCCTGGGCGGAGCCTCGCGCTGCCGTATCAGCAATTGTGGGAAGGGACCTCTCGCTGCCGGCCCTGGTTCAGATCATGGCTGAGAGCGAAGAGGCGTGGAGTGCGGTCGAAACCTTCTGCGCTACCATCATGACGCAGAAGGAAGCGGTGGAACGGGAGCGGGAACAAGACCCAAGCTCTCTTCCGATTCGTCGCACGCGGCACGGCCGGCGGCGCTTGGCTTACATAGCGCGAATGCCGCCATAACGGGGATCTGTGGGCGATGGATCGGGGGGTCTGTCGCCTGCACAACTAGGTCCCGAGCTGGAAGGCGCCTTTTGTGTTCTGAGGCGCCTTAAGCGGAGAGGGAGGAGGCTTTGAGCCCATCCCCTTGGAGACGGGCCCGACGGGGCGAACCACACGCTGATGGGGCCGCGGTAAGAGCTATAGCTTTCCCGTGACCCCACCAACGCGAGGGAGCAGGAACACCCAGGTGGTTTTAGTCGGTATGGCGTCTTTAGCTGAGTCCGACATATCCTTTCCGCCCCCCGGCGGGAAGGAATCCATAAAGGATTTCCCCTGGTAAAAAAAAAAAAAAAAAAAAAAAAAAAAAGGTTAGGTTAGGTTAGGTTAGGTTAGGTTAGGTTAGGTTAGGTTAGGTTAGGTTAGGTTTCCGCGGACCTGCTGGGTAGTCCCAGTGGGTGGGGAGGTGTACCCCAACGCGGCGCGTCCCCGTGTGGCGGATAGGGGAACGACTCCCAGAAATGGGAGTTACCGGTTTACCGGCGCGGACCAAACACTGGGGTGGGATGGGGGGGGGGGGGATTTAGAGCGGGGATGCCGTCCATCTTGGTTCCCGTGAGTCGGCTGTATGGGTCAGTTTCCTCGCGGGATGCCGAGTGGTCAGGTGCTTGGCTTGAGTTCAAGCTTGAGCTTGAGCGGAGGATAGCCTTCTTAGGCTTGCGGAGAGGTGTCGGGCCTTGGCGTGCACTTACCCTGCCGCCGGGCAGGCAGTGGGAGTTTTCTTCCCTGCCACCGCCCCAAAATCGTAACCCCGCAACATGGTCGCAGTCATGTTTTGCGATCTGAGCGGGACCGATAGGCCTTGGCTTGGTCGCCCGGGCTGCGAGGAAGACAACCTCTATAAAAAATTACCCGAGGATAAGCGGCGGCGCGGCGTAAGGTCTGGAAGGCTGAACGGAGTTTCAGTCGCTACCGCGTCCCCCGCCAGGGAAGTGTCGCTCCCCTGAGCGGGTTACGTTAGACTTCCCCGGTTACAGTGGGCACTGTCCGGGGTGACCCACCCTTCCCACTTACTCGTGGGATCTGATAATGAATAACTCTATAAACAAATCTAGGTTAGGTGAGACGGTAGGGAGCGGTGAGGAGGTTGTATGCGCGTCTGCGCATAGCAACAGTGGTAGGGCGCTAGAGCCTGAGGAGGCGACGACGCCTCAATTGCGGGACGCCTTCGGGCGTTTCAAAAAAGGCCCTTCTAAGGGCCAACCAAACGGCCCTTCTCAGGGCCAACCAAAAGGCCCTTCTCAGGGCCAACCAAAAGGCCCTTCTCAGGGCCAAACCAAAGGCTCTTCTCAGGGCCAAACCAAAGGCCCTTCTCAGGGCCACGCCGGCGATGCCAGTATGGCGTCGGAGGTTTGCCGCCCATCACCGGGTAGCATGTTCCGCAGGCTGTCGGTCGACGTGTTGTCGGACTCCGACAACGAGTCGCTCGTTCCAGAGTCGGACGGAAGTTCGGCGATGGAAGCCGAAAGTCGCTTTCAAAAGCGGAAGCGATCCTTCCTGAAGGACGGCGGCGAAGGCTCCTCGGACTCCACGAGGAGTGCTAAGCCAAAAAAGAAGGCGAAGGCCAAAAAGCCTTCCACTGTGGTGGACACCCACGACGTGGGTCTGGCGGACGCCCAACGTCAGTTAGACCTCGCACGAAGGGCTCAGTTCCAGGAAGACCTGGAAGAGAGGGTCGCCGCGAAGGAGATGCAGGCGCAGGCCGCCCGGGCTAAGTCCGGGTACGGTGCGTCTAGCGTCTTATACGCGGACCACTCGCTGGCCGAGCTGGAGCGCATGGCGCAGGAGGACGAAGAGGAGATCAGGGTGGTCGCCTCTAAGTCCTCCAATCTAAAAGGGACATTCCAAAAGTCCCTTAAATGCAGGGCCGCCAGCATGGGTGGCATCGTCCGGGAGCTGGTGCAACGCACAGCCACCGACGAGACGCGGCAACTGCAGGCGAAGTTAGATCGCCTGCAGTCGGAGGTCAGCCAGCTGCATAAGAAGCTGGCTGAGGTCACGGCCCAGCCAACTCAAGCTGAGCCGAGACCTGCAGTGGAGGGCCCTTCCTCCTCTTCCAACCTTGAGGATGTCATCCGCAAGGTTGTGATGGAGGAAAGGGCATTTACGAGAGCCTGCCTCGCTGGCATCGAGGACAGGCTCTTGCCCGAAAAGCGCCTCCGACCGCCCCTCGCGGCGGACAAGAGGCCGTGCGAGCCTGGGCCATCCTCCCAAAGGGAGGACGCCCTTCTCCCTTCCACCACCCCGTCCACCCAGCCGTGGACGAAGGTGGTCAAAAAGGGGAAGGGCAAGGCCAAGAAGGCGAGAGCGGCCGCCGCCCCTGCCTCCCCAGCCAACATCTCCCCTCCCTGCCCGTCCCAGACGACCGGCAAGGGGAAGGGGAAGGGGAAGGGGCAAAAGTCGGCCCCTAAGCCCGCCACCGCTGCTCCGGCAGCTAAAAGGGCCCCTGCCGGTGGGAGAAAAACCCTAGTTTCTCCCAAAACCACGGCCGTCGTGGTGACGCTCACCGCGGAGGCTGCGGAGCGTGGTGAGACGTACGAGTCCGTGCTGAAACGGGCTCGTACCAACGCCGATCCCATCAAGTTGGGAATCGGCGCCATCACGTGCCGCCAGACCCAAGCCGGGGCTCGTATTTTCGAGTTCCCGGGGGCCCAGGGCGGCACCAACGCTGACCTCTTCGCAACGAAGTTGCAAGAGGTCATCGCGGACGCGGCCAAGGTGGTAAGGCCCGTCAAGTCGGCGGCCCTCGAGGTGACCAATCTGGACGATTCGGTCACCAAAGAGGAGGTCGTGGCGGCGCTCGCAGCAATAGGGGGCTGCAACACCGCAGCGGTACAGGGTCGGGCTATCAGGCCCGGCCGCGGCGGCATGGGCACAATCCGCCTGGAGTGCCCGGTCACCGCAGCTAAGGCCGTCCTTGCCAAGGGACGGCTTGCCGTCGGGTTTGGGTCGTGTGTGGTCCGAGCACTTGGTGAGCAGCCTTTGCGCTGCTACAAGTGCTTCGGAATCGGCCACACACGGGCCCTCTGTCCGTCCAAGGTGGACAGGTCGGACGCCTGTTACCGCTGCGGTAAGGAGGGGCACATGTCCGCCTCCTGCACGGCCGCCAAGCCGCACTGCGCGGTGTGCGCCGCCAGTGGCCGCCCGGCGGACCACGTGATGAGGGGGAGGAACTGCAATCCTCCCCCAAAGAAGGGCAAAGCGCAGGCGCCGTCCCAGCCTGCCGCTACCACTGTCGTCCCTGAGGCTGGGACCTCGGTGGCCGACGAGGGGGGTGCGATGTCCAAATGATGGATAGGTCCGGACATCGCATCCTACAGGCGAATACTAACCACTGTAAAGCAGCCCAGGACCTGCTGATGCAGGCCCTGGCTGAGTGGTTAGTAGACGTTGCGGTGGTCGCCGAGCCGTACTCTGTCCCTGGCCGTTGGCTGGGTGATCGGGACGGCTCGGTGGCGTTGGTGTCGCGGTCTTCCACGGACTCCCCTCCCCTCTCGCTCTTAGAGAGGGGACCGGGATACGTGGCCGCCGCGTGGGGAGAAATAGCCCTGGTGGGGGTCTATTTCTCCCCTAACCGCCCTTTACAGGACTTCGAGGATTTTCTCGAAGTCCTGACCGCAGTAGTCGGTAGGGCGGCGCCGCGCCAGGTCGCCGTATTGGGCGACCTGAACGCCAAGTCGGCGGCCTGGGGCAACCGGGCCGCCTCTTGCAACGTCCGCGGGCGGGCCGTCGAATTTTGGGCGGCCTCGTCGGGCGTGTCCCTCCTAAATAGAGGGACGGCCCACACGTGTGTGCGGCAACGGGGAGGGACGGTGGTGGACGTGTCGTTCGCCACCCCCGCACTTGCCGCCCGCGTCGTCGGCTGGCGGGTGGAAACGGTGGAGACCTTGTCGGACCACCGATACGTGCGGTTCGACATCGTCTCCACCCAGAGCCCCCGGGGGATGGCCCGCTCGGGCCAGTCCCCCTTTCCACGGTGGGCTCAGATCCACCTGGACCGAGGGGCGGCCAAGGAGGCGGCGTTCGTCCAGGACTGGCTCACGCCTCCTATCAATGTCCTGGACGTCGACGCCTCGGCGGTCCGACTGCGGGAGTCCCTGACCGAGGTGTGCAACTCCAGCATGCCTCGGTCTCGCCGCCCACCTCCCCGACGCGCCGTCTATTGGTGGTCGGAGGAGCTGGCGGGGCTCCGGGCCGCCTGCGTGGTGGCCAGGAGGGCCTACACGCGGAGTCGACGGCGGAACGTGCGGGACGCGTCGAACGAGGACCTTCTCTACGCCTCGTACGTAGAGGCAAAGAAGGTCCTCAAGGCGGCTATGTTCGCCGCCGACGACGCGGCGAGGGCCGAAATGCTAGAGGGTCTCGACAGAGACCCGTACGGGAGACCGTATAAGGCGGCGCGGAATAAACTGCGCCCCTTCGGTCCCCCGCTAGCAGAGACCCTCGAGCCGGCGTTGCTGGATGGGGTGGTTCGGTCCTTGTTTCCAACAAGGACCAACTTCACCCCTCCAGTGATGGACCCCCCGCGGGAGGCGGCTCCGCCGGCGGAGGAGGTCCCTCCGGTCACGGGGACGGAGTTTGGCGCGGCGACGCTTCGCCTCCGCGCCAAGAAAACCGCCCCCGGGCCGGACGGCGTCCCCGCAAGGGTGGTGGCCATTGCGGCCACCCAAATGGCGGACAGGTTTCGGGACCTCTTCAGCGCGTGTTTCACGGCTGGGAGGTTCCCGAAAACCTGGAAGGAGGGGCAACTGTGCCTCCTCCGTAAGGAGGGACGACCGGCAGACTCCCCCTCGGCATACCGACCCATCGTTCTGCTCGATGAGGTCGGTAAACTGTTCGAGGGGATCGTCGCCGGTCGGCTGAATGGCCTCCTGCGGGGGGTTGGGCCGAACCTGTCGGACGCCCAATTCGGTTTCCGAGTTGGGCGTTCGACAGTGGACGCGCTGGCCCGGCTGAAGGGCCAGGTGAGGGAGGCCGTGGAGTCTGGGGACGGAGTGTTGGCCGTGTCATTTGACATAGCCAACGCGTTCAATTCCGTCCCCCACTCCACGATCTTGGAGGCACTCCGGTACCACGGAGTGCCTTCATACTTGCGGGCCCTCTTGGCCAGCTACTTGGAGGACCGAGCGGTCCTCCTCGTAGACAAGGCTGGCCTAGTCCGGAGGTACGGCGCGGAGTCTGGTGTTCCACAGGGGTCGGTCCTAGGACCACTCCTGTGGAACATCGGCTTCGACTGGCTCCTGCGGGGATCCCTCCTCCCGGGCACGAGTGTCATCTGCTACGCGGATGACACTCTCCTCACTGCCCGGGGGAGGGATTTTAGGGAGGCGGCCAGTTTGGCCTCGGCTGGCGGATCCTTGGTCGCGGGAAGGATCCGCCGCCTCGGGTTGGGGGTTGCGCTGCACAAGACCGAGGCCGTGTTCTTCCACGGGCCTCGGCAGCGCATCCCTCTTGACGCCCACATCGTCGTGGAGGGCGTCAGGATCGGGGTGAGGACCCAGATGAAAAATCTGGGCCTCACCCTGGACAGCAGGTGGCGCTTCGGCCCGCACTTCAGCGGGTTGTCAGCGCGCCTGCTGAAGGCGGCGAACGCCCTTTCGTGGCTCCTCCCAAACCTGGGAGGGCCGAAGGCGAGATGCCGGCATTTGTATGCCGGCATCTTGAAGAGCATGGCCCTTTACGGGGCCCCCATCTGGGCGGACTCCCTCCACAGGAGGGAGAATGCGACCGCCATCCGCAGGCCCCAAAGGGCCATTGCACTGCGGGTGGCGAGAGCCTGGGTGCGTGGGTGCTCGCCAGAGTGTACGAGTGGACGGCGGGGCGCAGGGCGCTCGGGGAGTGCCCTGCCCCAGAAGAGCGGGAGGCCGTCCGCAGAGAGGCGAGGGACGCAACCGTCCAACATTGGACGGAGGCCCTCGCCACCGCAGCCTTTGGCCGCAGAACGTTGGACGCGCTCGGGCCAGTCCTGCAGGACTGGCTCGGGCGGTCCCACGGTTTCCTTTCTTTCCGTCTGGTGCAGGTGCTATCCGGGCATGGCGTCTTCGGATCGTGCCTGCATCTGATCGGAAGAGAGGAGACCCCGGCCTGCCACGATTGTGGCGCGGCGGTGGACACGGCGCAGCACACCCTGGAGGTGTGTGCGTCGTGGTCTGGGCCGCGCCGCCAATTGATGGCGGTGGTCGGGCAGGACCTCTCGCTGCCCAGCGTGGTTTTAGCCATGCTGGGAAGCGAGGAGTCCTGGGCTGCGGTGGCCTCCTTTTGCGAGGAAGTAATTTCGCAAAAGGAGGCGACGGAGCGGGCGCGGGAGGAAGACCCTCTCGCAGCGCCACTCCGCAGGCGACGAACGGGTCGGAGAAGGCGATTGCACGACAATCGTCTTCCCCCTCCTGGTGGAGGATAGCGGGAGACAGGCGCGGGGGCGTCTTCTCCCGCATTGCACGTATCCTCCACTTCCGCCGGGTGGGAATGACCGCGAGCACTCGCGGCTATTCTCGGGCCCCTCTCCCAGGGTGGGGAAGAGGAAGGGAAAAGGGAAAGCTACGGCCATTACCCCACCCCCCCCGCCGCCCAAGAAGAAAGCGGCACCAAAGCCGAAGGGATTAGAAGTCCCCAAGACGGCAGCGGTGGTAATTACCATGCGCAAGGACGTTGCCACCGACACCACGCTGCAGGCTGTCATGTCCAAGGCCATTAACGGCATAAGGTTGGAGGAGATAGGCCTGCAGCATGTCAGGGTCAGGAACTCGGTGACGGGGGGCCGAGTCATCGAGGTCCCTGGAGCAGATAGCGGAAGGGCGGCGGACAGCCTCGCAGCAAAGCTGCAGGTCCTCGTGGGCGACGTTGCCCATGTAAGCCGCCCTGAAAAGATGGCCGCTATCGAGGTCGCCGGCCTAGACGAGTCGGCGACAAGGGAGACCCTGGCGGCTGCCGTCGCCAAGGCGGGGGGATGCGCCGAGGCGCACATTAAGGTGGGGGGCATTCGCCCTACATACTTTAATGGTAGTGGGGTGGCCCTCGTGCAATGCCCGGTGGGGACTGCAAAAGCTCTCCTCAAGTGTGGTCATATCCTGGTAGGCTGGTCGTCTGCCAGGGTCAACTCCGTCGGACCAGCACCCATGCGGTGCTACAAATGTATGGGTGTCGGCCACGCGCGTGAGCTGTGCCCCTCAAAGGTGGACCGGGGCCAGATGTGTTACCGGTGCGGCGCAGAGGGGCACAAAGCAGCCGAATGCTGGGAGGAGAAGGTATGGTGCGCAGTATGCCACCATGCAGGCCTCCCAGCCGACCACGTTATGAGTGGACCAAAATGCTCCCCACCGGAGACAAAGGGAAGAGAGGCGAGGCCGAGACCCTCCCGCCCCACCCGACCCCCTCCAGCCGAAACAGCCGCCAGCCGGCACCAAGAGGACAACCGTATGGACGTCTAAATGCCAGCACACCAGCATCTAGACGTCCTGCAGATAAACGCCAACCACTCCGCCAGAGCTCAGGATCTGCTCATGCAGGCCATGGCGGAGTGGGCAATTGGCGTTACGGTTGTAGCGGAGCCATACTTCATCCCCCCACAATCTAATTGGGTAGGGGATACCGACGGAGTAGTGGCGATCGTGGTGCCGGCGATGGGGGACCTCCCCCCCTTATCAAGGATCGAGGGTGGCCCGGGATTCGTGGCGGCCAGATGGGGGAACGACACGGTGCTGGTGGCCGTGTACTTCTCCCCCAATAGGCCGCTGCGGGAGTTTGACACGTTCCTGGGGATCCTAGGGGGGGTGGTCCGGAGGGCTGCCCCGAGGCAGGTTATGGTCCTGGGGGACCTCAACGCCAAAAGTTCGGCATGGGGTTCCCCCATTACGGACCATAGGGGTATGGCTCTTGGGGATTGGGTGACGGCAACGGGACTCGTGGTCCTAAACCGGGGCACCGCGAATACCTGCGTGCGGCGGCAAGGGGGGTCAATCGTGGACGTCACGTTCGCGACCCCTGCCATAGCTGCACGCGTCACGGATTGGCGCGTCCTGGAGGATGTGGAGACCCTCTCAGATCACCTGTACATCAGGATGAGGGTCTTCACAGCAGGGGTTCCACCGTCGCCCATCACGGGCAGAGCCAGGAGGGGGCGAAAGTTCCCAAAGTGGTCCCTGGTCCATTTGGACAGGGACAAGGCGAACGAGGCGGCCATGGTGGAGGCGTGGTGTGCTGCCCCACCCGTCACCCTCGGAGCTGAGGAAAGGGCGGCACAGTTCCGAGTCGCATTACAGACGGTGTGCGACGCGGCCATGCCTCGGGTCGGTCGCCTGTTCAACCGCAAGAGAGTATACTGGTGGTCCGCTGAAATTGCGGCCCTGCGGTCCACCAGTAACAGTGCCCGCCGCGCCTACCAACACTGTAGGCGCAGGCGGCACAGTGCGGAAGAGGAGGAAGGGCTCCACAGGGCCCTCAAAGAGGCTAAGGGGGCCCTCCAGGTTGCGATCGCCAAGGCCAAGGACGAAGCTCACGAGTCGTTCTTGGCTACCCTGGACAGGGACCCATGGGGGCGGCCGTACAAGGTGGTGCGCAACAAAATGCGCAGCGCTCCCCCCATGGACTCCCTGGAGCCCGAACTCCTCCAGAGGGTAGTCGAGGGGCTGTTCCCGCCACCTCCCTCGATCTCTCCCCCGTCGATGGTCGACCCCAGAACGGAGTCGGAGGCCGAGCTCGTCGTTGCACCAATAAGTGACGACGAGTTCGAGCGTGTGACAGACCGACTCCGGGGCTGCAAAAAAGCCCCCGGCCCGGACGGCGTTCCCGGTCGCGTCCTCGCAGTCGCCCTGGAACACCTTGGGGACCGACTCAGGCACGTCATGGATGACTGCCTGAGAGAGGGAAGGTTCCCGAGGGTGTGGAAGGAGGGGCGACTATGCCTCCTCCGTAAAGAGGGTCGGCCACAGGATTGCCCGTCTGCCTATCGCCCCATAGTGCTGCTGGATGAGGCCGGAAAAGCGTTTGAACGCATCCTGGCCTCCCGGATCCTGCAGCACCTGGAGACCGCCGGCCCGAACGTCTCTGATAGACAATTCGGGTTCCGGGAAGGGCGGTCCACGCTCGACGCGCTGAAGTCACTGAAGGACTTTTGTGACTACGCGTCGAGCAGGGGGGAGGGTGTCATCGCGGTGTCACTAGACATCGCAAACGCATTTGGCACCCTCCCCTATGGGGTGATCAGTGAGGCACTTCGATACCATGAAGTGCCTCACTACCTGAGGCGGATTGTTGAGCACTACCTAACCGAGAGGGTAGTGCTCTGGGAAAAGAAGGACGGGCAACGGGGGGAGAGAGAGATGGCCTGCGGCGTGCCACAGGGTTCCGTGCTCGGTCCACTTCTATGGAACCTGGGGTACGACTGGGCAATCCGGGGGGAGCTGCTTCCGCGCACACTCGTCGTCTGCTACGCGGACGACACAATGGTGGCTGTGCGCGGGAGCGACAAGCGCGAGACCTCCCGGAGGGCGGAAGTGGCGGCCGAGCTGGCGATTGAACGGATCGCCAGGCTCGGCCTAAAGGTAAGCCTCCCGAAGACTGAGGCTATAGTTTTCGGGGGGCGCGGGTGGAATCTGCCCGCGAGTGCGGCGCTCACCCTGGAGGGTGGAGCGGTCCAAATAAAGCCCCACATTAAATATCTGGGGCTAATATTGGACCGCAAGTGGGATTTCGGGGAGCATTTCTCAAGACTAGCTCCCCGAATCGTGGGCGCCGCATCGGCGCTGGGCAGACTTCTGCCCAATGTAGGAGGGCCGGGTTCCTTGTGCCGGCGGCTATATGCCGGCGTGGCAAGGAGCATGGCCCTCTATGGGGCCCCAATATGGGCGGACAAGCTGTCCGCCCGAAATAGGGCCCTGCTGCGGAGGCCACAACGGGTCGTGGCCCTCAGGATGGTGAGGGCCTATATGACGGTGGCCCATGCAGCGGCCTGCCTCCTCGCGTGCACCCCCCCGTGGGAGCTAGACGCAGAGGTGCACGCAGAGACCTACCAACGTAGGTCCAGGGTCCGGACAACAGGTGAACGCCCGGACCCCGAGGAGGTGGCAGCCTCCCGTCGCGCGACGGAGCGCCGACTGCGGGACAGATGGAAGGCCCAACTGGAGGTCGCCCCTTATGGTCTCCGTACCATAGAGGCGATCCTCCCAACGGCCGACCTTTGGCTGAAGAGGGCAGTCGGCGCAACGTCGTACCGGCTCGTGCAGGTACTGACCGGGCATGGGTGCTTCGGTCACTACCTGCACAAAATAGGAAGAGAGCCGGCCCCGCTGTGCCATGAGTGCGGAAGTCCCGACGACACCGCTCAGCACACCCTTGAGGTGTGCAGTCGTTGGGACGCGGAGCGTGGCCTCATGGCACGCACCATTCAGCGGGTGGACCTCTCGCTCCAAAGCATTGTTGAGGCAATGCTGAGCAACGAGAGGTCCTGGGAGGCGGTGGTCTCCTTCTGCGAAACAGTCATTTCGCAAAAGGAGACCACGGAGCGGGAGCGCGAGGAAGATCCTCTCGCGCATCCTCTCCGGCGCAGACGGCTTGGGTTGAGAAGGCGGCGTTTTGCTGCCAGACTCAACCCATAGTGGCTGCAGGTGGAGGATGGGAGTCCTCTGCCTGCGGTGATTAGCCACTGAGCGGTCTGGGAGAGGGCCAAGCGTGCTCGCCCTTCTCCCCTTCGGCGCGGGTAGCCCCGGCAACGGCTGGGGTGCCACCGGTGGACATCGTGGACTATGCCTTCGCGGGTTCCACGGTGTCCAACAAAACCGGCGAGAGGGCACGTCCGGGTGGTTTTTAGTGGGTAGCACTCCCTACCCCTCCTCATTCTGAGGAGGGAGAGGCGATGTGTAGTCCCACATAACCCTCCGACACTCCCATGTTCGGAGGGTAGCAACTCTCTAGGTTAGGTTAGGTTAGGTTAGGTTAGGTTAGGTTAGGTTAGGTTTTTTTTTTTTTTTTTTTTTTTTTTTTTTCCTGTCCGGGCGCAGAGGCCCGGCCCGCGAGCTAGCCTAACCTCCGACATGGGGATCGGAGTCTTTAATAAAACGCAAGAGTATTTTATTCGCTGCCCTCATGCCATTGGGCTTTACAGTCTATGGGCTTAACTAATCTTAAATTATTACACATATTACATACGATACTAAATAAGGAATACAGGTTACAATAGTGGAATATACAGGATATTTTTACAGACATTATAGAATTTTTTAACTACTTCTATTACTACTATTTTATATATACATGGTTACATAATTTATTACTACCCTAGTTTCTTACTGCACTATATTACTTAAATCTATTTACTTATACTAATTATCTTATATGCTGGTTTAATATATTTTTACAATATACAATCAACATATTTTATATACTACTTATTTCTATTAATTACTATTTCTGCCAGTTGTATGCAATAATTTATAAATCTACCTCTCAACGTCTCATCTACCATAAACATTTTTACATTATTGGGATTCATCTCGGCATCCAGCGAAACCTCAGCTTCATATCTCTTTAGACCAAAGACGGGACACTCAAAAAGAATATGTTGGACCGACTCACTGGCATCTGGCTCACAGACGCACGATGGGTTCTCCTTACACTTGAACCGAGTCAGGTATTCTGAGAACCCACCGTGCCCTGTCATAACCTGAGTGACTATGTTGGTGGGCTGTAATTGTCTTACTATTTTATAGGCTACTGTCACGTCAGGAAGAAACATCTTCGTGACAGATGCCGTCTGTCCCAACTTGTATCTCCGGTTCCATTTATCAATAGACTCCAATCGGATTTGTCTCTTGATAAATGAAACCGGACACTCTTCGTAGTCTGGCCTCCTCTTTAGTCCGAGTGCAGCCTCCTTTGCCAGTTGATCCGCACGTTCATTTCCAGCTAGACCGGCGTGGGCTTTCACCCAGAACAAGGATATCTCCTTTTTCTGGAGTCTGCCGGTCGTGAGGTTGTTGCGGATCTCCATGGCCAGGGGATGCGTGGCATACTGGTTTGTGACGGTTTCCAGCGCCGACCTAGAGTCGCTGTATATACCAAAGGTATCCTCGGGCCGTTTTAGGATCTCTTCCGTGGCTCTGCATATGGCCAGTAGTTCCGCCTGATACACCGTGCAGTACGATGACAGCTTCAGCTTGAGGGTTTTGGTCTCGGCTTCACTGTTCCAGATGGACAGTGCTGCTCCGACTTTGCCCTCAATCTTACTGCCATCGGTAAACACCCTTACTGCTTGGTTATTGTGGACTTCCACATCCTGCTGGTGCATCAGGGTCACGAACTCCAGACACATATGTTTTGCCGGATGGGGAGATCTTTCGTATGGAGCCATTATCTCTATCTCTCTATCTCCTATCACCGGCTGGGGCACCCCCCTCTTTGCTCGGTACAGGGCGGCTGCCTCTTGTATCCTGAGGTCGAGTGGGAGTATCCCAGCCAGTATTAGTGCCGAGTTAAGAGAGACAGTACGGTATGCCTTGCACAGCTTCTGGGCGAAACCTCTCTGGACTGCATTGAGGTGTTTCTGCAGACCCAGTTTTTCGGTTGCCGGCGCCCAGACGCTGGCCGCATATATGATAATTGGCTCCACTACGGCTCTGTATATTGTGCGGATTACCTCTGGATGAAGACCCCAACTGATTCTGGCGGCTCTGGATAACTGTTTGTAAATGTTAATAGCCTTCCTGCATACATATGTAGTATGACTATTAAATGTCAGTTTTTCGTCGATAATGAGCCCCAGAATCTTGATCTCTTTTGACATTCCGATGCTGATCCCACCCATGCTCAGCAGTGGTGTGTCGTACTTTAGTTTCCTGGTTATGACCATGGCCTTGGTCTTGTGAGGCGCAAATTTCAACTTATTTTCCACACCCCACCCCTGAACATAGGCAAGAGCAGCATTGGCCTGCCTCTGCACTTCTAGCGCTGTGTCGCCGTCAAAAACCAGCACCACATCATCAGCAAACGCCTGGTTGTAGTTGCCACGATTTTCCAATCCCTTTAATAATGGGTCCAGTAGAATATTCCACAAAATTGGACCACCTATTGACCCCTGGACACAACCCTTGCTCGTGCTTCTTTCGTGCTCTTTACCGGCGTATCTTAACCTCACCTTCCTGTCTTCGAGGTAGCTATCCAGCATCCTTCGGATGTTCACCGGGCATCCTTCCTCTGCCAGTCTGGCTCGTATTGCTGGCCACCACGCGCTGTCGAAGGCTCCCTCTATGTCTAATGATACTACGGTAATAAGTTTCTTCTGTCGTAGTTTAACTTGTATGTATTGTATCAGATCATAGAGGGAGTCCTCGGTGCTCTTTCGGGGCATAAAGCCATATTGGCGAGAGCTTATTTTTGGGATAATGTGCCATTTCACCCGGCCTATTACGAGTTTTTCCAAGATCTTCCCCATGACTGGCAGAAGACCTATCGGCCTATATGATTTTGGGTTGGTGAAGTCATCCTTACCAGGTTTTCTCAGAGCTACCACCACTGCCTCCTTCCAGATTATGGGAAAGTGCCGCAGCTCCAAGCATTTGTTTGCCAGGGCAAGATAGGACTCCGGATCCTGCGAGATGGCGTGTTCGCATATGTCAGCAGTAAGGCCATCGATACCTGGCGCTTTCTTCGGATTGAAACTTTTTACCACGAATTCTAGTTCTTGCATTGTAAACGCTGGGTCATGTTTTTCATCATGAGCCCAGTCGTTTGCGTGATCAGCTATTGCTCTGATCCGTCGGTGTTTCGCTTCATCCTGATTTTCCTGGTCCTCTGGGTAAAAAGTTTCTGCCAACATTATCGCCGATTCCGCAGGGCTCAGAGTCCTTCCGGCCTTTACCAAGGGCGTGTCCTCGTGTCTTCTTGTGGTCCCTCTTATGATCCTCATAATTCCTTCCCATACTCCCTCTTTATTCTGTTTCCCGCAGTACTCCTTCCAACTTCGTATCTGAGCCTCCTTGGCAGCATTCTCATATTTTTCTTTTTCTTGCAGGTACTCATCGATGACCCTCTTCTTTCGGATCGGCGCTGCGCATCGGATTCGGCGTCGCCTGGTGGTGACTTCCTTCTTGAGTTTGACGAGTTCCTCTGACCACCAAGGAAAGGTAAGTTTATTACTTGATTTCTTTTTAGGTATACTGTTGTTGCTTGCTTCTATTATTGTTTTTATGTATATATTTACCTTATTTTCTAATTCCAATTTGTTCTCTATTTTATCTATTTCTGCTTTATTTATTTTATTTTCTTCTAGCAAACTGGCCAGTTTCTCATGAAACTGGGTCCAGTTTGCTTTTTTACTATTATATACTCTTGTTGTTCTCTTTATATCTCTTCCTTTAGCTTTTGTGAGTCTGATTTTAAACGTAATCGTGTTGTGGTCAGAGCTCGTCAGTCCCTCTTCAACTCTCCAGTCCTCCACCAAGTTCAGCATCTCCGTCGGGCAGGCCGTAATGTCGACAATGCTAGAGTAAACCTTGTCCCCCCTTACTGTGTAGAAGGTCGGGGTGTCTCCTTCGTTGAGTACCTGCAAGCCCATCTCTTCCAGGGTTCCGCTCAGGTCTTCACCTCTTTGGTTCACTGTGGAACTCCCCCACCAAGTACTTTTAGCGTTAGCGTCACCTCCTATAATGAGGTTCTTTGTTCCTATACGCTCTTGGATCGTTTTTAGCTGCTCCAGGTATGGCCCGATGGCTTGTGGGTCAGGTTCGAAGTAGATGGAGATCAGTGCAATCTCCCAGGCACTAGTCTTAGCTTTGACTACAACTATGTTTTTGGTGGTGAGGTCTGGACATTGGATAATTTCTATGTCGTCGTCAAACACAGCAATTGCCGCTTTGACTTTCCCACCATCTTGTTTAGTGCACTGGAAGATTCTCACACCTCTATAGTCTCTAACCCTGCCTATTGCTCCAATATAGGGCTCCTGGAGCAGCGCAAAGGCCATCTTTTTTACGTTTGCCTCAAGCATTATCTCTTTTGTTGCTAGTTCCTTTCTTTGCAAGTTTGCTTGGGCTACATAGTATGGTCTCGCTTCAACTGGGGGGGATTTTGTACCTGGGACCACCTTAGCAATAGGCTACGGTTGCCCGCGCCAATGACTCCCATTTTCTACGGATTGGGCATTCTTGACTGAAGGCATTGTGGTCGGTCCGGTCCAGCTTCGCTTGCATGCAGTTACAGCACGCCGGTGCTGCGCCCGCTAGCCAGTCCGCACACTCTGCCCTCATATGAGGTCCACCACAGTGGCTGCATTTTTCTATCGTCTCTTTACAGAAGCGCTTTCCATGTCCATAGCCTAGGCACAGAGAGCACTGCACCAATGGTGACTGGTCTGCTACCCTGATTCTCTGGAGATCGATTTGCACGGTACCAGCTTCGACCAGTCTTTGCCAGATCTTCGGCGATACCCTCAGCACTATGTGGCTTGTGTGCGGGTTCCTGGTGCGCTTTTTGTACACGATCTCCAGTTTTTGGTCTTTGCTCTCTAGACCCTCCATGACAAACTTATTTTGGTTTCTCAATGCTTTCATTATGTCCTCGTCTCGGTTGTACGAGAGGACATCTCTCATGATCACCATTGGGTCCTTGTTTCGTACTTCTTGGACATTTAAGTGAGCCTCTGTGCCTTTCAGCCTTTCCTTAATTAAGTCCCTTTCCTTTTCCGTTCTGCAGCCAACTATTATTTTCCTGTCCTTTGCCTTCCGTATCCTTTCCACAGCGATCCCACCTTCTGTTGCGTTTACTGCCTTTCTGATTCTGTTCAGAACGTCTTCCCCCGTTTCCGTTTCGTCCTTAGACGAAATCACTACCGAGTGTAGTGCGGCCTGTTCCGGGGGCTGTCTCCTGGACGCCGCTACTACACTCGCGTAGGTCGCTCCCTCCAGGGTTTTCTGTTGGTTTTCTATTACCTGCTTCAGTTCTTCTATGCGGTCGTTGCTGTCCCTTATCAACCTGCTGTGCTCCTCTATCCTCATCACTAACTCCTTCCCGACTTCCGCTTCTCTCCTAGGTGATAGTGGGGATGGGGAATGCAGGTCTGGTGTCAGGTTTATTAGTTTCTCACCAACTTTTTGTATCTCACCCTGGTCTTCTTTTAATTTGGATCCCTCTATTTCCGCCTCTTTTACCAACTGGTATAACCTCTCGATCAGCCTCGTGACCTCGGTTTTTATGTCGGTCCGTAGGTTTCGCGCGCTGCCTAACTGCATCTTGGCATTGTTCAGGCAGGCTCTTCCCTCTGCCGTCTTGCTCGCGTATTTCGGCTTTGCCGGAACCGGCGGACTTCCTCCTGCCTGTAATAAGGCGAAGCGGTTTCCCGCCGGAGCCAGTCCAGCCTTCTTCGGAGAGGTTGGGGCTTTTTGCTTTGTGACGGTTTTTCCGGATTCCCATTCCCCAATGCTACGCCTCACTCCTGCGGCTTTATGCTGTTCGCCAGACGGACCTGCCTTGTCCGTCTGGTCTGGGGTTTTCTGGGGGTCCGGGCATGCCTTGTCCCCTGGCATTTTTATTGGAGTGCGGATCCCAAACATTTTGCTGGGGTACTAGAGTAGTGTCGTTGCGGGGGGGATACTATGCAGATACTCTGCGAATTTACTCTGCTTCTCGGGTATATGTTCGCGGGTGCGTCAATTTATAATATTGATTTAATTAAGTAATTAATTATTTAATTAGAATAAGGTTTGTAAAAGTTATATATAGAAAGGTACGTCAATTTATAATTAGATTAAGTTTACTGATTAAAAGTTTGTATAAGTTATATATTTTTGTTTACAGTGTATTAATTTTTTGTTTTCTGTTTCAGGTGTCACCGTGGTCGTCGTGGCAACTTCAACGAGAGAGTGCTGTTCACAGGTACGTGTTTATTAATAAAGTGAGCTCTATGTAGAGTATATAGCTCTACACAGGTATGCCAATGAGTCAGCGATAAAACAGTTAAATACACTAAAACAAACAATCAATATCTTAAATAATCTACTCTATTATAGACTCTACCTAGAGTCTGTCTTAATATACAGGCTGGTAGTCCTGCTACTTGTCAACTTAACTAAAAAATTTTTCGGACTAAATTGGGATCAATAATACATATATGAGGTCAATAAGGTTTGTATAAGTTGTAAATAAATAGTACTTATGCCTAATGTAGGTTTCCCAATTTTAATCCTATTCTTTTTGTTTCAGGTACTCTTCAGCTTCGGCCAGCCAGCGAAAATAGGACACAGGTGGGTAATTTAGAAGTAGTGTGTGAAATGTAGATAAAAAAGAAAATTTTTGCTCTACGTAGAGTCGGTCTCTATATTTTAGCTGAAAGGCCCAAAGCTGCCCTACCACTCGCAAAAAACCCCGTCAAAATCGGAGCTTTGGTTCAGAAGATATGAAGCTTTACAATTTTTACAAATGGCGGACAAAATGGCCGCCAAACTCAAAATGTGCCGTAACTCGGTCAATTTTAGTCGCAGAGAACTGGGATTTTGACTATCCGCAGTATACCCGCTATGAACTATCGCCTACTGGAGTCAGAAAAAATTTTCAAAAACCAGCTCTAAAGGGATGTTTAAAGATAGGCTTGGTCAAGACGAGTCCACCACTGAAAGTCCCATCCCAATACGACAATTAGGTCAAAAGTTATCAAAAGTTTAAAATTTTCAAGATGGCCGCCAATATGGCCGCTCAAAACTAACTTTGGCAGTTTTGGCTCAATTTACCCCGAGTTTGGGGTCAAATGAAAGGGTTTTTTAACCCCAGTCTACTTCGCGCCCTTATAATATAAAATAGAGGCCCCCTATTTAACTATATACAAAAATACCTAAAAAACTCTTAAAAATGCTGTTAAAAATACAATTTTAGTCCGATTCAATCCGGAAAAGCTTTCAAATATTTAAAATTAAATATTAAATCAATTTCTTAACTTACAAAATTTTTAAAAACAACTTTGAGGGTACCTACTTTCAAGGTCAAACATTTAAAAATCTATATCTTAAAAACTACTTATTCGAAAATTCTAAAATTTTGCAAACTTATTAGAAGGTATATGATTAATACAATTTTAATTTAAAAAATTTCGCGCAGTGCTCGCGTTTCCAAAAAATGATTTTTGAAAAATGTACTATATTTTATAATGTTGATTTCTATATCAAAAAATTAACTAATCTAAAATCTAAAAATACACAAATTTAAGTTAAAAGGTAAGAGATTAACTGACATTAATACATTTTTCTTATCTAATAATTTTGGGGTACCTCGAATGTAGGTCAAAAGGTCAAAACAGAATAACTTTAAAACTACCCACTGGAAAAATTTGAAATTTTTTAAGATGTTAGAAGTCTACAAATCTAATTAATATACTAATTAAAATTAGGGGGTCACCGCTCACTTTTACAAAATAATTAATTTTAAAAATTTAACAAAATTTAAAAAGTCTATAACTTTGTCAAATCTTCACCTTTTTCAAATATTAAAGTGCCTCCTGCTTCAGAGCAACAATGTTCAGTTGGTCCCGTTTTCAAAATTTCTCCAGCTGCCCGGGGTCACTGACCTCGTGGCCACGTGGTTTTTGTTTTTTTGGACTTTATTCCGTGCGCTTGCACGGAAAAAATCCAAAATATAGTCCAATGTGTAGGGCGCCAAAATACCTTCTCTTCTGCAGTGGAAAAATTATAGGTCACCGCTCAAAAACGAGCGGCGTTTCACTTTGAAGTTTAAAATTTTTTGTGATTTTCACTTTTTTGTGAATAACTTCGCGCACACAAAACTATCACAGTCGTGTGCGCCTTTACTTTGCGCAACTTTAGATATGTCACAAGTCACTAAAAACACAACTTTTCAATTTTTTGTGAATTTCTTCGTGCGGATCACGACTAATTCGTGGCGCTCTCGAGTGCGGTTCGAGCGCGAATGGTTAGGTTAGGTTAGGTTAGGTTAGGTTAGGTTAGGTTAGGTTAGGTTAGGTTAGGTTAGGTTAGGTTAGGTTAGGTTAGGTTAGGTTAGGTTAGGTTAGGTTAGGTTAGGTTAGGTTAGGTTAGGTTAGGTTAGGTTAGGTTAGGTTAGGTTAGGTTAGGTTAGGTTAGGTTTTTTTTTTTTTTTTTTTTTTTTTTTATAATATACTGCTTCTTCTCGTCACTATGTTTTTTGTGACGGTTGTTTCTTTTCGTTTGTTCTTTCTCGGTATTCTTTTTTTTTTTTTTTTTTTTTTTTTTTCACTTTTCCCTCCCATTCGTTTTATTCTTTTTTTTTTTTTTGTTTTTTCTTCATTCGTATTTAGCTCTTAGTGTATACATCAATCAATCAATAATTCCATTGAACAATAACATCAATCAACCAATAATTCCATTCAATAATAACTGCTTGTTTATGCTATTTCTGTGTAAGGGATTGTGTAGAAACAAATTACAATTTCAATGTATTCATAAAAGGAGAAATTGGTATAATTATTCCTTTGAAAAATTACTTCAATCAATCAATAATTCCATTTAATAATTACTGCTTGTTTATGCTTTTCTGTGTAAGAGATTGCTTAGAAATAAATTACAATTTCAATGTATTCATAAAGAGAATAGAAATTACTAAATTAATCATTTATAGTAAAATTAAAAACGGTTATTAAATCAAAATCAAATTATACATTAAAATACAAACTCCAAAAATTACTAAATTTGCCCAATTATAGCAAAATTGAAAATATTAATTAATCTTCAACCTTACCACAACCAAGCAAATCCAGTAATTTAGCTCTAAGTGTATACATCATTCAATCAATAATTCCATTGAATAATTACATCAATCAACCAATAATTCCATTCAATAATAACTGCTTGTTTATGCTATTTCTGTGTAAGGGATTGTGTAGAAACAAATTACAATTTCAATGTATTCATAAAAGGAGAAATTGGTATAATTATTCATTTGAATAATTACTTCAATCAATCAATAATTCCATTTAATAATTACTGCTTGTTTATGCTTTTCTTTTCTTTTCAAGAGATTGCTTAGAAATAAATTACAATTTTAATGTATTCATAAAGAGAATAGAAATTATTAAATGAATCATTTATAGTAAAATTAAAAACGGTTATTAAATCAAAATCAAATTATACATTAAAATACAAACTCCAAAAATTATTAAATTTGCTCAATTATAGCAAAATTGAAAATACTAATTAAAATCAAAAATGCCATGCTATTACAATATATTTTATAAACAATTTCTAAAATAAAATAGTTCTTTATTAAAACAAAACAAATTGATAATAGTTACTATTACGCTATGATAATACTGTTAAATTAAACTAGCAGGCTTTTAAACTATAGTGGACCCATTCGCCCTTGCAGCTTTTCGCAAAATGCTCTCTGCAAAGGCGAGGAAATGGGTTCGGCGGTTGTCGTCGTTGATGGAGTCTCTTATACTATCCTTTATTAGCTTCAGACCCGCCTTGCACTCGTACTCATGCCGCTCCAAGCCGTATTTTGGACATTCTAACAAAATGTGTACTATTGTTTCAGGACTCGTGTCATCGCAAGTGCAAAACGGATCATCTGCCAGCTTAAAACGATTAAGGTAAGCTCTTATTCCTGTATGTCCGCTAAACAGTTGCGTTCTCAATGCGTTTGTACTAATCTTAGATAGGACTCTGTAGGCTTGTTTTACTTCGGGGAAAAACATCTTCGTGACTTCTCCTGTTGCGGCTTCAGTGTATCTTAGCTGCCACTCGTTTAGTGTTTCATCCCTGATGGAGTGTTTTGAGTAGGACAACGGCAACGCCTCGTATGCTGGAGCCACTTTCATTTTTGTTGCAGACTTTGCAAGTTCGTCAGCCCGCTCGTTGCCGATGATGCCAACATGTGCCTTTATCCAGTGCAACCTGACTTCGTTGCTTTCCTGGTTAATTTCTTTGAGGACTTGCTGTATTTCTGCCGCAATTGGGTTCTCTGTGCAGGGATCGCAGATGGATTCCAGAGCAGATCGTGAATCACTTATTATGTTACCACTTGTTGACTTATCTCTCAGGAAGATAACTGCTTTTAGAATGGCTGTCATCTCAGCTTGGAACACGGAACAGTAGTCTGCTAGTTTGATCTTCATGGACTTGTATTCCTTATTACGATTCCAGCACGAAACTGCGGCTCCTACTTTCCCATCAAGCTTACTTCCGTGGTTAGGTTAGGTAAGGTTAGGTTAGGTTAGGTTAGGTTAGGTTAGGTTAGGTTAGGTTAGGTTAGGTTAGGTTAGGTTAGGTTAGGTTAGGTTAGGTTAGGTTAGGTTAGGTTAGGTTAGGTTAGGTTAGGTTAGGTTAGGTTAGGTTAGGTTAGGTTAGGTTAGGTTAGGTTAGGTTAGGTTAGGTTAGGTTAGGTTAGGTTAGGTTAGGTTAGGTTAGGTTAGGTTAGGTTAGGTTAGGTTAGGTTAGGTTAGGTTAGGTTAGGTTAGGTTAGGTTAGGTTAGGTTAGGTTAGGTTAGGTTAGGTTAGGTTAGGTTAGGTTAGGTTAGGTTAGGTTAGGTTAGGTTAGGTTAGGTTAGGTTAGGTTTTTTTTTTTTTTTTTTTTTTTTTTTTTTTTTTTTTTTTTTTTTTTTTTTTTCCTGTCCGGGCGCAGAGGCCCGGCCCGCGAGCTAGCCTAACCTCCGACATGGGGATCGGAGTCTTTAATAAAACGCAAGAGTATTTTATTCGCTGCCCTCATGCCATTGGGCTTTACAGTCTATGGGCTTAACTAATCTTAAATTATTACACATATTACATACGATACTAAATAAGGAATACAGGTTACAATAGTGGAATATACAGGATATTTTTACAGACATTATAGAATTTTTTAACTACTTCTATTACTACTATTTTATATATACATGGTTACATAATTTATTACTACCCTAGTTTCTTACTGCACTATATTACTTAAATCTATTTACTTATACTAATTATCTTATATGCTGGTTTAATATATTTTTACAATATACAATCAACATATTTTATATACTACTTATTTCTATTAATTACTATTTCTGCCAGTTGTATGCAATAATTTATAAATCTACCTCTCAACGTCTCATCTACCATAAACATTTTTACATTATTGGGATTCATCTCGGCATCCAGCGAAACCTCAGCTTCATATCTCTTTAGACCAAAGACGGGACACTCAAAAAGAATATGTTGGACCGACTCACTGGCATCTGGCTCACAGACGCACGATGGGTTCTCCTTACACTTGAACCGAGTCAGGTATTCTGAGAACCCACCGTGCCCTGTCATAACCTGAGTGACTATGTTGGTGGGCTGTAATTGTCTTACTATTTTATAGGCTACTGTCACGTCAGGAAGAAACATCTTCGTGACAGATGCCGTCTGTCCCAACTTGTATCTCCGGTTCCATTTATCAATAGACTCCAATCGGATTTGTCTCTTGATAAATGAAACCGGACACTCTTCGTAGTCTGGCCTCCTCTTTAGTCCGAGTGCAGCCTCCTTTGCCAGTTGATCCGCACGTTCATTTCCAGCTAGACCGGCGTGGGCTTTCACCCAGAACAAGGATATCTCCTTTTTCTGGAGTCTGCCGGTCGTGAGGTTGTTGCGGATCTCCATGGCCAGGGGATGCGTGGCATACTGGTTTGTGACGGTTTCCAGCGCCGACCTAGAGTCGCTGTATATACCAAAGGTATCCTCGGGCCGTTTTAGGATCTCTTCCGTGGCTCTGCATATGGCCAGTAGTTCCGCCTGATACACCGTGCAGTACGATGACAGCTTCAGCTTGAGGGTTTTGGTCTCGGCTTCACTGTTCCAGATGGACAGTGCTGCTCCGACTTTGCCCTCAATCTTACTGCCATCGGTAAACACCCTTACTGCTTGGTTATTGTGGACTTCCACATACTGCTGGTGCATCAGGGTCACGAACTCCAGACACATATGTTTTGCCGGATGGGGAGATCTTTCGTATGGAGCCATTATCTCTATCTCTCTATCTCCTATCACCGGCTGGGGCACCCCCCTCTTTGCTCGGTACAGGGCGGCTGCCTCTTGTATCCTGAGGTCGAGTGGGAGTATCCCAGCCAGTATTAGTGCCGAGTTAAGAGAGACAGTACGGTATGCCTTGCACAGCTTCTGGGCGAAACCTCTCTGGACTGCATTGAGGTGTTTCTGCAGACCCAGTTTTTCGGTTGCCGGCGCCCAGACGCTGGCCGCATATATGATAATTGGCTCCACTACGGCGTATTAATTTTTTGTTTTCTGTTTCAGGTGTCACCGTGGTCGTCGTGGCAACTTCAACGAGAGAGTGCTGTTCACAGGTACGTGTTTATTAATAAAGTGAGCTCTATGTAGAGTATATAGCTCTACACAGGTATGCCAATGAGTCAGCGATAAAACAGTTAAATACACTAAAACAAACAATCAATATCTTAAATAATCTACTCTATTATAGACTCTACCTAGAGTCTGTCTTAATATACAGGCTGGTAGTCCTGCTACTTGTCAACTTAACTAAAAAATTTTTCGTCAAAATCGGCCGGCCAGTTCCAGAGATACGAAGCTTTAAAGTTTTTCAAAATGGCGAAACAAAATGGCGTCTTTATTGAAAAACCCCCGTAACTTCGTTAATTTTGAAAATAATTTTGAAATAAAATAAAAATGAAGATAAAATAATACAACTTTTGTCAACTTACACTATTATAGAGTCCTATTCTAAGTTAAAAAGATCGGCGCAATAAAAAACGCAAAAAGAAACACGATCCGCGTCAAAAAAAAAAAAAATAAAAATAAAATAAAAACAAAAATTATAAAACAATAAAAATATGTCGACTCTATGTAGAGTCGGTTTCTATACACAGGCAGGTAGTCCTGCTACCGGTCAATTAAACAGAGAAAATCCCGTCAAAATCAGACGGCGGGTTCGCGAGATATAACGCTTTAAGTTTTTACAAGATGGCGGACAAAATGGCCGCCAAAACTTGTAATTGAAATATCTCGATCAGTAAAGGACCCAGAATTTCGGGATTTTGGCAGACGTATGTACCACGTCCCCGTCTAGGTTCCAACACAGATTGTAGAGTCCAAAAAATTGAGCTCTACCTAGAGCACCAGATCATATCAAATCAGAGAGGGGGAAGTAACGGTATCAGCGGTGAAAACCCCGTCCCAATCGGACCACTCTAGCGAGGGCTATGCCCGTTTAAAACAATCCAAAATGGCGTCCAAAATGGCCGTTCAAGGACTATCTCCGGCAGTTTATGTCCGAACTGGACCGTGTTTGGACTTGTTTTAAAGGGCAGAACCTACACTATGGCTTGGGATGGTCCACGTGCTGATAGGATCCCCCCCTGATTTAATAATTTCAAAAAACACTAAAAATAGCACTAAAAATGACCTAGCTACGCTAATATTCACCGTAACTTCCTGAAATTTTGCACAGACCCTTCTACAATTTTTAATGAACTATCCTTAAATTAATAATTATTCTAAATTTAAAATAAGGGGTACCTCGTGGTCACCCTTAATTTTCAAAAAATTTTTTCTCAGAAACTAGCTGAGTGATCTAGGTCCAAATTTTTATATTTTATAAAGATCCTTAAAATCTATACAAAAACAATTTAAAAAACATACGTCGTCGATCTTTTGATCGAGATAAAAAAGTTTAAAATTTTACAAAAATTTAAAACTACCCTAACTTTGTCAAAAATTTACTTAGGTCTAAACGAAAAGTGCCTCCCTGATCTCTGCAGCGGTGTCCCAATGGTCCAATTGTCAGCTTCCTCCTGGCTGTCCTGGATCGCCGACCTCGTGGCCACGTGGTTATTGTTTTTCTGCCTTTATCTCCGCGCTCCTGCGCGGGAAAAATCGGGAGAGGCAGAAAAACAATAGTGCTCCTGGAGGCCTTTCAGATGGCACCATAAAAAGTATATGTTACCGCTGCAGAACTTGAATAAAAACCACTTTAAACTTTTAAATTCTTGAAATTTTCACTTTTTCTGTGATAACTTGGTGACGAAACCACTTAGCGACACAGCGTTTGCACAGCCGTGTGCGCCTCGTGATTCCTCAAATTTTGATGTATCACACGGCACTTTAAAACACTTTTTCAAATTTTTGCGAATTTTTTCGCGTAGAGGTAGGGTTGTAAGTGGGCGCTCCGGAGTGCGGTTGGAGCCAGACTGGTTAGGTTAGGTTAGGTTAGGTTAGGTTAGGTTAGGTTAGGTTAGGTTAGGTTAGGTTAGGTTAGGTTAGGTTAGGTTAGGTTAGGTTAGGTTAGGTTAGGTTAGGTTAGGTTAGGTTAGGTTAGGTTAGGTTAGGTTAGGTTAGGTTAGGTTAGGTTAGGTTAGGTTAGGTTAGGTTAGGTTAGGTTAGGTTAGGTTAGGTTAGGTTAGGTTAGGTTAGGTTAGGTTAGGTTAGGTTAGGTTAGGTTAGGTTAGGTTAGGTTAGGTTAGGTTAGGTTAGGTTAGGTTAGGTTAGGTTAGGTTAGGTTAGGTTAGGTTAGGTTAGGTTAGGTTAGGTTAGGTTAGGTTAGGTTAGGTTAGGTTAGGTTAGGTTAGGTTAGGTTAGGTTAGGTTAGGTTAGGTTAGGTTAGGTTAGGTTAGGTTAGGTTAGGTTAGGTTAGGTTAGGTTTTTTTTTTTTTTTTTTTTTTTTTTTTTTTTCCTGTCCGGGCGCAGAGGCCCGGCCCGCGAGCTAGCCTACATGCTGTCTCCTCCAATGTGGATTTGGAGTCTTTCTTACTGAATGATTGTACACGGGGTGAGTATCTTTATTTCTTAACCTAGCATGGATATTTGATCTTTATTTCTTATTATCTATTTTGCTTATTATTATTATTTTATACATTTTAATATCTTATCACTATTGTCCAAACTATTGACATAGGTTAACTTAATTTACATTTCACTATTTTATAATGTTCCTATATATACTTTATTATACATATTCAGCATTATTATATCCGTTTTCTTATTTGACTTCTTAGATATTATACCTAAATTTACACAGCACTTTAATATAAACATTTCTCCTGAACTTATAATTATCGATTATTTTGACATGAACTTGACACTATTACACTCATATAGATTATTTTTATTTACATTTCCTTATTTTTATAATGTTCCTATATATACTCATTATATATAAAACAACATATTTATTATCTATTCTTATTTCTACATATAACTTTTTTACCTATATTAATACAATAATCTATAAACACATTTCTACTTTCTTTATCCCTAATTATCAAATATATATTTTCCTTTCTTAAGGCAATGTTTAGATTTTGCTCAAGCTCATATCTCAGCAAGCCATAGATGGGACATTCCAACAGGACGTGTTCAACCGTCTCTGCTTTATCCGGCTCACATGGGCACGATGGGTCCTCCTTACACTTGAACCGGTTCAAGTATTCTGAGAACCCACCGTGCCCCGTTAAAACCTGGGTCAATACATTTGAAATTTCCATCTTCCTAATTATTTGATGGGCCTCAATTGCGTCAGGAAAGAAAAGCTTAGTCACGGCCGCTTTGTCCTCTGATTTATATCTCCGGTTCCATACGTCAAGCGAATCCTTACGGATTTGTCGCTTGACGTATGAGACCGGACACGCATCATAGTCAGGCTTTTTCTTTAACTTCAGTGCGGCATCTTTGGCTAGCTCGTCGGCTCTTTCATTACCGTTCATCCCAGCGTGCGCTTTGATCCAAAATAAAGATGTATCTTTATTTTGGAGTTTAATGGTTTCCAGGTTCTGTCTGGCTTCTGTTGCTAAGGGATGAACGGAGCCATGATTCGTCACCGTCTCCAAAGCCGCCCGCGAGTCACTGTAAATACCATAACTGGTTTCGTGGCGCTTTAGAATCTCCCGCGTGGCTCGACATATGGCGTATAGTTCCGCCTGATAGACCGTGCAGTGAGATGGCAGCTTCAGTTTGAGGGATTTGATCTCCGCTTCGCCATTCCATAAGGATAGCGCCGCGCCGACCTTATCCTCAATCCTGCTGCCATCCGTGAAGATTCGGACTGCCTGTTTGTTATGTTTTTCAACATGCTGTGGGTCTATCAGGTTTATGAACTCTAAGCTCATATGCCTTGCCGGATGTGGGCGCAGACTAAACGCCACTCTGCTCTCTACCTCCCTGTCCCCCAAAAATGGCTGAGGAACTCCGCGCCTGGCTTCGTACAAGGCTGCCGCCTCACGGATTCTGATGTCCAGCGGCAGAATCCCAGCCAGTATTAGAGCCGAATTTAGGGAGACAGTTCGGTAGGACTTTGTGAGCTTCTGGGCAAAAACCCTTTGGACCGCGTTTAATTGCCGTTGCACCTTTAGCTTTCCCGTCGCATTTGCCCACGCGCTGGCCGCATATGTCATGACCGGCTCCACTGCTGCCTTGTAGATGATCCGGATCACTTCCGGGTGCAGACCCCAACTGACCCTGGCGGCTCTCGACAACTGCTTGTAGAAGTTCAACGCTCTGACGCAGGTGTTCGCGGTATGTTTGTTGAATGTTAGCTTATTGTCGATTGTGAGTCCCAGGATCTTAACGTCTTCTGACATGGCAATGTCGACCCCTCCCATGCTCAGCAGTGGCGTATCGAATTTAAGTTTGCGTGTAATAGTCATAGCGCAGGTTTTATGTGGCGCAAATTTGAGCTTGTTTTCGATACCCCACTCCTGAACATAGGCGAGAGCGGCATTGGCTTGTCTCTGCACCTCCAGTGCCGTGTGACCATCAAACAGTAGGACCACGTCATCCGCGAATGCCTGCACGTGGACACCCCGTCGCTGAAGTCCCTTGAGAAGAGGATCGAGAAGAAGGTTCCATAGCAGTGGTCCGCCAATGGAACCCTGGACGCAACCCTTGTTTGTGTGCTTAATATATTCGTGCGCGGCGTATCTAACCCTTACCGTTCTATCATCCAGGTAGCTATCTATGACCCTTCTCAAATTTACAGGGCAACCCGCCTCCGCCAGTCTCACTCTGATGGCCGGCCACCATGCGCTATCGAAGGCTCCCTCTATGTCCAGTGATACCATGACTATCAGTTTCTTTTGGTCAAGTTTGCTATGGATGTGTTTCATCAGGTCATAGAGGGAGTCCTCGGTACTTTTTTGCGGCATGAACCCGTACTGACAGGCGCTCATTTTTGGTACTAAGTGCCATTTGAGCCGTCCCATCACCATCTTCTCAACCACTTTACCCATGACCGGTAGCAGTCCTATGGGCCTGTACGATTTCGGATTGGTGTAATCGTCTTTACCCGGCTTCCTTAGGACTACCACCGTAGCTTCTTTCCACATTGTGGGAAAGTGGCCGAGGTGCAGACACTTGTTTGAAAGCGCGAGAAACAACTCAGGATCGTGGGATATCACCTTGCTACAAATATCTGCAGTTAAACCGTCTGCCCCCGGAGCCTTCTTTGGGTTGAACGTCTTCACAGTGAATCTTAGCTCTTCGATAGTAAACGGAGGGTCATGTTCTTCATCATGCATCCAACCGTTTACTTTTTCAGCTTCCTCTCTAGTTCGACTGTGAATTTCGTTATCATCCCTCTTCAGGTCTTCGGGGTAGAACGTCTCCGCTAAGAGCCTAGCTGATTCTTCCCCGCTCAGAGCCTTCCCGCCACTCACCAGAGGCAAGTCCTCCTGACGTTTCTTGGTCCTACCAATCACCCTGTAAATTCCGTGCCATACTCCTTCTCTTTCTTGTTTTTCACAGAACCCCTTCCAACTGTCAATCTGTGCCTTCTTGGCTTCACTCTCATATTTTTGTTTTGCTTGCAGGTACTCATCGACAACCTTCGCTCTTCGGATTGACGCTGCGCATCTGATTCTACGCCTCCTGGTGACGACTTCTCTCCTCAGCTTCGCCAGTTCTTCGGACCACCACGGCAAGGTAAGTTTTTCTTCCATTTTCTTTTTAGGTATTGTTTGTGTGCATGTGTTTATTATTATATTTGTATATTTTCCTATTGTTTGCTCTAGTTCCTTTTTATTATTAATATTATTTATTTCTGTTTTATTAATTTTATTCTCCAATAACAATTGAGCCAGTTTCTCATGGAATTGGCTCCAATTTGCCTTTTTTGTGTTGTATATTCTAGTAGTCCTTTTTATGTTTATTCCTTTTGCCTTTTCTAGTCTAATTTTAAAAGTTATGCCGTTGTGGTCCGAGCTCATCAGATCATCTTCCACTTTCCAGTCCTCCACCAGGTTAAGCATATCCTCAGAGCAGGCAGTCACATCCACGTGGCTAGCGTACTCTTTATTTCCCCTTATTGTATAAAATGTCGGAGTATCGCCTTCGTTGAGCACCTGCAAGCTCATTTCTTCTAGTGCTCCGGCCATTTCTACCCCTCTTTTGTCTACTTTCTTGCTACCCCACCATGTGCTCTTTGCGTTGGTATCGCCTCCCATTATTGTTTTTCTAGGTCCAAGCTCTTCCTTTATCTTTTTGAGCTGCTCCAAGTATGGCTCTATGGGCTGGTCTGGCTCAAAGTAAAAAGAGACAGCAACGATCTCCCAGGCACTAGTTCGGATTTTCACCACAACGATGTTGTTAGTGGTGAGTTTCGGGTACTGTTCTACGTCAATATCGCTGTCGAAGACGGCTATTGCCGCTTTGACGTTCCCTTCTCCTTGTTTAGTGCTCTGGTAGATCCTTGCTCCTCTGTAGCTCTTCACACTTTTAGCCCCGCCCACATACGGCTCCTGGAGCAGCGCAAAAGCCACTTTCCTTTTGCTAGCCTTCATCATGAGCTCGTGTGTGGCTAACTCTTTTCTCTGCAGGTTTGCTTGGACTGCTAGGTAGGACCTTCTATTGGTTTGGGTGCTGTTGTTAATTCCCACCATGGAGCCCTCAGCAATACGCTATCGTGGCACGGGCCAGTGCATCCCACTTACGCCGCACTGCACATTCCTGACTGAACGCGCTATGATCGGTAAAGTCAAGTTTTGCATGCGTGCAGTTGCAGCAAGTCGGAGTTCCACCAGCCCGCCAGTCAGCGCACTCCGATCGCAGGTGTGGTCCCCCACAGTGGCTGCACTTCTCTACCGTCTGCTTACAGAAACGCCTGCCATGTCCGTATGCTAGGCAGAGAGAGCACTGCACCAGGGGGGACTGGTCCGCAACCCTGACCTTTTGCAGGTCTATGTGGACGGCTCCTGCTTCTATGGCTCGGGCCCATATTTTGGGAGACACCCTAACTACGATGTGAGACGTTTGGGGGTTTCGGGACTTTCTTCGGTACCGGACTTCCATTCTGTCTTCTTGCTTCTCCAGGCCCAGGAATACTCCCCTGTTCTGATTCCTAAATGCCTTCAGGACGTCCTCATCCGTGTTATATTGGAAGACGTCTCTGAGCAGTAGAAGAGGATCTTTGTTCTTTATGTCCTCGACCTGGAGTTGGCCTTCTGCCTTTCTAAGCCTTTCTCTTAGCTTACTCCTTTCTTCCTCTGTTTTACAGCCTATAATTATCTTCCTATCTTTTGCCTTTCTGACCCTGTCCATCGTTATCCCGCCTTCTTTGGCTTTGATAACGCTTCGTATTTTATCCAGTACCTCGTCGCCGGTTTTGCCTTCGTCCTTGGAGGTGATAATGACCGAGTGCAAAGCCGTCTGACCGGGGGGCTGCCTCCTAGCCGACTGAGCCACTACACTAGCATATGAGACCCCCTCCAGGGTTTTCTGTTGTTTTTCCAGTGCATGCTTTAGCTCCTCCATTTGCTCGCTGCTGTCCTTTATTAACCGGCTGTGTTGCTCCATCCTCTTAATCAACTCCTTCTCAAACTCGGATTCCCTTCTTGGGGATAAAGAGGATGGAGAAGGAGGGTCCGCGGGTTTTCGTAGGTTCTCTCTAGCCTCACCCTCGCCCTGATCCTTCTTTTGTTTTGCTTGCTCAGCTTCCGCCTCTTTCACAAGCTGATACAGACGTTCCACAGCCTTCGTGACCTCGAGTTTGATTTCTGTCCTCAGGTTTCGCGCACTGCCAAGTTGTAATTTGGCCGAGTTTAAGCAGGCTCTTCCCTCCGCCGTCCTATTCAGGTATTTAGGCTTTACCGGGACCGGCGGACTTCCTTCCGCCTGTAATACGGCGAAGCGGTTGCCCGCCGGGGCCGGTCCAGCCTTTTTCGGAGTGTTTGGAGCCTTGCTTTTGGTGATGGTCTTTCCCGTCTCCCATTCACCTATGCTGCGCCTTACACCTGAGGCTTGCGTCTGTGTTTCAGAAGGTCCTGCCTCCTCAGTTTGGTCGGGGGTTCTGTGAACGTCAGGGCTTGCCTTTCCCCCTGGCAATTTGACAGGGGTGCGGATCCCAAACATGTCCGGTTATTATTATTAAAATTAAACAATTTGTAAAATAAAGTAAAATAAAATAAGATGTCAATACAAAAAAAAATATAAAAAACTACACTATTACACGAAAATAAAAGATTTGTATAAGTTATAAATTAAAAATTTGTCAAAAGATATGTGACTCTACGTAGAGTCCGTCTATGTTAACTAATAGATAGGCCCGTATATGACCTATACTATACAAAAAATTTTTTTTTTTTTTTTTTCAAAATCGGTTGCACGGTTGACGAGATATGAGCCTTTTCAAAAACTTCCAATTTGGCGGTCAAACGGTCAAAATACAATGTCAAAATAGCAAAATACAATGTAAAAATAGGTATAACAGGGATGGCTATTTCGTCCCTATCCACATCTCCGCCTCACTAGGCGGGGTCGAAAAATTTTTCTTGCTCTACCTAGAGCCCCGACTCTACCAAGATCCAGGTCAACCAAAAGGTGAAGCAAAGACGGTATCAGTCGTGAAAACCCCGTCTCAATCAGACCACTCTAGCCAAAGTTGTGAAGGAATTAAAATTTTCAAGATGGCGGACAAAATGGCCGCCACTTTCAAATTCTTCCACAACTTTGCGAGTTTTCGTCGTAGAGAAACGCGGTTTCAAGCAGAGTATACTGCCTGGCACAGTCTTCACTTTCCACCGGCTGGTTCTGGTAAAAAATGAGAGACTCTACATAGAGTTCTAACCGGTCTTGGCAGACGCTCAGACTGACGGCAATATCAAAATAAAAAACCGCTTTCTAATCGGTCAATCCGTTGCTAAGTTATCACCGTTTTCATCAATCAAAGATGGCGTCCAATATGGCCGACAAAAGGCTAACTCTGTCAGTTTTTGTCCTAAGTAGGCCGTGTTTGGGCTTGTTTTAAAGGCCCAGACCACAGCAGTAATTTACACCCCACAACGTAATTATGAAACCACCCCCCGATTTAATAAATACAATAAACCCCAAAATTTTCACAAAAACTAACCTATCTAAGTCAATTTTCGCTAAAAATTCCCGGAAATTTATGCAAATCCTACTTAAATTTATTGACTAATTTATCCTAATAAACTTAAATTTCTAAATTTAAAATTAAGGGTACCTCGTGTACCTACTAAATTTAGAAAAAATTATATCTTAAAAACTAGCTGATGAACCTATGCCAAATTTTTTATATGTTGTAGAGGTCCCTATGATCTATACAAACTTAACTTAAAAAAGGGGGGTCACTGATCTTTTGACTTAATTAAAAATATTTAAAATTTACCAAAAATTTAAAAACGCTATAACTATGTGAAAACTTATCCTATTTAAAATCTGAAAACGCCTTCCGGTTGCCCTCGAAGGTGTCTTGGAGGCCCCGACGTCAGCAGTTCCCTGGCAGCTTCGGATCACCGACCTCGTGGCCACGTGGTTTCTTCTTTTTTGCTATTATTTCCGCGCGCCTGCGCGGAAAAAATCGGCAAAAATGCCTAAAATATGGTCCTTCTGGAGGCGCTTCCGGAGGCACTTTAAAAAGTATATGTCGCCGCTGTAGAACTCGTTTGACACTCACTTTAAACTTTCAAAATCCTCAAATTTTCGGTTTTTTTTTGTTATAAACTCTTGAATTTTGCACTTAGCGCAACGGTGTTTTCACGCCCGTGTGCGCCTTGTGATTCCGCAGATTTCGGTGTATCGCACTGTTAAAAAAGTCACTTTTTACTATTTTTACCGAATTTTTTAGCGTGGAGGCACGAGTGTAAGTGGGCGCTCTCGACCGCGGTAAGAGCCAGACTGGTTAGGTTTTTTTTTTTTTTTTTTTTTTTTTTAAACTATGCTCCACAGACTGCAGTCCGTGCTCTTTTTTAATTTAATTCTTTATTTAGTAACTCATTATTTTATTACAAACTTAAAATTAAGAGACTTACTCAGTAAGGAAACTTGATATTGACTTAATTCTAGTTGATACATAATGTTCTTGTTATTTATATAAATACAATGAATACCATTATCGTTATGCTAGTTTAAATTATACATATCATTTTGTTTTTGAAGACAATTTTGGTTATTTTATGTTATAAGATCTATAATTAAAACATTCATTTTGTTTAATTGTTGTTATATAGTGATATATGAAGTTAGAGTATACATGGTTATAGTTGTTAGAGTTACTTCTTAGGTGGATTTTATTATACATTGTTAGCTTTATTATAATTAGGCTTGGGTATACATCTGTTACATATTGTTATGGTTAATATTTTTTTTTTTTTTTTTTTTTTTTTTTTTTTTTATTTTTTTTTTTTTTTTTTTTTTTTTTTTTATTGTTTTTTTTTCTTTTTTACAAAGTTACTATAAAATTATTTTCCTATTGGTTACAGAATTTAGTAAGATACGATTTGTTACATGAAGTTTATGAGGATAGTGGTTAACCCTGTTCGTCCATCCGTCCCAACTCGCGAGCGAGTTTCTCAACGACCGCTGCGTTTCGGTGTTTGATGGCCATTTTTAGGTTGTATTCCACTATTTTTTTGGTTGACGCTGCCATTGCTCTTTTGATAAAGTACCCTATCGCGTCGTTTTGGTCATCCGTGTGGTAGGTACAGCTGGTGGTATGCCGTGACACTGCTACCACCGCATGGGGTACGCTCTGATGTAAATCTATTGTTTTTGATGTGGTTTTAACAATGATTACCGTTTCGAACGTTAACCCCTGCGCTTCGTGGATGGTCAGTGTACGCGATCCTGTGCCCTTACCGTATCCCTGGTCGATGAGACATTGCTTCTCGCTTTGGGTATGGACCAGGAATAGAGTGTTTTGGAGCGTATGGGGTATTTGAGCACCGGTGTAATTTTGTATGTTAAGAGAACGCGCACTTAGTGTTGAAGAGTATATACCGGAGTATACCTCTCTTAGTGCATAGGCAACATCCATGGGGTTCCGGTGTGTACATAGCAACTCCTGGCTGATGTTTGTTACCAGGTTTGGGCGGCAGTACCTCATTTCGAAGAGATTTTCTCTATCGATGAAAGGCAACTGGTTGACATCTCCGATGAGGACCATTTCTTTGGCACCGCACAGCTTGGCTGCCATGACTATGGCTCCGAAGTGGTTCATGAGAGCCTCGTCAACCATGAGACGGTTGCATTTGTCCGACTCTCTGAAGCCATTAACCAAGACAGAAGCCATAGTGCGGACCCTGGTCTTGACAAGATCACCAACACGGAGCGCTAGTTTCTCCCTTAGGTCACTAGCAGCATTAGATGTTGTGGTGATGATGACGTCCTTGTCAGCATCGAAGTGCCCTACCACCCAGGTTGTCTTACCACACCCCGGAACTCCGTTGACCCACTCAATTGTTGGCGGCACCCAGTCCCTCCAGACAGATCCTGTGACTTGAGTTCCCGACATGGATTTCGCCATGTCGAGAATCTTGTCGTCCAGTAGAATCCTGGTGCACTTTGCAACAACAACCAAGGGGTCTCCTTTTGGGGTGTTGAATTTAGGTACTCCGGTCTCAGTCTCTTCGCTGCTGAGTGCCACGAAGCCACTTGTTGCGTTGTATGCTGCCATATAGCTTCCTGACATTTTGCCCTTGATGACCTGGGAGTTGTCGTTGTTGTATATGGCTGCCTCTGCCTCCTCGAGCTTTTCCTTTAGTAGGTTTTGATTACCCTGCTCAAAATTTGCCAAGATGGTTTTGCAAACCTTGAGATTGACCTCAGAGGTTGCTCGTGTAATGGCCAAAAACTCAAGGAAGGCGTTGTACGCGTGGTCTCGTGGAACCTTTGCATCTATTAGACGAGGCGGAGTTACCTGCCCCATGTCAGCTCTTGTCCTGTTTTTATTTGTTGGAGCCTTTGCTGTTGCTGTTGTAGTTTTGACTGTTGTTGATGATGGATTTCCTGACAGCCCTTGCAGCATTGAGCTGAAGGTGTTTAGAAATCCCTTGAGGTGGCCTCCGACTTTGGATCTTTTCTTACGTTCCATCATGCCACTCTGGTGGGCTGCGTCTTTCTCGGCGACTGCTTTTTGTTGGACGCGTTCGGATCCACTGATCGAGGTAGGTATTGGGTGTCCCCAGCTGTCGGTTGTAGTTTTTGAGTCGTGCGCTCTTAGATAGTTTAGGTTTTCACCTCTATCTTCGTACACAACCACCTCATGTTGTTCAGAGGCTTTTATACAACCTAGCCGGTCTGCGACTTCTCCCTGCTCATACCCGACCATCATTGCATCCACACTTATTACACGTGGAACTTCCACCACTCTTCCCGTTTCCCCCAACATGGTGAGCATCGAGCATGCCTGTGTGAAGGGGGAATTTCCTTCCAATGTGAGTAGAGCGATCGTCTTATTTCGCGATCGCACCAGTCGACATCGGTGGCCCGCCACTTCTGTTTCAGGTAGTGCACTGTACATTTTGTGCTTCATGGTCGTTTTTGAAGTGCTCCCATTTATGAGTGACGCCAAGCCCGGTGAAATGGCGACGCGATTTCTAGCCCCGATTCGGCAGAAACCTATTCCGAGCCGTTCGTTGTTGCTATCCATGAAGAGTGCCACTCCTCGGATTCTTATCCCTGGCACTCCTTTCTCTCCACATGCAAGCAGTGAATGGATAGCGACGCTCTTCGTAGTAGGTTTCTGCTGTGAGCCGGTGCCATTGGTGGTAGTTGGGGCTTGGCTAACAGGTGTTGGTTGTGATTCAAGGGGCGGAAGGTTAGTGTGTCTCTTAGCAGCAGTTCGGAAGATCTTCTCGGCGAAGGACAGAAAGTGTGGTCTGCTGGCCGGGTCTGCAAGTATGCTATGCAGTTCCGGTTCAACCAGTTTTCTGTCAATCCGAGTTTCTAGATCGGTCCGAGCCGCTAGGAAACGTGGGCAGTCGAGTATGATGTGAAGTATACTTTCACTGATTTCCGAGTCGCACTCGCAACCCGGGCTGTTTTTCAGCTTAAATCTGTGAAGATACTCGGCTATCCCTCCGTGGCCTGTCAAGATCTGCACTTGTGTATGTGTAAGTTTTGTGGTGCGAGTTAGCCGATACGCTTTTTGGACGTCTGGAAGGAACCTCCTTGTTAGTGCGCCTGTTTTGGAGGTTTCGTATCGATCCTGCCATTTGCGGATCGACTCTTCACGAATTTTCCTCCTAATGTAGGACAGTGGGATCCTTCCATAGTCCTGTGTGGCGTCACCGAGTGCCGCTGCTTTTGCCAGCTCGTCAGCTCTCTCATTTCCTGTGGTGCCAACGTGCGCTCTCAGCCAGAACATCCGGACTTTCCGTCCATCCTCCAAGATCCTCCCGATGTTTTCCTTTATGCTTCTCGCCAGGGGATGGCTCAGACTTGGGTTTCGGAGCAGGTCGAGTGAAGATCTTGAGTCACTCAGTATGTTGACTATCGGTTCCCTGCTCGAATTTACCATCTGAAGTGCCCTGTGTAGTGCATACAGTTCCGACTGGAAGACTGTGCAAGCGGGGTGAAGCTTAAAGGTGGCGAAGTTTGATTCCTTTCCCTCCTCCCACCATGTCAGGGCAGCACCTACTTGGTCGTTGATTTTGCTGCCGTCTGTGTATATTTGGGGTCCGCTGACATGCTGGATGGAGTCTTCGAGGAGTTCATACTCCGTGGACATTAGGGTAGATGGATGGGGTTGGTCCAGGTATCCCACTCGGAGTTCAAGCTCCGTTCCAGGTGGGAGGTAGTCCTGGGAGAGACCTTTTTTGGCTTTGTACAGGTTTGCCGCCTCATGGATCCTGAGGTCCAGTGGAAGCAAACCCGACAGCGCGAGTGCTGAAGTGAGAGAGACAGTCCGGTAGGACCTGCACACCTTTTGGGCAAAACCTCTCTGGAGGGCATTGAGCTGCTTTTTGTTCATTTCCAGCTCTGCCGCTCGAGACCATGCGCTTGACGCGTATGTCATTATAGGTTCTACCACTGCGATGTATATGGTTCTCGTGATCTCGCTGTTTAGTCCCCACGTTACTTTAGCTGCGCACGCGAGTTGTTTGTAGATGTCTACTACTTTCTTGCATTGCGCAGACACGTGGGGCTTGAAGACTAGATTCTTGTCGATTATGAGGCCCAGGAGCTTTATCTCCTCAACGAGGTCAAGTTTTGTGCCGGCCATGTATAGTTGTGGGGTCTCAAATTTCAACTTCTTGGTGAGGAGCATCGCGTTGGTCTTTTGCGGTGCGAAGTTGAGTTTGTTGGCGTTTCCCCATTTTGCAACTTTGTCCAGCGTTGAGTTGACTGACTGCTCCAGATTGCTCACCGACTGTCCTGTGAACACGAGTACCACGTCATCCGCAAAGGCCTGACAGTATGTTCCTTCGATCTCTAGCGTTTGCAGCAACGAGTCTAGGATAACGTTCCAAAAGATTGGTCCTCCTATGGATCCTTGGACGCAACCTTTTGTTGTTTCCTTCTCGTATGCTGCCCTTGCATAGTTGACCGTGATTCTCCGGTCGGTTAGATATGAACACACCATCTTGTACAGGTTTCCCGGACACCTTTTTTTGACAAGCTGGATTTTCAGTGCTGGCCACCAGGCGTTGTCGAAGGCACCCTCTATGTCCAATGAGATGAGGAGCACGATGTTTTTAGTGTTTACTCCTTTTTTTACGTGCTCTAATAGGTCATAGAGGGCGTCCTCGGTTCCTCTTTGTGGCATGAAGCCGTATTGGTTTTTGTGTAGTGTTGGGAGAATGTGCCATTGGAGTCGACCAATCATTAACTTCTCAATGGTTTTTCCGAGAACGGATAGAAGGCCAATGGGTCGGTATGACTTTGGGTGGGTGTAGTCTGCCTTCCCTGGCTTTCGGATTATGACCACGTGTGCCGCTTTCCAGTGTGTGGGGAAGTGTTTTAGCGATAAGCATTTGTTTGCTATCGCCATGAACACCTCCTTATTACATCTTATGGCTGCAGCACAGATGTCAGCGGTTAGCCCATCTGGTCCGGGTGCTTTTTTGGGGTTTTGTGTTTGCAATACTTTTTCCAATTCCGCTGACGTGAAGGGTGGGTCATCTTCCGAAAGGCCCTCTAATACGTTCTCCGCCATTTGATATCGAAGTTTAGCGTGATGTGATTGGTCGGTACTCTCTGAGTCGTCTGGATAGAAGGTTTTGGCTAGGAGTTCTGCCGACTGTTTTGGGGTTAGGGTGTTACCTTCAGGGCTTCTCAGAAGCATGTCCTCCTGCTTTCCTGACGTTTTCCTGATTACCCTGTAGATTTTATCCCACATACTCTCCTTTTCCTGAGTCGTGCAGAACTCCTTCCAGCTCTCCGTTTGGGCTTTTTCTGCTCTCTCTGAGTACGACATTTTGGCTTTCTGGTACTCTTCTATTACCATTTTTTTCCTATGGGGAGCTGCATTCCTGATTCTCCTCTTTTTCCTGAGGACCTCTTTTTTAAGATCGCCAAGCTCTTTCGACCACCACGGGGGCTTGGGATCGCCTGCCCTATTTCCTGCAATAGGGATGGTTTGTTTGCAGGTCTCGTGAATGGCCTCTGTGTAGGCTGTGATCTTATTTTCAAGGTCTTCTGGGGTTTTTGACTCCACTACTGAGACACGCGTGATGTCTCGTTCTGCTAGGATCGTTTTTAGCAGAACTGAGAATTCGGTCCACTTTGCCTTCTTGGTGTTATACTTGCGCGTCGTGATCGGCCTGAGAGTTTCTAGGGCCTTTCCTAGGCGCAAGTTGAAGGTGATAGCATTATGGTTAGGTTAGGTTAGGTTAGGTTAGGTTAGGTTAGGTTAGGTTAGGTTAGGTTAGGTTAGGTTAGGTTAGGTTAGGTTAGGTTAGGTTAGGTTAGGTTAGGTTAGGTTAGGTTAGGTTAGGTTAGGTTAGGTTAGGTTAGGTTAGGTTAGGTTAGGTTAGGTTAGGTTAGGTTAGGTTAGGTTAGGTTAGGTTAGGTTAGGTTAGGTTAGGTTAGGTTAGGTTAGGTTAGGTTAGGTTAGGTTAGGTTAGGTTAGGTTAGGTTAGGTTAGGTTAGGTTAGGTTAGGTTAGGTTAGGTTAGGTTAGGTTAGGTTAGGTTAGGTTAGGTTAGGTTAGGTTAGGTTAGGTTAGCAATCAGCCTATGAGAGCTACAGCGAAGTTCAATACATCGTAAGTTGCGGATTCACGAGGCGCACACATCTGTGAAAACGGTGTGTCGCTGAGTGTTTTGCGGACTGAGCTATCGCCAAAAAAAGCGGAAAATTAAAACTTGGGATTTTTCGATTGAAAAACGGTTTGTTTACCTTTTTCAATCGAAAAAAAGTCGGCTTTGCGGCTATCGTCCAACGCTCTGTTTAGGGTTGGGACATAGCGCCAATAATAATAATAATAATCCTCCTAGCCGATTTCGGCTACAGAGACTTGACTTTGTGATTATTGGCCTAGGTGTTTAGCCTGTATGTGGCTGATGTACCCTATTTTTGCGCTAAAAGTCCGGTTACAATGAACACAAGTTAAGGCGCCATTAATGTAGTTGTAATTGATATTAGCCGGCGGTCGACTTTTAAGCTGATCTCGTTTTAAGTCTAGTTCTTGCCTCCTTTCTTCTTCAAACTCGTACACTTTGTCCTGAACATGACGCCTCCATTCAGGTCGTTTTTCAGCGAGAGCCTCCCAGCGCGACGGATCGATACAACACCTCTTCATGTGCCTCTTCTGTACGTCTTTGAAACGTAGGAACTGACCTCCGCGTTTCCGCTTACCATGTTCTAGTTCACAGAAGAAAATGCGTTTCGCCCTTCGCTCATCAGACATCCGAGACAGGTGCCCGCACCAACGCAGCTGACGCCGCATCAAATATGCCTCTATGCCACAGACATTAGCCCGTCGTAGAACATCGGTATTACGGACCCGATCCGACCACTTGATGTTAAGAATGTCGCGGAGGCATTTCAGATGGAATCTGTCTAACGTGCGTATGTGTCTGCGATACAGGCACCATGTCTCTGACGAGTACAAGATGTTAGGAAGTACAATAGCCATATACACCTTAATCTTGGTACTCAATTTGATGTTATGGGAGCGAAATACCTGGACTCGTAGTTTACCAAAAGCAGCCATAGCGGAGCCAAGTCTGCTGTTGATCTCCGAGTCAAGGTCGCATTTTGTTGTTATGCTGCTTCCCAGATATCTGAATGTATCGACCTGTTTTATGGGCTTTCCATCGATTTGCAGATTCAGTGGAGCTTGGTTA